>JAJGRX010000856.1:1200000-1800000 GCA_025461125.1 Carex kokanica | reverse complement strand
ATATTTTGTTTATTATGTTATATACAAGTAAAATAAAGTTTTATACCCAAAATCAAATTCTCCACCCGTCTTGTTAATCTCTCTTTCTTTTCTTTCTCGACATAGAATATCGAGTTAAGATTCTCTGACTAAGAGGAGGGTTATTTGTATAATTAAGGAAACAATTATACTTAATCAATTCAACATATCCCAACTCAGTGCACAAAAATTGACAAGGCCAGACACAAAAAGTACTTATTTCTTCACACCATAAGTAGTAACCCGCTACACGATACATAACTAAGGATGCAATGTAGCAGAACCACTTTAAGTCGGCACTCTATATGTAATCACTAATCAGTCTTATTCATAGGGACACTTGTAAAGCGCCATTATCATTTGAGAATTGTATTATTTTTTAATTTATTCATTTCTTTTATTGGAAAAAAGTTTCCCACCCTCCATCCATTGCTTATGATTTCTGCATTTATTAATCTATATATTCTTTTTCATGGTGCTTTGCTCCTTTTAAGTATCCATTAATGCAAGTGATTAATGCGCGTAATCTTATCCCTATCATGTTTCTAACCCCGAAGATATTTAATTAAAGATTATTTGATCCACTTTGTTTGCGACGAGCACGTACCGACAAATAATTTAGTTAATAAATTTATATATTTATATCATTGGTACAACAATAAGCTACTGATATAAGTGTTATAATGTGCCTCCTAGCAAACAAAGGCTACTGATATAAAAAATAAAGAAGAAAAACAAAACAAATAGGCTATAGATCTTGGGAAAATTTTCAATCGAGAGACTAGCAAAAATCATTTATTTTAGTTCGTGATACGCCCTATCTCCTGAGGAGAGTAGGCCGTATGGGATGAAAGGTTAGGATGGGCTCGTCCTACTGTGAGATGGCAGTCCGAGGTGTGTATTAGTTGTGAACTGGGGTTATTGTAGAGAGATTCTGACTCTGACCTATGCGATATCTTCATGTGTGTAAAAACTCCACCCCCGTTTAATGGGGCTTTGTGCCTTATATAGGCTGATCCATAACCGTTTTCTAACCGCTATCTCGGTGGATTATCCCGCATTAAGGCGGTAGAGCAGTTATTATGACCACGTTTGGTGGTTATCCCGCATTAAGGCGGTATAGGTTTATTTCGGGCCAAGTTCGGCCTGGCCGGCTTTATTCCTGGATCTTTTAAGTATCTCAGGCTTTGGGCCTCTTCACCTTGGCTCCAGGCTGGCTCCTAGAAGGAGGTCCGAATCCCGGACGTTCATCGGCCTAAGTTTATAAAGTAAGGACCTTGGGAACATGAACCCTATCAGTTCGGACTCTATTATGAGTCATGTACATTTTTGGCAACTTGTATATTAATTTCTAGCCTGAATCTTACAAAGCACAAATATCAAGAGAATCGTCAGTTCGTAACTGTGCCTGAAATTTGAACATGTATTCAAGTTGCTATTGTTTCATGAATGCGCTGACGTGATAAGACAAAAAAATACAAGAAAAGGTTAACATGCTTCTCTCTCTAAGCTCTAAATTTACGTGTTCAAACAACAATTCTAAATCCAAATCAAAGTGTACAAATTTTAGATATATTTTTTTGTGAGAATAAAAAGTGACTATCCCCTAGGGGTGTTCAACCGGTCGGTTCGGGTCAAACTGAACTTGTTTTGACGAACCGCGGTTTGAACCGAATTTTGAAAACCCAACCGAACCGACCGAATTAAAATTCCAAACCGATCTAAAACCGAACCGATTAAACCGATTTAAACTTCGGTTTGTTCGGTTGAACCGAATACAAACATTATTCAAAACTGGTTGGTTCGGTTCAAACCGATTTGGATAACATTTTTGATAACCACACAAGCCGGTTTTTGATAAACCGATCCATTATAAACCGATCCATTTTTATTAAACCGGTTGGTTCGGTTCAAACCAATTTGGAGATCCCAAAACCGAACCGAACCATTTAAACCGAACAACCGATCCAATTAAACCGAAATTTGCTGGTTCGGTTTAAAACCGAATAAACCGATCCATTTGAACACCCCTACTATCCGCGAGAGTATACCGACAGAAATGTGTTTTTTATATTAGCGACGGAAATATCTGCGAGAGTATACCGACAGTATCCTTCACGGATAATGTCCCATTCTTGTAGGTCAAAAACATAAATATAATTTTTAATCTTTACAAATTCCAAACCAAATAATAAGATACTATTGTTAATTTATGCACTATCTAGAGTTTTCTTTTTCATTAAAAGGTTCCGATACACTCCAACATCTATTAGATGATATTCTCAAGAATTGAACTAACAACCTCTCCATAAAAATATAGAGCTCATGCTATTGCACTAAGCTTGCAATTTAATTACTTTTTATTATTAATTTAACTTAAAAGTTTCAGAACATTACCTATTAATATTAGAGGTTGTAGAATACTATTTTTTACCCCTTTTGAAATTTTTTATTATTTTTTATGAATTATGAAAGATGGTAAAAAATGACCTAAAATATTGACAATTTATTTTTATTTTTAAGTTATTTTTGCCATCTTTCATAGATCATAAAAAATAGTAAAAGAAATTCCAAAAATAGTAAAAATTGGTATTCTACAAGTTCGTTATATAACTAATTTAGTAAGTTACTTAAATCGAAGTTTGAAGTTTACACGATAGATTTTTTAAACCTTAGCACTGAAGGCTTTATATTATCCACAGCACCTAATCTTTACTCACGTAGGAATAAAAAAAATGGAAGTACGTGAGAGAATTTAAAATTTCAATTTGCAAGAGTACTACGCAAAGTAGAAAAAGAACTGTGAGTTGTATAATATTTAAGTTACAATTTCTTAATCAAACCATCTTACCTTTCGTCAAATAGCCTCTCCAGTATCACTGTTACAGTGTTGCTGTAGTATCTTTAGATACTGTAACTACGTTATTAAAGGAAACTAAAAAAAGAAGCTATTAACTTCGTAGCAGGGCAGCAGGCCACTAAACCACTATCTGCTACAGTGGGCTTGTGATCTACTATCTTACATTTACATAGGTTATTTTGTCAATTTATTTTTGAAACTCCAGTGCATGATCTATGTTCCTTCACATCCTTCAATGTTTAATATATTTTATAATTAATTGTTTAGAATGAAGCCGTGGTAACATGGTAATATACATATTACGAATCCGGTCCTTGTTATGAATTCGTATTTTTTTTTAAAGTTTAAATAGTCGATTTAATTATTAAACATGATTTAATTATTTGGGACCAAATTTTATATTTTTTATATTTTTTTTACTATTTCCTAAACATAAAGAATTTATTTACAAAAATTACATTTTTTAGAATATTTTTTACTATTTTAAATGATGCAGAATTTTTAGATCGAGTAATTTTCTACTATCTATTTAACAAAATAGTGAAATATTCTAGAAAGTTCATTCTCGCAAAAAATAGTCGCTCTCAAAAATATTTCTTTTCATTTACAAGTTTTTTTGTTTCATTCTTTTCATTTACAAGTTACAACAACATAAGCAGCCTATGTTGATCGTGTTATTTCATATTTAGTTTGGTCTTTACGGCCTTTCTTCAGTCTAAACAGGCTATTTTGAGCCTTTGGGCTAATATCATATAACGTAGCAATATAATGCACAGGACTCCAATTCAAGCTCTATTGGAATTTGGAACGGATGCCAGGTATCTACGAACTGTGAGAAACAATACGAACTAGCGTAAGATTGGGTTGTTCATTTTATAAATAAATGTGAAATAATTATAAGAGTTGATTAGAGAAATAATATAAGGTTGTGTTTCACAAAACCGACGCGTAGAGGAAAGGAACGGAAGGAGAAGGGAGAGCACTGCGTTTTGCTCACCTCTAAACAGTATCCTGTTAAACTTCAATTTGGGAGTCACAAATCTCAACAAAATACATAGCGTCTTCACGTAGCGTCTTCACCTTCAAACAATACTCACTCCCATCCGTTCCCCTCCACTCACTCTCTAATTCCCCCCTTCTGAAGCAGATGAACTTGCCCGGTCATGTACAGTCTAATGATGGCTCACTTCCGCACAGTGTTTCATTCCTTCTTCTCTCTCTACGTACTCTTGTCTGGAACACAACGTAAGAGTCATAAGGGTTAATATGAAATGTAATAAAATATATTTTTGGAACTAAGTATAACAAGAGTTTAGAGGGCATATATGATAATAATTAGGTGGAATTTCACATATACTCCTCGGAAATCTTGAAATTACTTATTTTTCCTTTTAAAATTCATATCGTATTTACCTTCTAAATTTAAAAATTTCACAAATTTACCCAATTTATTGTCTTTTTTTTTATTGTAAGTCATTTTACTATTTATTAAAAAATGTGTAAAAGATCTAACGGTCTAGTTTGTGAGGACAAAAATTTCGTTTCTCTAGTTCTGACACATACACAAAGACATTTAGATATATACTTATGTGCCCTCTGCAGATGACTAATTAAAAGACAACACATCTCACATATGCTATAAATTTTTTATTTTCTTAATAAAGAATAAAATGAGAACATTACAAATTTAAAACGAGTTCCAATAGAAAAATTATAAATTGAGTAAATTTGTGAGTTTTTTAAATTTAGAAGGATAGATATAATGTTGCGATTTTACAAGGGATAAATATATAATTCAAGATTATTGAGGGATATACGTGAAATTTCCTCAATCAAAGCGGGATTTTTTAAATTTAAACTGCTGTATTATTATATTTCCCCAGCATTTTCCATTTGAAGCCGCGACCGCAGTTGCAAGAAAGAAAGCGTCCGTTGTACGAGCGACCCGACGAGCGACGCGATTTAGTTCTCTCTCGGAAAAAGAAAGGTAGTTTTTTTACACCGAAGTATCATCTGCTTGCTTGTGTCGATTTGAGTTTATTCGAGAACTTTAGAGCATCAATTGGTGTTTCATGTACTTTTCTTTTTACCCTATTCCTTTCTTTCTTGCACCGATGTAAATTATGTGGAAGATTGGTGAGCGTATAGCTAGCTTTCTTTGATTCCGTTTTCTTACACGTATGATGACATCTTTGATTAACAAACTCTCCTTTGTAGACTTGATTTTTACTCGGTAGGTTTAAATGATGTTTGAACTTTATTTTTCAGACAATCCGTAATGTCTTTATCTAAAATTAGAACGAATATTAAAGCCCCACATCAATGAACTCTTTTTTATTCAACAAAGTTCTTTCAAAGAAAAACGAGAAACTTCTTTGCTTTAAATCCGGATTTTATATTTTTATATTTAATTTGATTAATTACTGTCAAATAATCATTTTTTCCTGCCTTATCAAAATATAATTTGGGCTTAGTGTACAAGTTAGGAATATACTGGCACATATGCCTGAGATTGCTGATTTTGGTCAAATTGAGTTTCTTACTGCTAAGTATTTTTATAATAATTTACAACTAAATTAAATTTTTGGTGAGTTTGGTAATCTGATGATTGGCCAGATTTTTGTTTAGCTTCCCAACCAAGACCGTCCTAGTTTTGTGACCTGACACTTAATCAGACTTAATGAGCTGATTGCTTAGTTCTTTTGAAATGGGAGTCTGAGATGGGAGATAAACAAAAAGAGAGGTTGAGTGAGATGGTGGCTAAACTGTAATAATTATGATCAATAAGAGTGTATAAATTTAATTTGATTTGTGAAGTCAGCATAAAGTAAAGATTATTTCTCTTATCAGGCCATAAAATTTCTATTTAAGTGGTCCACAATTTTACTGTGTATTTAACCAATTAGTTTTCATTTTCTTTCAATAAAATAGAAGAAAAAAATATCCTTTCTTTTTATGCTACTAGATGAGTAATTAGTTTTTCCTCATGGTGCGAATAATTCAAAATTATTGATGTCTTGTGGTACTTTTGCACCTTTATAATTAGTTTTGTCTTGTGTGGTCACAAAATGTCAGGAGAGTTATTACGAAGGAGTTCGAGATCGACAAATCGAGTTGAAGATATTAAAATCACATCCAAAATTGAAGAAGACTTCTTTGATTCGTAACAGAATGGGGAGAAGATTGAATGGAAAATCACAAAAGCCCAACAAAAAAGTGATTGACAACATTCCCAAGCAAAATGAGAATATGACGGATCAATCAACTGAAAGCGCTTTGGGTCACCAGAAGAGGAAGCACGTATTGATTGATACCAAAGTTTTCACAGACACCTCCAGGTCTTGTCGGAAGAAGCACAAACCAAATGGTACCAGTTCTTTTCTTATTTTCTTGTTTATTACTCTACATTTTTACATTATGGCTATATTACCATGAAGAAATTGCTGGCCCAAATCCTAAATTCGAACCAATATTAATCTGAACATTAATCTCTTTGTGCTCGAAATGTAGAGTCAAAATTTGAAGACAAAGAAGGATCTTCTGATCTCTTTCTAAAGGACTCTGTCAGAAATATATCTGAGTTAAGGTAAGACTGAGTTTAGGGTTTCAATTCACTAACTGTTGCTTCATGTTGACCATGCAAAGGCCAAAATTTGTCATGTCTGCAATAAAAAATAATGTTGCAAATCTGTAATACAGGATAAAATTTTATGCACCTGGTAATATCTGATTTGACCTGAAGGCTGAAGTACATGCTCAACTCAACTGGATTTTTCCAAAGACTTAGTCACCCTGACAACACCCTAAGCTGATTAAACCAGGCCTGATTTCCACCTCTAAATTTTTGGGGTTGTTGAAATCATATTCTTGTCGTTCAAAATTGGCAATTGAAGGTAGTAAAAGCAGACATTTTCAAATAGGGAAATATCGGAACATGGTACAAGTCTTATGTTGTCAATTTTTCATGGTAAATTATTTGTGTTATTACTTATTAGGGTCCAAGACTCGAATGCTTTAAACTTTAGGTCACAGAGCAAGGCATCATCACACCCATCTCCAGAGGTTTGTTATCATGTTTGTTTCTTAAAAGTTATTTCAATATTTATTCTCTGCAATTCCCCAGTTGGCCAAACTTCATCTTCTATTTAGCTGCACCACCATACGAAAAACTACCATTAATCTAATTCACCCCATAAAAGTAATATTGTAGTTTCTTAAAGTTTATCTATAATATATTACAATTATCATCATTCTACGGGGATGCAGCAATTAATTAATTTTAGGGAAAAGCAAATGCCTTCCCAATCCAACCTAGGAAATTGGAAATTATAATCCAGAACAAAAGAAATGTTTAAACTTTTGCTATAATAATTTAGAAGCAAGAAATGTTTAGACTGAGGAAGGAAGCCTCAGTGATGCATTTTGTTGCTTAAATATTGTTCCTTTATCTTCCTTGATGTTAGACCGAGGAAGGCCTCAGTGATGTTGCTTCTCAATCTTCTGATGACCGTCAGGTTGATAAAGGAGATGACCGTTGGTCTAACTTCTGTTTGACCTGTCATGAACCAGGAACTCTCCTGTGTGTCTCTTTCTTTGCTACTTTTTTTAGCTGTCATTATTATTACTTAATATGTGCTGATGCAATTGGTGGGATGCAGGTGCTGTGAAGGACAAGGTTGCTCAAAGACCTATCACCTAAAATGCTTGGACCCACCACTTCAGGAGGTACCAAGTGGTGTATGGTTGTGCTCGACATGTATCAACTCAGTTTCTCGGAGCATCACATCAAGAGATGATCTTGTGGTCTTAAACAGGACAACTGCTCAACCAGGTAAATTTTAGTGACGGTATGCATAATAAGGTTGTTATCTCAAAGTGGTAAAGCAATATATATTTTGTGTTCCGTAGATGGAGAAAATCAAGGAGTGTGCAATGCATTGACTTACGGAGTTGAGAATTTAGCAAAAAAACAGAGTCACCTGCACACTTGTCTGCAAATTCACCTTCTAAAGTTGTGCCAGGCTGCAGGATTGCCGGTATGCATCCCGTTATCCTTTTTTCTACCTAATGTGCTATTGTACTGGCCGTCTTCTATGACCTAGCCTTGATTGGTGTGGTTGGTTCAGTTGAAAAATTGTCAAAATCTAGAAAATGCCAAAAGGTAACCATTAATAAGAAATTTTACTCATAAATGATCCTTATTTTACTTTTTCATGTTTTGGTTTGAATATTAGAATATAATATATATAACAACGAGGAAAATACGTTGTACATCTCAGACCGCATATATGTTGCCTTTTTTTTTCTTAACTACCGTCTTCTTTGATGTAATGCTCAGTTTGTATGAGTTGCAATGCAGGAATATGTGAATACAATGGCTGAGGATCTTCTGGAATATGTGATGTATAAATTCAAGATTGACTCTGAACCGGCGGTTGTGCGTCAAGCAACAATCTTATCCCTGGTTAGTAGACTACAACCCCTTGTCGATACGTTGTTGTTCTTGTGGTTGGTCGAATTAATATGTCAACTCTCTTAACTTCTCTATTTTAGTTTTGGCGAGCTGCATCACTATTTAAGCATTGGTTAGACCCGGAGGATCTAGTCACACTGGCATATAATGTCTTGCAATACAAATATGATGTGAACCTTGTTAATTCGCTCTACAGCTCCTTTAAGATACTAAGAACTGAATTTCAAGCGCTGGCAGATTTCATTCCAGTCGAGTTCTCAAACCAATTCTTGAAGGTTCTCAAACTGGAGGTTGTTGCTTATCCAAAAGCAGCACATTGTGATGAAGTAGTTTGCACCACTGCTTGTCAGAATCTGAGATGGGATACTCAGTTGCAGCTGCAGGAATTTTACACGAATGCCCCTGGTACCAGTGCAGGTATGCAGGATTTTATTTACCTCCAGTTACTTTGTAGTAAAGGAGATTAATTTTTTTTTTTGAAGTGACAATGATTGCTCAAATAAAAAAATAAAAAGCTGACAATACCAAGCATCAATCCCCATAAGCATTCCAGATATGAAAGTATATTTTGGAATGTTATCTTATAAATTTAATTGCAGATGCCACTATAAAGGGGGTACAGATCAAGAAGGAACAAAATTATATGATGTTGTCTTCCCAAGAACCCGCTTCTGCTGACCTTTCATTACTGGAACTTAACCGGATAAAACAACAGAGCGAATGTCTTGCGACTCTTCATGAAATGAAGGTCTCTCTCTCTCTCTCTCTCTCTCTCTTTGTTTCTCTCTTCTCTCTCTAACGTATCTTTTCATTATCTAAATACTTCCTTTGTACTAAAACAGATGTTCAATTATCAAAAAGAGCTCGAGCAAGAGTTGGCCGAGGTAAAGAGGAGTTTGGAGAAGGCATACAAGAAGGAAGACTTGAGGTACCAGAGGGAAAAACAACATCTGGACGAAATAGAGGATGAAATTCTTCAAATTCTGGCTGGCCAAGGAGGTTCAAATAAATGTCATTGACAATCTTTAGAGGTTTTCTTCCGTTTCCACAAAGAATTCTTGAGTTGTGGTGTTTGATGAGAAGATGACTACATTACAGGATGCTGAAGTTACGTCTCTCCATAATGCGAGGAACTTGTGGCTTTTGTGTTTCTATTTATGTTTATATATATATTTTTTTCATTCCTTTTCTAATACCCAGAGGAGATTTGTCTCTAGTTAGCAAGTAGTTGTTTCTTCTGTGATTATTAAGACAGCTTTTAATATGAAGAGGATATTAAATAATACAACATGTCTATAACATTTTTTTTCTATTTTATAAATTTAGTCTGGTTTGTTTAAAAAAAAAGGTTGCAAAAGTTATCTTGATAAGTCGTTGTCCAGTTATCTCTTTTAGGATTGCTGGTTTTTGTTTTGTGAATATGTGTGGACCTTTTTGCATATTTGCTGTGTTCTGTCTGTTGGTTGGTTTTCTTATCAGAACAGTTATAGGAAGAGCCTTGTGGTTCTATGTTTTGCAATAATATGTGTTATGATGTAAGAACAATGGAGTTGTGGTACCAACTTGGTACCATTTCAACTAAACCTTATGATTTCTAATGGAAATGGGTGGGTATGCCCCACTTTTATTCAAATTAGGGGATGGCCTCACTTTGCTTCGGCGATAATTTATAAAATGTGGTATGTGTTATGTAAGTAATAGCTTGTTACATTATGGAAGTAATAATTATAGACGATACAACAAAAATAAAATATAGTACATGCCAAGTAAGTTGTAGTTTATATATAGAAACAAAATATGGTACAACAAAAACTAAGCTAACTTGATAATACTTATAATAGTTTATGTCTAAGCACAAAATTGTTGTGTACCATAATTGTTCTATATACATAGTTTGAGTAGAACTAGGGTGCTCCTAAGCTCACCAAGCCCTTCCGTGAGCGCGACTCTAAAACCTATCGAATTGACTTTAAACGACATTTCCAAACCGTTAGATGTTCAATCTATATTAAAATGTGCTTGGAGACCAAATTTTACATTTTTTGGAATTTTTTTACTATTTATTAAAATGGTTTGAAAATCGCTGTTTTTCAATGGTGCAGAATTTTAATAAAAACAGCGATTTTCAAACCATCTTAATAAATAGTAAAAAAATTCCAAAAAATGTAAAATTTGGTCTCCAAGCACATTTTAATATAGATTGAACATCTAACGGTTTGAAAATGTCGTTTGAAGTCAATTCGATAGGTTTTAGAGTCGTGCTCACGAAGGGCTTGGTGAGCTTAGGAGCACCCTAGTTCTACTCTACATAGTTTCATCAAAATGATTGTAACTATTCTCCACATGAAGACAATAAACAAAATATTTTTTACATGAATTTGACTTCAATGACACCGAACCTCTTTTCTTCTCTTTTGCTCTATTGGATTCATCACTGCAGCAGGAATGAGATACGACAAGCTTATCATGAATTTTGATGCAACTATACTACCATCCCAGCTTGTCGTATCTCAGTGATAAGCTTGACCGGTATAGTACCATCTCAACGAGGGCCAGGTACAGTTGGCATAAAAAATTCTACCTATTAAATAATGAGACTTACCAACAACATATAGTTTTGACGAGCTGTCAAAACCATAGTAACAAGGTACGCTTTTATTCGCGAATAAAACGTTTTTGTGACGTTTCCAAACCGAACACCGAACGCGAAAAAACACATTATATGTTTTATTCGCGAAATAAAACACGAATTTTTTTTTGGGGTTTTTTTTTTTTTTTCTTTGTGGCACCGAATCATTCCCGAATTATACCCGAATTATTCTTGAATCATGAATTTTTGACCTCGCCAAACTGAACCCGAATTATTCTTGAATCATGAATTTTTGACCTCACCGAACTGAACCCAAATAATTCATTTGTCACTATGGTCAAAACTATAGTTCTGCAGAATAAGATCCTCAAAAGCACTGAATAGTTTCGGCACAGATAGAACAGGCAGGATGTTGCTGAGATTTCTATTTCATTGACATTCATGTCATTAACCCTCCCCCCTCCCCCCTTTACACACTAAAAAGAAAGTTTTAACAGCATGGGGGGCATGGTGTAAGATTTACAGCACCGTCGAAGCTAACATTCCAGTTAACTTCATACCAGTCAGGTACAATACCACAAAATCAGAAGAAAGTACTAACCAGTAAAAGAAAGGCTGCCGGCTTGGCTTTGAGTTCACATGTCATATTATATGTGTAGGTTGTGCCCGTAGTGGCTCCATGGATCAATCTGTCAAACAAAAATTCAAGCCATCTCTTTTTAATTTTCTTGTTCAAAGACAAATAAGTTGTTTCTTTTTTTGGTGTAAAAGGTCAAATAACCTGAAAGTGTGGAGCTGCTGAAAAATCCTTTTCTTTAGTGGTTAATTTGTCAATGGAACTTAAAATAAAATCTTATCTGTGTAGAAATGATCATGCATTAAACTACAATGGGAAATGAAAATAGCAAACAGTGAGACTTACTGCTTCTATCCAGTGTTGAAAAGCGAGAGTTAGAGCCTCTGAATCCTGAGCTAAACCAAATCCTACCTACAAAAGAAGATATATGTAGGTGACTTGAGAAACAACAAACAAAAATAATTTTTTTGATTATAGGAACTATCAAATTGTCTCAGCACCTTAAGCATTCAAGCTAATACGACCCCATCTAGATGAAACCGAATCTGTCTTTGGATTTATAAAGAAAGACATCATGATGAGGTTCAACCTAGCAAAATCAAACAATTGCCACCTTGCATCTACAAAAGAGAACACATCCCTGTTAATAACTTACCATAAAGTAAAACTAAGCAATTTCACTTTTTAGCAAAATGCAAAACATCGTCCCATTTAAAAGGATTACCTTTGTGGCAATCCATTATCCACTATCTCACTAACAAAAAGAGTAAAAGTAACTATAATGAATAACTGATCATATAGCTTTCTGAAATCCATTATCCGATTCAAGTACTAACGCAAAGAGTTAAGCCTAAATTGAAGTAAAGAACAATTGTATCTGATGAAAAATGTTAAAAATCACTAACCATATAAATGTAAAACATTGTAAAAAACCAAAACTACTATCGCCTCTCTATCTTATCTATAATGTGACGAACCAGAGTTCTTCGGCGACGACAGCTGAGTCAGCTAATTTGCGCCGTGTTCGGTAGCTCCTATGAGGCTATGAACCTTCTGAAGCTTAGTCGCCGCCTTAAAACGACCCGTCCGTAATGACAGGTGACTGGTCGCCTTCTCGAAGCTTCGTTTCGAAGTCGTCATTGTTCAGGTGATCTGGAAGCACATTCTTTACATCCATTTATGAGAGAAAGATCAGCGATTGGATTTGTTATTCTCCGTCTGATGATTGTTGCATGTAATTATTTGCTTTGGTATAAATTGAGGAGGAGCCTTGGGGGATAAGCCGATGAGGCGGAGGGAGGAGAGGGGGATGGGGGGGGGGGGGGGGGGGGGGGGGGAGGGGGGATGAAGTTTGAGCCATGGAGCAGATGAGGTTCAGAAATGGAAGCGGTTCGAGAGAGAGGAGAGCGAGGGCGAACTTTCGATAGAGGGCAAAAATATGGCGGACAGGAAAGAAGGGAAATAAGAAAAACCGTTTCGCTGCTAAGTGGGACCCATCAGTCAGCGATACTGTTCACAGTACTGCTCATTTCCGGAACAAGGACAGTGAACAATGAACAGAGACATGGAATCGGTAGCGGTTCGATGCTCAGTTGGAACTTGAAACCATTCAATCCGCATCAAGATTCGTGCAGACAACTTTAAGATTTATTCAGATCAAGTGTACACAAATCTTAACACATTGGACGAAGAAAATTATAAACTTCCTCCAACTTTCTACTCTAGCTCCAGTTACCATAAGAATTTTAATATGCAATTTATATTTAGCTACACAAATTGTCACAACATGCATATAATTTAAGCCATGGCTCGACCGCATCCAGCACACAAAAATTTGTTGGACTCGGTCCAATCCAAAATGGAAAACCTTTTCCTATCGATCAACAATACACAAATATAGATGATGACAGGACTAAAATATGAATGGAATTATGGCACGGCGAGTGCAAGGGTAGTCTTCAAACTTTTGCTTATACCATCTATGTGTTTCTGCAGCAGTAAAGCTTAGGTTTGCAACCTGCGTGAGAATAATAAAAGAATGAGGACGAAATTGCAAACAAGAAGTAGTGTTTTGATTAATGCTGAGAATTTAGATTTCAGATATGTAGCATTGAAATATACCACAAATATGAAAAGAAGCCACACGGTAACATCATTTCCTCCACTAGCAACTAGAATGCCGGCATAAATGACCTTGAAAGTAAACATATGAAGCAAGGATATTGTCAAAATCAACCGGAATATCTTCTGCATTAATTACAGCTATGTAATGGTTCTTTGCCGCAATTAAGGCCATCATTTAAAATATGATGGTGAAAGAATAGTAAAAGTTTTTTTTTTGTTTTTTCAAACTGAATATGCAGTCTTCCACAGGTTGCACTAGTGTATTGACAAAAACCAAACAGTTCGGGACCGGAACGGAACACCCGCGGACCCGTCCCGAACTGTCCCGGACCGGCCCGGACCGAGGCTAGGGAGGGGCCTAGCACAGTTTTTGGTGGGTTTTCTTCACTAGACCCGGACTTACCCGGTCGGTTCTAAACCCGTGGACCAAACCAAACCATACCCGGACTAAACCGAATCAGACCGGACCATACCCGGACTAAACCGATTTCAGAATCAGTGCAATACCTTACTGCGTAGAATGAGATCTGAGTTAACGGTTTTAATCTGGCACGCATCTCAAAACGGACCCCCTTATATTTCAAATAGGCACATAATTGATTTTGACCTGGCTGTGAGTATTCTACTCGACCGGTACCTAAGGGGATACTCGCTCACGTTTTCCAGCATTGCTTTTGTTATAACATTTTATTTCCCATGCAATTTCATGAATGTTTTTTTTCCATTTTTGGACCCCGAAAGTTCAAAGCAACTCCTTTTGGTTGCTTATGGACTTTCCATCTTGGTTCCTAAAATTTCAGGTTGCTTCCAGCAGTGATCCTTGAACACTTGGATATGCTTTATTTTGTTCCTGAAGTTTAGGCAATTCCATGGACTTGAATAACACAAATGAACTAATTTAATTGAGGGATCCAAATATGAATCAATCAAAAGTAACGGGACCAAAATGGACAATAATCAAGTACTCAGTGGGCTAATGGGAAAGGCATACAAGTCCAATGACCAACATGGGAGGGATGAAAAAAAAAATGGTACTAAAATAGAAAGATCCTAAGACTCTCTAAACCAAAATAGGAAACACCTAAAATTCTTAGGCAATTAAGTTGAAGGACCACCTTTCAACCAAGGGGAAAAATTTCACAGGGAAAATTTGTTCCAAAATGTATAATCTTGTGCAATCAGCTCCAGTCATCGGCCATTGCAACAAGTCACGTACTCGCACTACTGATATTATGATGACGTGGATGCAAACAAGTCTTCCTTACAGTGGCGTAGCCAGGATTACATCAGGGGTAGGGCAAAAAAAAATCTTTCCCAACAAGGGTGTTATATACCCGCTATTCATAGTCCTATACAGCTTGCCTCCACACAGCTGCACAACTGTAACTCACGATTTTTCCTTCTCCATAGTTTTTCTTTCTTAAACAATGACAAATTGAATACTGGAAGAACATAATATAGTGGCTAGGGTTTACGGCAGAGTGCCAGAGCCGAACACAAGACCGTGGCACTGATGTCAAAACCCTAGAATCATGGTTCTGAAAATCAGAATCAAAATTGATAAGTTGATCATGGAATCAAGATCGGATGAATCGGTAGAAATTGGCCAAATCAGATCAGAAACTCAGATTTTCTCGAAAAAAGCTTGTTTTATATTAAAAAAGAAAAGAAAAAAGTATACAACTTTATTTTGTCGAAAAATTATATTAACAAAAGTACATTCAAATAATCACTAATATAATATAATACATTTATTTTGTCAAAAATTTATTTTCCAATTTTTATTTATTTATCTATTTTTCTTTAATAAAATTTGTTCGGTTAGAAACCACTATTATTTTATCAGCTTTTAACTTTTCCGTGTCATTTTACCAGCCCAATTACTTTTCTTTTCTCCCAAATCAAGCTCCATCTCAAACTTTCTAATGTTGATCTCCGCTCAAATCTCCCCTCACAAATCTCCACATACATCTTTCTTTACTTTTTATCAGCCACATACATCTTTATTTTAATATTCTATTTTTAAGGCCCACACAGAAGTCGGCCCAAGTGACCATCTAAACAATTGTCCCACTTTGTCAAAACCTTCTTCTACCTTTGTTCTGTTCACTTCTTTCTCTTCGAAACAATCATCTAAACAATGACTTTGACGCCAGCTGCGAAATCTGGGTTGCGAGTTTTACAGGGGTAGGCAACAAACCTTATCTGGGGTAGGCAACGGTCCTAATTTGGGATTAGACAGCGAGTCAGTCCTATATACTCAGTACAGTTTTTCAAAACCCAGGGATAGGCAACTGCCTACTCCTGGATGACTATGGCTCCCCCTCTGCTTCCTTGTCCACCTTTAAAGATGTGTTAAAGGTTTGAGCATTTTGGTACAAAGAGGAAATTTTAGCCGAAATGGATAAAGATGGTGCTCTAAGGATCTATTTGTTCAAATTGATGTAATTTGTATGAGAATAATTTAAACAGAAGCTAAATTGACATATTACAGAAAGAGGAAATACATAACACTTACTATTTCAGCAAAGTAATGTGGGCATGAGACATAGCTAAACCAATCACCATAAGGAACAATGTATTCCTCTGCTCCTTTGTTTTCACGCAGAGAACCCTGCCACAAAAAGGAAGACAACCGGGTCTAAAGATAACACCATAGTATCGTACCAAGATATAAGGAATACATATTAAAAAAGAGAATAACAAGAAAATTGCAAAACTTGTTCTCCTTTTTAATTAAAAGGATCTAGGGCCCTACCATCATAGATCCCTTTAGAGTTGGGAACCAGCTTTTAACACAGTCAATCACAATAAATTGTATAACTAGGCTTATTATATTGTCATTTAGACAATAAGTTCAAATTTAAGTGGGCTTGATTGAAAATATATTAGCATTAGTTAAGGGCTTGTTTGGAAATTTAAGTGGGCTTGTTTGAAAATATATTAGCATTAGTTAAGGGCTTGTATGAAAATTTAAGTGGGCTCCTGTGACCCAACTGGGGCACTAGTAACTGCCCCTTTTCCCGGTATTAAAAGCAGGGCCTTTACCAAAGTAACAATTTCAAAATTCGGGTATAGTATGGTGAGGTCTGATATGCATGATAAGTATAGAATAAGTAAAAGTTGTCAAAAAAATTTGGAATTGTTTATTTTTTCAAAGAAAATACTATACCAAAATTCTGAGAACTTAGGAAAGCAAACAAAAAGAAAATATGACAATATGATCCATATTCAATAATTGCATACAAACTTTAAAATAAAATAAAAAACTCAAAAGGTATCTAACTAGAACCTTCACAAACGAACCCTACACTTTCTATGATCAAAACTTAGTTATAACTTCTAAAAATTAAACTAAGCCATCCAAATAAAATACTGATTCATGCAAGTTCACGCCCCTTACCACTGGTAGTTTTGCACGGATGTCACTAAATATGTGCAAGTACAATCAATCATTGATACAAATAAAGCCATCTCAATCTCTTAATGAAAGGATCCCAACGTATTGTTTCGAAACATGAGAAGTTGACTGATTTATTTGAAAGTTACATCCGTTAATTTAATTGCAGTGTATCAAATTCATTAGTACGTAGTACTAAGAGCATTTCTTTTTTTTAAATACTTATCGTGCTCATGGTCAACTATCACTTGTTAGTTCTAAACATAATACAAAAATCTTTTTTCAAATAGTGAAAAAGGAGGGACTTTTTTGTAATTATAAACTACTTAAAACCTTCATCATTTGTTTCCAAGTTCCAAGAAAAAGAGCATACCAGAATGGAATGGCATCGGAGTTGATGAAACCAGCCCCAAAAAAATACCGCTGCCCCGACCCATTGGCACCATCCTAAGCTAAAAAGAGGCTCCACCAGCCCTGGTGGGTCAATTCTAAGATCCGGCATCCTATCCCGCCCTTTCACAATGAACTCTGCTATCTGACCGCGAAGAAAAGTTACGACATCTATTATACATGGGCTTGCCAGAGAGATAGGTACCATCGCATAAAAGCTAGAAAAAAAGTAGCTAACTTTAGTTATATAATTGGCAAAAAGACAAATCTTATAAGGATATGTTCCATATAGTTTCATGTATATTGTACTAGAAGTATATGAACATTCAGCATAAACATTAATTCTCAAAAATAAATCTAAATGCAACCGACAGTATTATATTTTGCTTAAATGTTCTTAGACGACCATGTAATTATTGTCACACTGGTATCTTGCATGGAGAATATTACAACATACTATATTATTACAGTACAGATATAGGTACACGAGAAGAACATTTACTGATTAATACTATTTTATTACTTTTTCCCTAATGTTTGTAATAAGTGATAGTAATATCATCAGATATTAATAAATGGAAGGCAAACAGCTTCGCAAGATAGAAGACATGTTCTAACATCACCACAATAGTTTTAACCCTTACCATATATTGTGAATAAATCCAAATATTTTCTCCATTTGCAATCTGAACCAAAATCTTTTAGCTTATTGGCAAATCATAGACCATTGTTAAAATAACTCAAGCAAAAAAAGTTCTAATTTGTTCCTATTTTTCATAATAAAAGGATAACTCATTTAACTTAGTTGAAATAATTCACATAAAATTGGAACTTAAGCTAAACACATATTGCTTTAATTTTATTTTGATTTGGCTTTAGGAAACAACCAAAGAGCTCACCTGATTAGGGCTAAGTTCTAATATTTATACAAGATACATTTTTTTTCATTAAATTATACAATAATATATTGCTGTCATTTGCTTAAAACCAACAGAATGCGCTACATGCTAATTTTAAAAATAATAAAGAAAGAAAAAACTTACAACAATCCGGTGAAATAGCCTAAAATATGCATCCGAGCTGAAGGGCTGTAATGGAACACATTCAAAGTCTCATGGACCCGTCTCACTGCCTGAATTTCCACGAGTAACAAAAGAAATACTGTCTGCCAGACCTTGTATTTCTGGCCCAGAGTAGGCGAATGGGCCTTGTCGAATGAGAAAATGTGTGAGCCTCCTACCAAGTGGCTGGTAATGGTGGAATAACTCCACAGCCCAGAGGACAAAGGCGTCATTTCAGCATACGCATAGAACCATGTAGGAATTAGTAAACATGTTGTAAGGATTACTGCCATCACGTAGAAATGCAAGAAGAATCTCTGTGGAACAGTGAATCTCTGCAATGGCCATGAGTGATGGATTAGAAAAATGAGAAATGTGGACTTAAATTAGGAAATAACATAAACAGGGTACCAAGTAACATGAGCCTGAAAATTGACGGCACAACCAGTTGGCAGCTTATCCAACCCTGCTAACACTGAATTTGCATCCCCTAACATATCTCAAAATTTGAGTTGATCCATACAAAATCTGAACCGTTCGGCACAAATCTTAAAGCAACCCATTTTGTGTTAATACTGCACGTGCATCTAAATAGGCACCGGGAATACTTTCTGGCCCAATTTTGACATCAACTCAAAAGTTGAGATAACTTAGAGGATACGGACCCGCTAACACTAACATGATGTATATCTGCAATTCTGCATTAGGTATGGGTTGGTATTTTTTTACCCATTGGCCATTTGGGTCATATCAGAATCTTTGAGCAATTAACTTTAGTATAAGCTTCTTAAAGAAACCCTTAGCTTTAAGTTATCCCAATATTCTCAAACTCAATAAAAAAAAAATCTTTTTAGTTAAAACTAAAGCTGTGAACCCAATATTTCATAAATAAAACTGCTTGTAAATTCAATTTTTTAATATTTGTCTTGATTTGAAAAAAAAAAAAATAGTTTCAACAGATCCTATCACTTAAACAAAATACTAAATGTGGGTTGTCCCCCAAAATTTTCTAATGCCTTAAAATTACTCAGTTACATAACATTAATTAGTTGTATTTAAATACTAAGGTAACAGAAGCGATTTAATTAATTGGCCGTATTACTAAAATAAACGCAACAATAACAACCCTAGAAAGCAGCAACAGTAAGCTCCTAACGATTTATTGTATTGGAATTTGTTTCCAATTTTAGCAATAAATTTAGGAGCATTAGGCAACAACCGTGCTCTGTGCATATATGAGAGAACGAGAGAGAGAGACGACTCACAGTATTGCCCTTGATTATCTTTCCCCTGGAAGCGAACCCCATCACAAGCCGATGCAAAAACCCGACGAAAGGCAGAGGAAGCGAGGCGACTACAATTGGCACAATCGCTGCCGTCCAACCGAGCCGGAGCAGCAGAGCCAGATCCAGCTCCATTGGGCGCAAACTCAAACCGTTCGGTGCGGATTGGGTGAAGTTAGAGAAGCAAAGATAGAAGCATTAATGGCGAGATGATCACGCATTTACGCTGATAGTAGGGGGGATTCGCATTGAAGTGATGCTTTCCTATCCGTGGCGGGCTTGAGAGAGCAAGAGGGAGAGAGATACTCATCCAGTAACACGTAAGAGATTGCGCGAATCACTATGCAAGATGGACGGTTACGAGGGAGGCAACGTGGCGTCGGAGTGTAATGTAGGCGTGTAGTATTGGGCAAGAATCCGGTTTGCCGATTCGGTAGAGAGCAGTCCTCGAATGACGAATTCTTTTTGCCACGAAAATCTTGCGTCCTCTGGAACTTTCGGTAAAGATATTGACAGAGTAAACTTAGCTTTACGCAGCTCACGATCGAAAGAGAAAATAAAAAAATATATGACTAATGCGCAGTATGAAGTCAAATCAATTCTCCTAATATCTTTCCCGAACATTCGGTGCTGCTGCCACGTCACTACCCTGTCCAGGATCAGATCAGCTATAATCTGAACGGTCACGATCAGAAGGAAAGTTCCAGCTTTATCCAATATCCGTTCATAATTAAAGAATCTTTCATTTTAGAAATTTAAATAAAAAGGCCCAAAGCCCATAATTAGCACATCCTGTCTGTTTGGTTGGGCTTTCCTCTCCCTTTATTATGGACTTTGTTTTAACTTAAAACTAAGAAAAAAGACGGAGGAGAGGGCAAAAACAGGATAAAGATATTAATAGAGTTATTTTGACTTCAGGCAGCACATATTAATAAAGAAAATATATGATTAATGTGCTGCATGAAGCTAAACTAAATTTGTCAATATCTTTACCCGAAAACAGAAAGTTCATATTACACACAGACGAGTAGTATCTATTAGTAACGATATTCATTAACAGCGCAATAATATATTTAGGCACATTGTAAAAGAGGAGCTCAGTGCACATACCAGAGCTCACAAAAGCTGCAATTCCCATTTAATAGGAAATTGACATGCCAAACATACATACCAGAAAGAAAAAATAGAACAAAAAAAATATATAAAGAGTCAATTAGACCAAACAATGTGATGCATCAGCGCTCAACAACTCACTGAATGAGCAAAAATCATCCTGTTCATCTTCAAGCAACAGAAGCGCAACCTCCTCTGATTCATGACATGCACCGCTGATTGATGCGACTTGATCAGCACTGAATTTCTCTTCCGGGCTCAGTTGTGCGGCAACGAATTTGTCGAGTGCTCTCCAATCTGTCACACTATGCATCGATCTTGCTACTTCTGATTGATCTCCAACCTGGTTGTTTACTGAGATTACTGGTAATGGGTGCAATTGCGCATTGACATTAGGTGTAGGGCTTTGTAACTCTGGGAGTTGCACAAAGTTATTTGAGTGTGCTAAGAAGGTTAGGTTGTCGAGTTCGTTCTCTTTCTTGCAAAGTAGAGAGGATTTAGTTTGGTTTTGTAGATAATCAAGACGATCCGGAATGATTGGGTAGCTGGATGCCCACATGTTACTAATACTTCTCGAAGGATATGTTGTTCGCTTCTTGAATGCTCTGCAAACGACCCAACCTTCTTCCTGTGAAAAAAATTCATATAAATAAAATAGTTCTCTTTACAAAAAGGAAAAAAGAAGAAGAAGAAATATCAATATATTC
Organism: Carex kokanica; assembly: GCA_025461125.1. Classification (NCBI taxonomy): domain Eukaryota; kingdom Viridiplantae; phylum Streptophyta; class Magnoliopsida; order Poales; family Cyperaceae; genus Carex; species Carex kokanica. The sequence goes on along the minus strand of JAJGRX010000856.1, from coordinate 1,778,404 downwards.
TACTATCAATGAAGGCAGAATAAGTAAACCAACATCTTTGCATAAAATGGTTTAATAAACAATTCTGTCATCGCTGTGTATATTTTTAGAGAAACATGTACATAAATCACCATAAGTTTCAAAACTATTAAGGGCTTTTATCGATTGAAAATTCTTTGTACACATGCATTAGTGTCGTTTTTATTTTATTTTTATATGTAGGAGATAACCATAGACAGAAAGATTTCCTTTTCTTTTTCTTATAATGGACAATGGACAGTAAATGAATCCCTTGCTAGGACATATATAGCTTTGATGAAAGAAGAGCATTTTCTTATTATGATATATCTTGTGCAAAGGAGTGGAAAATCTGATCTATATATTTTGGATCATCAGCACAACCAGCCATTGAAATACATTAGCAATATTTGTTTCCTTATTACCCTTTTTTCATAATATATCAGCATTAAATTAATTTACCTGTGGCGGTGCATTCTCGTCTGTCTCAAGCCTGTATTCATGCATAATCCAGTCAGTCTTCTGTCCATTAGGAGCTCTTCCTTTGTAGAATACCAGGGTCTTTCTCATGCCAATCAGCCTACTTTTCTCATCATGAACGGCCTTGTCCCGCCCGGTTGCTTTCCAAAACCCTGCTAGGGTCGCCCGGTTGGTCCTCGTTCCCGTCGGATACTTCCTATCTTTGTGACTAAAGAAGTACCATTCGCTTTGTTCTTCATACCCAATTCTACACATCTCTGCAAGAAGAAAGCAATAGACTATTTTATTATCAATTCAATACATTTGTAGTTGCATGGTTATCCACACTGATCCGTTAACTATATATATATAAAGAGTTGGATTATCATGCTTTGGGAAGTAAAGTGTCTGTTTTACTTCCTGTCCATATCTTAATTTTCAAAGTTCAAACATTCGATCCGAAACATTCAACATGATATTCATATTAAAAAGTGTCTGGAGACCAAATTTTGCATTTTTTTTTTTTTACTAATTTTTTAGATTTTTTTAAATCGTTGTTTTTGTTTTTAAGATTTTTTTTACCATATTAAAACAGCGATTTTTTTTTTTTTAAATAACAAAACATTTCCAACAAATGTAAAATTTGATCTAGAAATACATTTTAATATGAAAAATATGTTGAACTTATCGGATCAAATGTTTGAACTTTAAAAATGAAGATATGAGCGGAAGTAAAATGGACATTTTATTTCGCAAAGCATGATAGCCTAACTCTGTGTGTGTGTCTGAAAATAAAAGGTAAAGAAAGGTTGTGGATCTCTTTTACATGCACATTCGTTTTGAATATATACATGGTTAAAAATTAATATGCAAGGTTCATAGGCACATTTGGTTTTATTTATTTACGCACATATATATATAGTGAAAATGGCATGAGATATTTCTAACCTATGAGGTCCCATGGCTCTATTCTGTAAAGATCAATGTCTTTGATTACATCAAGATCTATCTTTTGAGAAGCCACCTTTTTCTTTAGGTAATAGCCCACCAGCTCTTCATCCTTCGGATGAAACCTAAATCCAGGAGGAACGCATGATTCCATTGACTCCATCTGCATAAAGAATTTTCACATAAAATTAAAATGTCAAGTACTTTTTAAGTTGTCTAACATTCTATTTCTTTCTTTTTCTTTTTGGTTGAGGAGGGGGTTCATGCATGCTACCGTAGTTATCAAACAGTTAATCTGTTTCACTTGTAGTGTACTATATAGATTTGATGTTTTTCAAATCAGTGAAGAAATGGTGACAGCGAGCTATCATCATATCTTTTGATATCCATAGTACATTAGTACTTACAATGAGTGACTCGCTACAATATCTTATACCCATAAGAGTATACAATGTGTGCTAAACTAAAGCATTTGTACTTGACTTTTACGGTTTTACCGAGAAAAAAGTTGGCTATTATTATTTTGTTTGTTTCTTTTTCTGTCAGGCACCGGAGTCCAGAGTCTAGACTACTACATAGCTAGATAGGGTCTTGAGACAATATTTTCATGTGTCACTTCCATGTTAAATTCTGTAGTCATCTTTGGAAAAGTCTGAACATGAACTAGAGACATAGTCTAGTCCGCGTGATGATTTTGTCACACCAATGGTGAAATGGGAAAACACGTGCAACAATTAGTCTACAAAATATCATTACTACAATTGAGAAAAATAGAAGAAATATATATTGCGCCTTACAGGCAACTTCAGTATATACTAATTAGTTGTGCTAAAATTTATATATATATAGCTAATTAAGCTTCAGTGTTATTCGAGTTTTATAGCGATTTAGTATTAAGCATACTAGTAGGAACTAACTAAATAACTTATAAAAACGATTATAACAACATATTATATATATTCCTGTGAAGTTCTATTTTTCAAATCATCTCTCCGTGAACACACTTAAAATATCTTTACATTTTGTGCGAACAATATAAATCAAGGCCATTTGACACTATAACTTGAAAGAAGTTGAGTTTACTAGTTAAGAACCTATATTGTCATAGAATGTATATTTCAAAATACATTTGTGTATGGTATTTTTATATATGTTCATATGAAACCTAGCTACCGGTCGAATAATATTGACATAGCAAATATATATGTATATACAAATATACAATCCAAGTCATACTTTGCCTTCTCCCCATATTGCATGTAAACGCTCTTTGACCTCCAAAGAATGAGTACTAACTAGTTTGCCAATTACTTGTATCTTTTATATATCCAATGCACTATATTTATGACAAAAATAACAACTTCCCTCATAAATCAACCTAGGAAAAAATACAGGATTGCGAGAATGAAAACTATACGTATACAATTTAGTGATGGAAGGGAATTGAAGAGAATATATGTGGTAGAAAATAAAAAAGGAGGGTAGACTAAATCGTGATTTCTATGCGACACAAAATTTCACAATAATAAATAATGTGTTCATAATATAAGAGAAAAGGCGATGCAAACTTCTTCTACAAAATTCCGTAAAAAAAAAAATCGTGATTTCTCCTCCATTTTGTCGATCATTTAGGAAAGAAGGGTAGATCAAATCCATATATAGCTCTCTCTAGATGGACTCTGGAGAAGTGATAGATCGGATCCATATGTCATACAATAGCCAGCAGGTCTAAAGACTTATGAAGAAACCCTAAGCTCAGATCCAAATGGTGATATACAAGGCATAATGGAGACACATAGAGTTGTCGACACGTTGTCGGAGCGAATGTGAAGGATCCTTGTTTGGAGATGCCAAGAGCATCTGCACTAGCTAGAGAAAGAAGAAAGAGGACACAATGTGGATCTGGAGTCTAAAGGAGAGAAAGATAGCTAGCGAAGAACTTGCAACTAAAGACGACGAAGTTGTAGAGCAAATTCTATTATCTAAGATTAAAGCCCAAAAAGCAACAAGCAAGAAAAAGAAGAAAGGCGAGATGCAAAAGAAGGTGATAGCTAAACCCAGATAATTAAGAACACATAGTAATCCGATTAGTATAAAATAAATTTCTGTGATTCAAGGTTATTGTAGTTATAGACAACAGGACAAGTTTTGCAAAGAGAGATGTGTTAAAACTTGAAATTAAGCTGAAATAGCACATAATGTTATAGCTGTTTTTTTTTTTTCATTTATGATAATAACTATGATTTGTGGTTTTGAGGGTGCTTTAGGTTAACTCCTGTGTCAGGTTTCCCTTGATTAGGGGTTATATTTAAATAGTTTTTAACTCCTGTGCTTTTGAACTTTATTTCAGCAATTAATGTAAACGGATGGAAATTGCCCACTTATTTCAAGAAAAAAAAATAGAAAAAAAGAGAGGAAAAGGCAGGGGCTGACGTCCACTAGAAAACGGAGCATGCGCTCCCATGCATGCTCTAAAGAAGAAAAGGTGGTATGTATGGAAACAAAAAGAAAACCAACAGGAGGTGGAAGGAGGCATTTGCTAAAAAGGTGGCAACCCTTTTTCTCTGCACGGCCTCTGACTACATTGTTCGTTTGTCTGGGATTTCCTTGACACTAACTAAGTGCAAACTCTAACTTCATAATATAATATGAAAGGACATGAAAGAGAGAAAGATCTTCTAGGAGACTGGTGCTTTGAAGTGAGTGAATAGTTGCAGTTTTAATCAACTTTTTTATGTGGGGTTGAGAGAGAGGAAGATGCTGAATAGGAGCAAAATGATGAATAGGATATATCAGGATGTAAAATAGATATAATGCTAGCAATCACCTTTTCTGCTGTATTGAAATATGAGCTATAATTAGTTGTTCGTTTAACCTCAATTAGGATGTCAAGAGAAGAATAATATTATGATAATTACTTCACTGGTTGGCTTGTGTTAAACAGAGCGTGACTTAGAAAGCCTTCTTTAGTTCGTTGGAAATTATTAGCTTCTTGTACAATTATTGCACTCTTCATGAAGAAGTTTGGGAGTATGTGATGATTGAGAAAATAACCAGCATGTTGGGAAATAATAAAGTAAATTTAATTACAAGAAAGATAGAACATATTAAGGAGCGGATGTTTCAATAAGTTTTTATATTAGGCAGGTGTTAGCAATGCTACTGTTCTTTTATTTTTTTTAACAACGTTTCATACGGTATGAATGGATAGTGACTCTCGTACCAGTTTTATACATTATAATCTAGGTTTCAAGCATTGTGATCCGGTTATACATGGTCATTACAACAGTAGTGACCTTATCTTTTGTAATTTTAATTTGAGATCATATCCTCCTAAGATATAAAAGCGATTTACCCCACATATCCATCCCATGGTACTTCATTATATATTTATATAATATGCATTCAGGAAGGGACTATAAAGACCTTAAAATTACATGAGTCTTTAATTAGTTGTCTTGATATGCAAAATTTCTTCTAATTGTTGGCAGACATTCAAAATTTATTGTTTACTATGTATTATTACATGAATCTTGCATGCAACAAATTCGGTCAAGATCAATATCAAATTAATTATATAATATATATACTCAAATACTGATAACTAATACCTGTTATAATGGAATACTTATAAACAATTATGAAAATTTCTGATATGTCGTTGAATTTCTTCATAAAAAATATAATATACTAGGTAGGAATGATATTAATGTAGCTCTTATTTTTCTTTGATTACTCCAAGGATTTTTATAGTTGTTTCATTTATGTTGCTGCTCTTGTTAAGTAAATACTTATTAACTGAATGCATTTAAATATCTTGCAATTCAAATAAAATAAATAAAGAAGAGTTCCGGTTCAAGTACGTCCAACGAACTAAGCCTTTGTTAGTTGGATTTTAAGAGGGAAAAAGAGTTTGACAACAACAGGAACAAAAAAAGTATATATATTTAATTTGACAGTGACATGAAACCCACATCAACATATTTGAAATATGCATTTTATGCACAATTAATCAATAAATTCAATGCTACAAAACTAATAAAAGGAGCCTTCTATTTTCAAACGAACACGAAGAAGATTTAATATAATTATGGAATATATATGCTTTTACATATCTATCATATGCATTTATGAAACCCTAGAATTTATAAGAAGAACATATATGTACTATTTCATCAACCAGCCAATATTAAGCCACGCGCAACTGAGTATTAAAATCATTAGCATAGATCACCAATTGCAATAGGAACTAAAAAAACATAAAAGCGTATATGCATGACCACTAGATAACAACAAGAAACATACATCAAAGACATGGAAAACTCACCTCAATTAATAGCAGTAATTAACTAATCAGCAAGCCTCTGTTTTTGAAGTCTTACTGCACCAATAGGTAGAAAGAACCTGTTAAGCAATGGAGGTGGGATCAATCGATCGATCCAGGAGGAGGTGTATATAGGTTAGAAGAAGAAGGGGAGAAGGGAAAGAAGGGGAGGATATATAAAATAGGAAGAAAAGAGAGATAGAGGGGTGGCCCGCATTCGATTGCGCGTGGGTTGATGGAATGAAACCGCCTGCCCCACCATTGTTGACGTCACTCTTTCACCTTCCTCTCAGTCTTCTTCCCCTCTCTCTCTCTCTTCTCTCGTACACATTTTTTAGCCCAAAAATGTGGCGAACACCTTTCGGAATTTCTTTTACATTGGAGTGCATGGAAAGTCTTATGTGGCGCAGAGAGTGCTAGAAAATCGTATCACAGTTTACACACAAGATTGAGCATCTGAATTTCTTTTGATTTCTAATAGCACTTTGGTACTTCTTATTATATTTTTTAAAAGAAATAAAATCTCTTTTGAAATGTTTTTATTGACTCTGGTTCTCATTGTGCTAATTGTTTTAGTAATTAATAATTACTAAAGAGGTCTCTAAAAGCAATTTAAAGTTAATTTAGTGAGTATAAAGATTTGGAAATTAAAATTAACTTAAAGTTTTATTTGATATTTGACAGTTGTTTATAATTTCTTTTTAATTTTAGAATTAACATTTTGTCTAGTAGCAAAGACAATGGCCTCCATGTGGGAGGTCGTAGGTTTGAAATTCTGATAGAGAATTCTCATGTAGATTAAATAATTGAGTGACTGCACCTTCAATTTTTACTCAAAAAAAAAATTTGCTTCTTAATTTTACTGAAGTAGAATATGTGTATATTTAGTTTATCTGTTCGTTACACATAAAGCGATACATAGTTTGTCGCAGAAAGTTTTTATTCCCCGTAGAAAGAACATTAATTACGCTTAACATCATGCGCATTATTGGTCGGGAATCAAGGTGGGGTACCATGTGGGTTATGAAATTAATCGTTTCATATCTGTGACATTCCCGAGTATCAATCCATGTAGCGAATCATAGTTAAATTATGGACTATGCAACATAGTGACAACTTAATTGTTCGGGAAAGGTTCGGCGAGGTCAAAAATTCGTGATTCGAGAATAATTCGGGTATAATTCAGAATGATTCGGAATAATCCGGATAAGAGATCTCAGTCCTACAAGGAAGCAAAAAAAAAAAAAAAATTGGGAAAAATTCGGGAAAAATTCGCGAATAATCCGTAAAATTCGGAAAAAGTTCGTAAAATTTGCGAATTATTCGGGTATAATTCGGTCAAAGTTTGGTCAATCGAATAATTCGGCGTTCGGTTCGGCATCACCAAAAAAATGAATAATTCGGGTATAATTCGGGTATTATACGCGAATCTTATCAAATATGCTATGCAAACTTACAATATCACGAGTCATGACTTGTATAAAACTGACAAATGTGTATTTATTTACTATAACTACTAAATTTATGCTAAGCACCCTATATTATATCATATACAATATGAAACATTACAGCAGTTGTTTTCCTGTGAATTAAAAATGTCCGTGGAAAAAAACAATTTCTAGAAAATAGTATTTCCATGATATATGATGTTTGAAGAAAATAACGTTGTTGGATATATAAAACTTCTATTTGTAAAATAAATTTAATAAAACTTGGAATGATGCATCAATTCAAGAGTTCTAGTTTCTATTTTTGAAAGATTAATTTCAAATATATATTTTTATCCAAAGTTATATGCATTTATTGCTTAATTTATAATTAGTGCGGTATGTGGCAAATTGATGCTATGCTTAAATTAGTAAAAATGCTTGAGACTGATACGCCATTATCCTTTTACAGCACTAAGCATTTCAAATTAAGCATAATGATTAAGGAAGTAAAATATTTCAAATTCAATTTCAGCACTAAAAATGCGCTTTTATTTTTTTTACCAATCTTTAATTTTTCATCTAGAATAATTAAAATTCATTTGATATATGCAGTCTTCTCTCTCAAAAAGAATTCCTTTATTTAAATAATTAATTTCTCCTATATTATCTCATTGTTTTTAAGCACATTTTTTTACACTACCAGTGGTTACACTAGGAAAGACATGGAAAGTTAACTATGCAGTACTTTCTTTTACTTTTTAACCGCAAGCCATGACCTGAGCCCTTGTACCCAAATTTTATAAAATGTCACCTTCATTGGAATGTGACCCTCATTGGTTGTACTAATCTGATGATTATGACAGACTATAGGATAATTAAATCTAAAGGCTACCACGCTGTACTGACCTTGCATCACTTAGCCACAACTGACACAATTGATAACTAATGAGCTATTGGTAATATGATTACTGAGATTATAATACATATAATTTAAAATAATTTAAATTTAATTCTAAAAGCAATGTACTCATGCAATTAAATTTTTTATTGCTTTTAGCGTTCAAAAATTATAAAAAAAAAACATATGAAATTAATTTCTGAGATGGATGAGCAAATAGGAATTAATATTTTGTCAATATGACGTTTTCAAAGTAATTTCATTAAGATAATATTTATGAAATTATCATATATCTATTAAATTGCAAATGAAATTGTCATCTAGCTAAGATTTGAAATTGTAATGAGATTACCAATGTAGATTCTTAGCGTCAAAATTATTTTACCCCGCTAGATTTGGTAATTGAAATGAAATTGGAAGGAATTTCAGAATTGAAACATAATGGTCAAGCTTTGTAGATTTATATTTAAAATTTAGAAGGACAATTACTGAGAAAATTTTGATATCATGGATATTCATTGATTCCCTTAAATAATGGTCAAGCTCTCTCACTTTTAGCTTGGTCTCTGTACCAAAATTAAGTCTTTGCTCCGACTTTTAATGATGAATATATCATAGTTATATTTTCCTTCTTTTGCTTTGTAGCATGCATGTTTTTGCCATTATTTTCATATAAGTTGGCCAGGTAATATTTCATTCACAATTAAGATAACAAACAATTAGCTTACTTAATTCATGCTCCTTCTAATTACTCCCACAAAAAAACTAGATGAAAAAACATTTAATTAAGATACATTTTTTTTAGTAAAGTTGGAGGTCAAGCCACCCAACTGTTTTTAATATCCATAAAGGATCCCCATCTGGGTTTCGAACCTGCGACCTCTCACACGGAGAGCATTGTCTTAGCTACTAGACCAAAGGTTGGTTCTCTAATTAAGATACATTTTAAGGGCGGATATAATTTCTTGAAAAATAAATGAAATTACTCTTGATAAATCTGCTTATGAAGAAAATGTTAACAATATCGACTCGAGAATTATATACATAATCAAAATATTATGTGGCCTCTATATTTAGATAGAGGAGGGTTCCAATACCTCATATCTTTCATATACATCATACCTCATATTTTATATTTTCGTTTCCAGAGCCCAAACTATCGATCTGAACCGCTCAACATGATATCCATACTAAAATATGTTTGGAGATGAAATTTTATAATTTTTGGAAAATTTTTTACTATTTTTAAGATAGGTACAAAATCAATGTTTTTGTACCTTTAAAAAAACAGTGATTTCGTACCTATCTTAAAAAATAGTAAAAAAATTCCAAAAATTATAAAATTTCATCCCTAAGCATATTTTAGTATGTATATCATGTTGAGCGGTTCGGATCGATAGCTTGAACTTTAAAAATGAAGATATAAAATATGATGTATAATGAGGTATGAAAGACATGAGGTATTGGAACCTCCTCATTTAGATATGCTATGTATGATATGTCAAATTTGATGCAATTTAAAAATCATTAAGTCATCCATTAAATGATTTTAAAATTTACTAAATTGTTGAAATTTTCAAATTGTTTAATGGATTATTGAGCTATCTGAAATTGACAAAAATAAATAACACAACAGCTATTTCCATTTAATATTTAATAATAGTATAATACCAACAAAAATACCAAGAAATAAATTTAATGAAGTTATTATACGGGCACTAGATTTTTTTAATAATCAATGTTTCTTGAAATTTAGAGACGTTATTGCCAGCCGCATTAATTATATTACAATTTGTCATGGGCATGTAACTAAATTAATAAGAGTAGGAAATTTTCAAAAGCCTATTTAGAAGTGGCAAGTCATTCTATGAATTAAAAATTAATATTTTTATAAGTATTAATTAATTATATCTTTTAATCACTTTATATAAAATAAATTTATACCATAACATTCAACGTCTCGAGTCTCAATTTTGTAGTTTGGTCTCAATTTTCAACAAAGTGAAAAAAAAAAATATTAATGTAGACCCAGAGATAATAAAAGAAAGAAACCCCGGACTTAACTTTTAAATGGAAAACGACTAAACATTATGTGCTAGTAGGTGCACGTGTCGCTTTAGAATAGATATGACGAACAAGATAATAAGGTTCTTAACGTATAAGATACATAATGAGACAAAGAAACAAAATATTAATTGAAGGCATGACAGTATCTTTCAACTTTGAATTTAACACTTAATTAATAATTAATAGTTTTTATAGAGAAGGTCAATCTATCAAAAAGGCCCCACGAGATTTTTCAAAGATAGTTTATACTGGCCCAATTTGATATCCAAAATAAATTAATGACTATTGATTTGTATAGTTGTATATTATTTTGTAAATTAATTAATATACACTAGTAATTATTAAATGAGAGGGTTCAAATGCTTTCATTTTTTGTACCTCCACCATGCCTCCATTTTTAAAACTTTAACAAATCAAAATTTAAAACTTAAAAGTCAAAATAAAACCGTTAGATATGATCTACATCATTTTATCTATGCACGTGTTAAAAATTATGACATTTCAATTTTGATTTGGTTGTCATCAAAAGCTTGTAAAAAACGTACTAATGTGGATAATTTCTAAACATTGATTTTTCAACTTATTGATTCACATAAAAACAAAATCGAAATGTCATAATTTTTTATGAGCACATAGAGAAAATAACATAGATTACATCTAACAGTTTTATTTTGACTTTTTAAGTTTAAAATTTTGAGTTATTAAAGTTTTAAAAAAATGGAGACATAGTGAAGGCACAAAAAATGGAGACATTTGAACCCTCCTCTTATTAAATAATCCTTTACTCAAGTTTCAAATCAATCAATTTTTGAAAGAAAGAAAAAAAAAGAGACGATATTTATAAAATAATGGCTGACATTCGAACTTGAACAAAACCTATTAAAATTAAAAGATTAAGTAATCTGAACTCGGTCGTCATTAACTAAATTCGAAAAATATTTGAAGCCTATATGAACCTGCAAATATTTATGTACGTATCCGAATATAAGATTAACTGAATCCGAATGAGTCCTCAGTAGAGTGAGTAATAACTTTTCTTATTTTAAGGAATTAAAAAATATATATTTGGAGTATGTAATATTCTAGATCGATAAAGAAATAAATTAAATTTGCTAACTTGGTACTATAGTACGTCCAGCACAATCACTACCGAGTACGAATCTGATTGGTGTGTTTTATTATTATTATTATTATTATTTTTGTTATTCACATTGATTATTTTGTTACAAAAATGTTTGACCTGTCAAAATATAGTTGAGATGACTAGTCAAATGAATGTGATATCAGTAATGGCATTGGCATTGGTGATATAATTATTAGAGTAGAACTAGGGTGTGATGTGCTCATCAAGCTCTTTGGTGAGCACAACTCTACATAAACTATCGGATTCACTTCAAACGAGATTAATTCAACTGTTGAAACCGATGTACTTTACGAGTGATGGGCGTACATGCAAAATTTTGAATTTTTTGAATTCATTTAGTCTTAAGTCAAGTGGTCAAAATTGAGAATTTTTTGAATGCATTAAAACAACTTCATTTTGGATCTTTCATTTTTCATCAATTTTGACCACTTGACTTGAGACTAAATGAATTCAAAAAATTCAAAATTTTGCATATACATGCATCACTCGTAAAGTATATCGGTTTCAACGGTTGGATTCATCTCGTTTAAAATAAATCCGATAGTTTATGTAGAGTTGTGCTCACCAAAGAGTTTGGTGAGCACATCACACCCTAGTTCTACTCTAATTATTATATCAGCTCTCAATTATAATGCCATTGGTGATATAATTATTATATCAGCTCTCAATTATAATGCCATTGGTGATATAATTAGTATATGAGGAAGGATAGGATTATATTCTTTTTTTGACACACTTTGACACTTATTATTTTCAAAGTACAAATAGTCGATCCAAACCGTTCAACATGATGGATATATTAAAATGTGCTTGGAGATCAAATTTTACATTTTTTTTGAATTTTTTAACTATTTATTAAGATGGTTACAAAATCGTTGTTTTCAGACCATTGAAAACCAGCAATTTTGTAACCATCTTAATAAATAGTAAAAAAATTCAAAAAAATGTAAAATTTGATCTCCAAGCATTTTTAATATGGTGATCATGTTGAACGGTTCGGATCGACTATTTAGATTTTGAAATCGCAAAATTGACCTATAAAAAAAACAATGTCAAGATGTGTCAAAAAAAATAGTGTAATTGGATCCCTCCTCTTAGTATATATATCAGCTCTCAATTATATATGGCTCATTGAACTTAAAATGTACGATCAGTGATTTCTGCAAGTAAATTATAAAAGAAACATAATGATTGTTGTTAGCTAGGATCATCACCAAATATCGGGAAAAGAAACCTTTACATCTCTGGATCCAAATAGATTAATTAGGAAAATGAAGTATTAGTGTACAAGGTATAATACATCTCAAAAACTTGTACAGAGAAGGCCACATGCTAATTAATTGGGTTATAATTAGTATGGCAGCACAATCAATTACTCATTTAAATTAAAAAAAAAACGCTCTAATATAATTTGGTTGATCATTTGTACTTGATGATAATAATAAATAACTTACAAGTTGCAAAATTGATCATGCATATTAATAAATTTAATTTGTAATGTAACTAAACTGGTAATATAACTAGTATTGAGGAACTTGCACTGTGTAATACACAAATGCATGCTGATATTCCTAGCAAAAGTCACCAAAAATCACCATACAAGGCAAAACTTAAACCATAAGAGCATCCACATCCCTGGTACTATTAGAGTTTTTAATCTGATGTGGCAATTTCTAATTCAGTTTCAGAGATGTGGGAGAATTTATTATTTAGAAACTATGTAGTAAAGTTTCTTATTAAGAAACTGTTTATAAACTCTATGTTGATCAAATGATTGGCTCAAATTATTTCTTCCTTTTAATTTGTTGCTGACGTGGCTTAATAGAAACTCTAAAATTAATTTCAGGAATGTGAGAGTTAGAAACTTTAGAGATCTTAATTTCTAAAAAGTGGTTAACAGTTATTTAAAAACTCATTTGAGTTGCTGGGATGTAGATGCTCTAAATAAGTATTAACCTAAATACAGTTAAATGTATGCACACCAGTTATTGAGTATAAGCATATTTAGCATGATAGCAGCCAAATGGATTGGTATCATTTAGATTATTTTAGCATTCTAACCGAGAACCATGTATGTCTAATACAGTTAGTTTAAAACATCACTTTTTATGTGAAAATGTAAATTTAAAATCCAATATAATTTATAAGATTTGAAATATTTGATTATTGTCATCAGTGTGGTCTAGTGGTAAAATGGCAATGCCCTTTGTATATGTGTGGGAGATCGTGGATTCAAAAGAGTGAGGCTATGGTGCTATGCATAGCACCAATGGCTAGTGTACTACGACTTAATATGGTACTTTTTAAAATCCTAACGGTCGATCCGACCGTTCAATGTGATATCCATATGAATATGTACTTGCAAACTAAATTTTATATTTTTTCGAATTTTTTTACTATTTTTTCAGATAGTAGAAAAATCAGTGTTTTTTGAAAATTCTGGACCATCAAAATTCTACCTATCTGAAAAAATAGTAAAAAAATTCGAAAAAATATAAAATTTAGTTTGCAAGTACATATTCATATGGTTATCACATTGAACGGTCGGATCGACCGTTAAGATTTTAAAAAGTACCATATTGAGCCGTAGTACACTAGCCATCCGTGCTATGCATAGCACCATAGCCTCACTCAATTCAAAATCTAAATAAGAGATATTTTATGAACATTAAATAAAAGTTGATAGATTAGATATTCATACACCTTTCTGTATTTTTCGTAAAACTAGCATATGTTATAGTGGCAAAAGAGAAAGTTTTCATATGAAAACTCACACGTTTTAAAACCGGACTGAGACTAACAGATATTAGAGTGTTAGATAGTTTGATTCTCAATTTAAAAAAATCTTTTTTGCTTGTTTCTTTTTACTGACTTTATATAACACAAGGATAAAAAAAAATATTTAAACTCTAATATGCGTCTGCTACTGTGCTGTATCAGTATGAAACAATACCGATAATATCTCGGATCCAAATCTGCTGCGATTCTTAGGTATAAACAGTAACCCTGTTATCTCTCCTTTTCCGAATCCAATCATTAAATAGTTTCGAGATATGTGCACAGAACAGTTCTGAAAAAAATTACTTTAAAATTCATTCTCGAAAAAAATGGAACGGCTAAATTCGGAAAAAGAAAAATAATAGAGTTACTGTTCATGAGAGGAGGATCGCAGCAGATTTGATTTCTAATATCTCTAGTCTCTACCCGTCTCAAATATTGTTTTTTTTATCTATATGGCCCACAAAACACTGAGGCCCCTCAGAGTCTACGCGTTTCTTCAGGAAAGGAGGGGCGGTGACCCAACCCAGAGCCTACCTGGACACAACATCCATCATTTTACCAGCGCTCTCTTTTCATCCTCTTCACCAAAAAGAAACAAAAACAGAAACACAGAGAAATAGAAAGAGAGAGAGACTAACATTCCAAACCACCAAATCTATAACGTAGGAGGCAAAAGTTGTTGGGGGCCCCACCTCAACATCCCCTCCACTCAACAGTCGACACCTCTCTGTCTTCTGATCTTATCTATTTCCCTCTAGAAAGTAAAGGTAACTGTTTTGCTGTGTCGGTTTCCCTTATCTTCCTTTAGTTGTAAAGGTGGGTTCATTGGGTTTGCATGGAACGAAATTACATCGCTGATAGATAGATATTTAGTAGATATTTTTATAATTAAAAACTTGGTAGACATTGTTGGGGCCTAGTTTGGTAGCAAATTGGGTCAAATGTCCCCACTTATATATCCTCAACATATATCATGATTTATATATAGGATTTATCAATTAAATATCTTTTACCTATATATATATATAGTATCTAACTCAGATTGTAAAAGTAATTTTTTTAGTGTGTGGCGTCTATTCTGGTAAATACAGTCGATTACTTATTTTGTTGGTTGGCAGGCATTTTGGATTAGTGTTTTCTTTCCCTTATTTTATCTTTTATGTATGTTTTGGCTAAATATGTTTAGAGCACAATAATTTGAACGAAAGTTAATTGTTTTTTAGTAAACTATATGGAGTGAGGCTATGGTATTTTACAAAGTGTTGATCCGTCCATATTATGGATGCATAACTTCATTTTTGTAATCCAAATAGCCGATCTGAACCGCTTAACATGATATCTATATGAAAATGTACTAGGAGACCAAATTTTATAAATTTTTTATATTTTTCTACTGTTTTTTAAGATAGATAAAAAATCATTTCTTTCGGATGGGTTGTCCAGTATTTTTAGATCATGTAAAACAGTAAAAAGAATCTAAAAAAATATAAAATTGGGTTATATTAGAGTGGTTTTATAACTAGTACATTTTCATATGAAGATCTTGTTGAACGTTTGGACTTTGACAACGATTATATGGATCTATAGCTCGCACCGTTCTGCGCTTTGCAAAGTAACGTAGCCTCACTCGAATTATATGTCTAGTATAAATAATAAGTCTGGTATCTTCACAGTGAAATGCATGTTTAATTTTCACAAGTCACATCTGAAAAAATTAGATATTGAAAATTAACGGAAGGTTGACCCCCATTTTTTCTTAATTTTTGTATTTACGTATAATTTTTAATATAATTTAGAGTAAAATGTCTTGGTATTATAAAATTGATCATTATTCTTCGTAGAAAAATTTTATATGATTGACTCTCATTGTATGTTTGAGTCCCATAGTTCAAAAAGTCTGGCTCCATCTCTGAGTAGAACTGTAGTAGAATTAATTTATAGTCGTACTCATTGCTCAACACATCAACTTGTGTTGGTGACTTGTGTCGGAGAGATAATTACCACATAATCAAGTTACATTACTGATCTTATTGGATTAATTGTGGATGTGGGAAATGCTTGGGTGTCTCTATTTCATAATAGAAAATGCTCGATGCAAAGAAATAGAAAGGTTTCTATATTTCTGAAAGAACTTCAATTTCATTTTAGCAGTGTGGATGACCCCGAAACAAACCCATAAAGGCCCTTCAAATCCGCCTTTGTTTGCAATTTGAAGAGACAAATCCGAGGAACAATCAAATCTTGACTATCATTTCTATATTCATAGACAATATATGATGTACTACTGCCAATTCTTGGGTGGGTCGGTGATTGAAACAATTGCAAGTAGCAAGACGCATTATAACATTTCTCTGTTTTTTTTTTTAATTTACTTGAAGAAGAAAGCTCGACAACAATAAATATTGCCATGGAAAATTGGCGGTCTAAACAGAACACTTGGCGAATACTCCTAGTCTCTTTTTGGTGCGCTTGTGACCTTCAAGCTTCTCGCTTTTTTTCATAATTTATCATTGCACTCTCCAGAAATCATTGGAAAAGTAGGAAAAGTGCAAAAGAAACATTTCTTTTTGCAAAGATTAGGCGCGCGGATATTAAAAAAAAATAATAATACACTCTAGAACAGTCTAATATTTTACAGCATTGCATAATTTATCAAGCAGTACAGAGATTTGCAAAGGGGGTTTTTAAAAGATGGGGGATTTGAAGATTGATAAAAGGAATGATTGCAATGCCATTTGGCAACAATCAGTGTGTAGGTGTGAACAGGAGATAGGTGTGCGAAAATGGTAAGCTGGAGAGAAATCATAACTATTGCGTGTCAAATGCACTAACTGGATCACTGGGTAACAGAACATGGATGGCTTAGTGAATTCCCTTCTGTAGATATTTGAGCTCTTTTTGATGGATATCTCTGTGAGGGTCCATAGGAATTGAGTAGAGATTAAATCTACAGAGTCAACTCTTAGCTAATAAATGCATTCATTAAACATGCGTTGCGTTCCTACTGGCAGATTTTCCTGGGCTCGTGTTCAGAGAATGAAAAGAAGAAGACACATGAGACTGATAACAGGAATTAGCAGCCTTTTTATGCGATCACACACAGAATAGGCCTATATTGCCTTTATTTGACAAGGCCGGAAACGAACTTTATGTAAAGGCCTATCAAATTTATGATAATTATTATAAAATATAAGGCCCAATATGGCCCAACGTGATCGCTTCTGGATCAGAACGGATGACGCGAAACAGCCGATAACCAGTGCCACGGATTGAATTCACATCACCTCATGTTACCTGACTGAAGACGATTGTAATCGGACAGTTCTTTTAACATGGCACGAATCTCAAAACAAAACCCCTACAGTCTCCATAGGCACTGAATTGAGTTTGGCCCGGATAGGTTTAATATGAGCCGCGTCCGTTTCAATTTGCTTGAGTCAGGTACCTGGGAGGATACGGATCCCCATGGATTTAGAGAGTATTAATTTCGAAGATAATGTTAAGTAGGTTATTCACCAAAGTGTATGTTTGAATTAGGTTGAGAATAAATTATTTTTAAAATTAGACTATTTAAAATAACTTATTCAGTGTTTAATTGAATTAAAATAGTTAAAATAGAAAATTCAAATTTTATCTTTTATTAGAATAGACTATTAAGATTTAACTATTCTAATAAAACAAATAATAACTATTCTTGATTTAACTATATCCTAACCGTTCTTATTTTACAACCAAACATACCCCAAGTTTCTTCTTATTTTCTTATTTAATCGATTTTATAGTATGTCTAGAATATGGCAATATGGCAAGACAGCTCTGAAACTTTTAACCGAAACGATGCAAATATGAGAACTTTTATTAGTTCATAACCTAAATTATTATTTTTCAAAACATAGAAAATAAAGAAACAAATGTAACAGATTCTTTTACCAGATAATCAAGTTAATTCATTTAGCAAGACCGTCATAGTCAGAGAACAAAACTAAAAACTAGATATACGCACCATTATCCTTATGCTCCAAACACAGAAAAAAAAGGAAGAAAAAGATAATCTCAACTTAAAAACACCTAATTTACACAATCCTAGAAATCACTTTTACATTGACATTCCCTAAAACAAAGCTTCAAACCCTAGAAACCCTCGTCCTTTTGGCCACTGGCGACTTGATAGTCTTGGGCTTCTTTGGCTTCGCCGGAGACTTAGCAACCTTCTTCATTTTCTTTGGGGATTTTGCCAAAGCAGCCTTCTTTTTCTTGGCATCAACAGCAGGTGCCTTGCGCTTCTTCCCAGCTTTCACATCCTCTGTTTTCTTTGGCTTCTTCACCTTCTCAGACATCGGCTTCTTCTCTTTCACTGGTTTGACCTCCTTCTTCCCGGTCTCGGAGAGCTTGAAAGATGCCTTCACCTTCACCAGCTTCCCCTTTGCAGCGCTGCTCTTCAACTGATTGGCGAGGATTTTCTTGAAGTTCGCCGGGAGCTTGCCCTTGTATGTATCCTCCATATGCTTGGCTATGGCGTAGGAGCTTGACCCAGTCCTCTCATGGAGTGCCAAGATCGCACCTTTGATCATCTAAAACAGCACAAAACCAGATTAGTAAACTAAAAAGTAACACCATTACTGGGATTTTACAAAAAATATAAAAAGGGGAACAAAAGAGGGAGGCAAGGTTTTACCTCGAAATACGGGGGGTGAGAAGGCGGGGAAGCGGCCTTAGGAGCTTTAGCCTTCTGCTCCTTCGCTGGTTTCGCCATTGATTTGGCCTCGGTGGTTTTGGCACTTGGTGCTGCGGGCATTTTTGCAAAAAGCAAAGAGAAATTGCTAGAAGACAACTGATCGAGAAAAAGTAATAATACTGGCCTTGAAATTTTTGGGATTGAAACGAATCAAGTGGAAGTGTGTTTATAGGGGAACCTCACAGGTTAAAAGGAGGGGGCGTGCTTCTTTCTGATTGGTCGGGAGAGGAGCACACGGATTCAATCCGGGTTTTTGTATTTTGGAGAATCTATACCGTTCAAATGAACGGTTGGATCGGGCGCTAGAGGGCAACACTAGAATTGTGTTAACTGGGCTCCTTGTTTTGATGGAAGGGAAAGACTCAAAGAGGTATTGACGAATCGGTGGATAGGAATTCAAAAAACAGGCGTTACACTTACACGTGACCGGCTGGGCCGGTGGACTTGTCGGTTTTATTAGTTTCTATTTTAGTGTTTTGTGTGCCTTTTTGGAATTCCATTCCTCCCCGGTACCGTAAAAGAGAATCTTTTAGAATTAGTGGATCCTAACCGTTCTTTTTAACTTTGCACGAATCTCAAAGCTAAATAATACTGCCCCTGCGATAGATCGAATCTCAAAGCTGCTGAGAGTAAATCGCAAACCGTAAAGTGAAGGGAATCTTTTACACATATTGGAGAGGATACTTGTCGGCCTTTTGTGGGGCTTATTAGTACGGACAGCTCCGTAACAAACGGTAGTAAATTGTTTCACTGGGCCTATTACTTGTTTCGTAGATGACCAACTTAGTGGGCCTATTTTCAGATGAGAGTCGTATCCATTTTAGAAGGATTACAAACACAATAAATCATAGTATATCATTGACAGACGAGAGTTCATAAAATTAAACCGCATATATGAATGAGTTCGGATCCAGTGAAGTAACTCAATCTTTGGGTTTTAGATCGTGACCGTCCGATTCGAATCTGAGAAAATCTATCCGCGAAGTGAGCGCACACATCCCGACGACGAATTCAAATCTTAAGACGATCTCGAGCGACGAATTTGAATTGGACGGTCTCGATCCAAAACCCAAAGATTAGATTACTTTAGGGGATCCGGACCCTGAATGAGTCCGGGTGTAAATCCGTATGTGCGCTATGCAAATTGGCCCTTATATTTTTTTTATAAAAGGTAATATTATATAATGAATCAAGAATATAACTAGGATGTTATGAAGTTCATCAAGTTTTTTGTTGAACTTAACTACAAAACTTATTGGAATGACTTTAAACAACAAAATCATATCGTTAAAACTGATCTACTTCAAATGTGTTACATTTATATGTCAAACTAATAACATTTTCAAGTTAATTTAGTATAAGAGTCCAGCTACGCTACTTGTATAAACATATCATGACATATGTTTATAAGTTATTTGTACAGTTTTCAAAGTCCAAACAACAAATCTAAACCGTTCAAACTGATCTCTTTCTTGAGAGCTTCATTTACATGTAAAATTTTAAAAAAAATTGAATTTATTTGGTATTAAGTTTAGTGGTTAAAAAATGAATATATTTTTGCGCATCTTAATGCATTATTTTTCTAAAAAAAATATTTTTAAAAATTCTAAAAAAATAAAAAATGTAAAATTTTGTCTCCCAACACATGTTAATATAAAGATCATGTTGAACTATTCGGATCGACTGTTTGAACTTTGAAAACATATAAATAACTTGTAAGAATGTGTCAATGATATGCTTATACAAGTAGTGTAGCCGGACTCTTTAGTATAAAGTTAACCGGTAAATAAAACTAATGAAAAATGAACGCGTTAAAATTACCTTATAAACTTTCTTTTCTTGACCGCTTGACTTTATACTAAATTAATTCAAAATTTTATAATTTTGACATTAATATCTATTACTCATGAAATATATTAGTTTCAATGATTTAAATCCATCATTTAAAGTCAATCCAATATATTTTGAAATTAAGTTTATCGAATAACTTTGTGAACTAAAGAGCTCCTTTGTGTTCTACTCTTGGATCAATACCCAACATAGGCTTACAGTTGAGAAACAGTGATTTGATTACATTTTGCAGCCGTTGGATTTGCATCCTACGGTACCTTTTTTCTCTCTCATGATATCAGCTTCCAATGCATTATTTTTCTCTTATTTCTAAGCTCTGCTCCAATGTTGTTAGATGCGGTTTTGTTCATGCATGCAGAAGGCCACTGCATACCGCATATGCAGTATGCAACCGATATGCGGATTTTCATACGGACTTATATATGCAGATTTTAAAATGAGAATTCAGATATATATTCATATGCTTGCATTTTTATACTACATGTATATATAGTATATGGAAAACTTCACTATAGAGTGAGGCTATGGTGCTATGCATAGCACGGATGACTAGTGTACTACGGCTCAATATGGTACTTTTTAAAATCCTAACGGTCGATCCGAACCGTTCAATGTGATAACCATATGAGTATGTACTTGCAAACTAAATTTTATATTTTTTTTGAATTTTTTTACTATTTTTTTAGATAGGTAGAATTTTGATGGTCCAGAATTTTCAGAAAACACTGATTTTTCTACCTATCTAAAAAAATAGTAAAAAAATTCGAAAAAATATAAAATTTAGTTTGCAAGTACATATTCATATGGATATCACATTGAACGGTTCGGATCGACCGTTAGGATTTTAAAAAGTACCATATTGAGCCGTAGTACACTAGCCATTGGTGCTATGCATAGCACCATAGCCTCACTCATGTAGTATATATAGAGCTCCTCATATGTAGCATATATATTCGTATGGAAACCCAACGCATGTTTATAAGTGTAATAAATAAATGCCCATTAGTTGCTTTAATTCGAAAATTATTAATAGACCATAAATGCAGCTGTTTTAATTCGAAGTCCTTTGTAGCTAAATCATGCATGTATGACACATTCTTTTAATTCGAAGTCCTTCAGCCCAAATTAGTAATAAAATAATATAAATATTGAATTCACGTGAATTTCAACCAGAGCGTCCGTCTGGAGTCACTGGTATAATAGCACTTCTTTAGTCCCAACTCTTAAAAACAAAAAGAAAGAAACGTTTTGAGAGCCTATAAAAGAAGCTGCATGGATAATGGGAAACTTCACTTAACTGGACTTGTGTCTGGATTAGTATAAAGAATTAGGTCCGGGTTAGATTCTTTTTTTATTAATAAATGTTTGATCAGAACTTGAATAATTTTTAATTAATTAAAATAAATATTTGTATGGACTGCATGATATAATGTGGTATGCATGGACTGCATATGTGGTTGTGTATGCAGAACTGCATATATGAAAGTGCATGAAGATTTTCATACAGTTTCTGACTGCATATACATATGCGGTCCATGCGACCGCCTTGGCTATGCGGTGGGGTCATCTCGAGTCAAACGTACAACTCTTTATTTATGGACCGTGCTATTTTGAGAGCAACAATTAGATTATTGAGTGCAGAGAGAAATATTTTTATTTTGATAATTAAATTATTCTTCTTTAGAATCTCTTAATTGTGGTAGAAACTTATTAAAAGTTTTTATCAGATATGTCATGCTATTAAATGTTGTTGAGAGAATTTTAAAAAAATGTGATATTTTATTGTCTTTTTATTTTATTTTTACAGTGACACTGCTATTTTGCAAGCTGGATGCTCAACACAACTTTTTTTATATATATTTTTATATCAGAGTTAGTTATCGCCATCTACACATTCTTAAGATTACTTTTAATATAAAAAATAAAAAATGTTTGTCAACAAATTAAAATCTTCCCGTTCATTTTAGAATTCTATGAAGAGTATACCTTTGTGCTTTATTTTTAGAATTGTTTTTTTTTTTAATTTTTTTTAAGTAATAAACAGATATTAAGTCATCCAATTATTTAATATTCATGAATCACAAGAGATCTATGAAAGTTTCAAACTTGAGATATTCCTGAATTTTTTTAGTTACATCTTTTAAAAACTAATAAACAGAATTGACATGATTTTTTGAAAAAAAAAAAATTATCATGTACGCAGCTACTAGTTTCGCAGCAAACAAGCGGGACAGCCAATTTAGCTACGCAGCCGATTTTTTTATTAATATCCTCTAAAAAAAGAAAAATATCAAATATGCCCTCGTTTTTGTTTTATTTTTAAAAATGCCCTAACCGCCCAGGGGCGGGGCGGTCAGCTTTTCCAACAAACCGCCCCCCCGTGGAGTGGTCCACTGCCTAAAAAAAAAAATAGTGGACCGCCTCACAATGGGACAGTTTGGTGTTTTTTTTTTTGGCAATTTTGAGAAAGATCTCAAACCAAACCTACATAATAAATGCAAGAAATGTTGATTATAGAGACCAGGATTATCATCTATATTTTACAGAAGTATGACAGTAAGGATTGAAATGGTATAAATTGAAATGCTTCAGGACCAAAGTGGAAACTATAAACAAAAGGGGATACTTCCAAACCATTTCATTGTCTCTAGAATAAATTTTGTTATGTCATAACGAATGATTATTGAAAGATGCTGACATATTTCTTTACTGCAGCATTAAGGTCCGTTGAGAAATATCTTGGCTTGGAGAAACTCTATGTACTTGGCACAAATTGCGGTAATTTTGTAATTTTCCAATTTTCCAATTTGTACGCTTTGACTCAAAGATCAATGGTTTTGAGTTGCTTGGCCAATTTTTCCAAACCGTATCGTATTTCTATTTGTTGTCATTGTTTACCATTGGTATCCTCCAATTGTACGCTGTGCTATTGTTTCGTCAGGCACCATCTTTCTTAGGATATACCAGTTTGCATTTTTTTTTTTCCAATTTTTTCTACACATTAGTATGTCATTGAAAAAACGTGCCATCTTTGTATGTATATAACATTTTATTTATGTTACATATAATTTTGTATGTAATATGTCATGTTTCCTTATTATATGCATTAGTACCATTAAATAATACACTTAATCGGTGTAAATCAAGCTAATGTGAGAAGGGAAGTGATAGGAAGTATCAGGCTTAAAAAGTAAAAAAAAAAGTTCATTTCTTGTGTTATGCCATTTTCCATACAGTATCACGAGTAAAGGATGGTTATTTCAATTCTTAAGATTTACTAATTAGTAATGTACTTAGTATTGCATGTTGTATCATGGATAATTGTTAGCATCTAAATTTTTAAGACAATACAATGCTATTTTAGTGTTAGCTCAGTCAAATGTGATGAATAACTTTCAATTCATAGCTAGTAGTTGATTATACTTTCAGATAGTGATTTAATACTTTCTTTATCATTTTTTCTAATCTTACTTTTAGTGGACAATGGAACTCGTGATTTTTTTAATCTTCTTTCTAATCTTAATTTTGATATTTCAATCATTTTAATGTTGCTAATGTTGTTTCTTGCATTTATTATGTAGGTTTGTCTTGAGATCTTTCTCAAAATTTAAAAAAAAAAAAAAAAAAAATAGTGGACCGCTCCACAGTGGGGCAGTTTGGTGATTTTTTTTTTTTTTCGGTAGTGAACCGCCCCACGAGGGGGTGGTTCGTTGGAAAAGCTGACCACCCCACCCCTGGGCGGTTAGGACATTTTTAAAACTAAAACAAAAACGAGAGTATATTTGATTTTTTTTTTTTCAGAGGGTATTAATAAAAAAATCGGGCTACGCAGCTAATACCTGTGTGCTCTTATCTTTTCAGTTTTCTTCGTAGGAATGAATTCAGCAATGGAGTTAATATTTATTGTATTTTCAGTGAATTAATGTAATGAATTAGCATCAGCAGCACAGTTAATGGGTTTGAATCCAGTGCCTTATAATAACATTATAATTCATTGAAAAATATTCTGCCCCTTGGCTCTTTTCAGTTTTTTATTGTTTTTTGTTGAATGAAAAAAGGGGTACGCAGTGAAAAATAATTGCACAGCTATTAGCTATGCATCCTGTCCGTCTGTTGCGCATCTATTAATGATAAAAATGAAAATTTTCAAGAAACCGTGTCAGCTTTATTTATTATTTTTCAAATGGTGGTAACAAAAAAAGATTTCGAGAAATATCTCATATGTTGGTCATTATCTTTGTGACTAGATTAAAAACCAATTTTTTTATTTTGAGAATTATAAGAAACCTTGCAGCCGTTTACTGTGTAATTTATCCATTTTGAATATTTTTGCACCTTTACAGTTTTTGTCAAGTTTAAAAACAAAAAGAATATTTTTGCAACATTTTCAGAGCAATTAGGAATCACATCTTGCCATCTTGGTGCATGGAGCAACTTGCTAACGGTGCCAGCCAAAAAAATGACTATAGAAATGTTGTTATATTTTTCAAGTACAAGATTTTTCATCAGTGAAGTGCTCTTTCACCATACAAAATTTTTATTAATGAGGCCGCCATTTGTCGTTGCGACTCTGGTAATCTTTTGATTTTTTTTTTGTAATGGTATTAATAAAAATTTCAGCTCTCACCATATATGATATATCCTGGTAATGTAATCTCCTGTTATACATTACTTCTTATTTATTTTTTATCTATCGGTATATTGTCAGTTGCAATATTTTTTTCTGGATAGTTTATGAGGACAAAATCGATCACTTGTAGCTACTCTACAACATAAACTGTCAAGAAAACCCACAAATTATTTAATTTCATTGTTGAATACTTGAATCAATATTACACAGGTGAGTGAAAAATATCAAAAGATTACCATTTTTTGCCAAAATCAATATTACATGTCAAGAAAACCTACATGGAGCCGCTTCATCTGCATTAACGTATTGATACCAGTCCTTTGGAATGTCTCTATTGATTTTCTTCGTTGAAGTTTTACCATTGGTAATTGAAGTATACTCTTTTCTTTATGAGCCCAAATTATCTTTAATCAAAGCAAAAGAAAAAAATAATGATTCAAATTGGTAAGCAAAGCACTGTACCAGTTTTTGCCACCTTGATTCAGAGAATTTCACTCTGCAAATGCTTAATAACCACTATTTTGAATAAAAAAAAATATTAATAACCACTATACCAGTCCATTTATGGTTTTGATAAATTTATAACTGGTAAGCACACAGCAGTTCTTTAGACGCTCAAAGAGAATTTCAGAGCTTCCTACCATTTTTGTATGAATTCAGCTTATGGTCTTTCATTATATTGGATATTACATGGAAGATTTTTTTTGAAAGCCAAATTGCATTTCCAATTATGGTCGAATTATGACTTGGCGGTGCTCTCAGCACTAGAGAAAGAACGGCCCTGATTTAATTCCATCCGGATCAAAAGAGTTCGGTACATTAGATATAAGTCCACATTTAGAGTTCGTGCAAGAGTTAAAAAAACAGCCTTTTCTTTCTCTACGGCAGCCCGATACGGATTCTATGCTGTTGACATTTCTTTTTGTTTATAGGTTTCAATGTCTTAATTTTCTTTTTATGGTTAATACAATTCTTTTAATATATAGATTTCAAACTTTTTAAGAAAAAATCAATTCTTCGCAACAGGAAGCATCTAACTAGACAAAAATGATATCCAATCTTTAACTTGAACCAAATTGATTCTTTTAATTTCAAAAACAACCACGTTAGAAAAAATAATTTAATTAATTTGAGAACAGTTGAGGGATCAACTTTGGAATAAATCTGCTGCGATTTGGTATCGCAGGAGCTATTTTTCAAATCGTTCCGTTCATTTTATTTCATGCACGAATCTCAAAAGCAGATAGTTTTATGCACAACTTTCAAGACAGATGAAAGGATGGACTTGAAATTAGCAAAGTTCCGGAGCAGATTTATTTCCGGTACCTGCAGGTAAGTCTAATGCGCATCCTCCGGTCCTCCGGAGTTTTCAATCTGATCTGTTCGTTTTGATCAGACGAATCAGATCAGATCTTGCCCGAACTGAAAAAAAAATTTCTCTGAATCTGATCTGATCTGATCCGTCCAATCAAAATGAATAAATCAGATTAAAAACTCCGCAGAACTCCGCACCCTAAACTCGGCAGAGGATACTGGTCCCAGGTAAGCCTGCTGTTTGGGGACAGAATGCATCTGGTATCTCCAGAATTTCAAACTGATCTAACTAAACATGCCATAACAATTTCCAATAATTTTATTTTTAACAACCACGTCTGAAATGAGCTGTAGGACCTTATCATCGGTTGTACAAATTGATCTAACCAAATTGTTTACTGTTTAAATATGTATCAATGGTAGAATGATTCGGTCAAATTTATTGATACCTTTAACCAATGAGAGAATTTAGTTTAAATAGAAATCAAGAAAAAGAATGTGCGTTATAGGAAAAACAAAGAAATCAAGCAATGGAGATTCTAAATAAACGAGCCTCAGACCGTCCTAGTCAAGATGTGGTTTTTCAACAAAGCAGATTCGAGAACCTGGTTTCAGAAATTAATTTGTCATCATAGGCAGAAAAATAAAAAAATAAAAAACAATATGACACCTTGCTGATTGATATTATTGTTCGAGATATCAAACAAACATGCACCAAATAACATATACTGAGAAAATTTAGAAAGTCATTGTATCAGATTGAGTTTTTCAGCATCCATAAATGTAAGCCAGGGATAACTGTAATTTTTAATTTTTCTCATCATTTACAATGCTATTTTTGTAATAAAAACAACTATTTAACACAAAAGAACGAAGAAATTCCAAAATCACAATAGATGAGATAGCATAAAGGAGTCTATCAGATCTTCCTATCTAAAACGAAAGAAAGATCATCGCACCTATCAAAGGTACTTTCTCTTTCGGTAAAATCTCTTCATTTAGGCCCCGATCATAAATCAAAATTAAAAGAACAATTCAGAAGTAAAATCATGGGTGGAAATCTAGCATGAAGAATTCGATTTGGGGGAAATAGAATGAAGAGCAATGTCGATCTCCTATATAAAGGGGAGGCGTGAGATTTTGAGGGCTAGGGTTTCGGCGGTGGCACGGAGAGAGCAATTTCATATTGTTTGTTTTGAATCTTGGACGTCGAATATTAATTTAACGGTCAATCTTAGAGTAGCTCTTAGGTGCTTTATTTTACCAGGCTTTTTTTTCCTAAAAAACAGTTTTGGGCTCCAGGCCTCAAATCATGCCCACAGAGGAAAATTATAGGCTATCCAATGGGCTGAGCTTGTTCATGTTAGGTTCCTAAATCAGTAAATCCTAATACTTATCATAGGAATTCAAATGCATCCATGATTTTGTACTTCAATATGCTCTGCATTCTTTATTTCCGTTTTCAGAGTCCGAACAATCGATCTGAACCGCTCAACATAATCTTCATAATAAAATATGCTTGGAGATCAAATTTTATATTTTTTAGAATATTTTTACTATTTTTTTAAATAGGTACAAAATCACTATTTTAAGGAGATTCTGGACCATCCGAAAAAGTGATATTGTACCTATCTAGAAAAATAGTAAAAAAATTCTAAAAATATAAAATTTGGTCTCCAAGCATATTTTATTATGAAGATCATGTTGAGCGGTTCAGATTGACTGTTCGGACTTTGAAAACGGAGATAAAGGATGTGGAGCATATTGGAGCACAAAATCATGGTGCATTTGAACCCTCCTCATCCTAATAAAATATTATCAGCATCCTATAAAATCATTTCATAATTTTTTTCTTTTTTTGGGTTGTTAGATACCACTAGAAATGATAATAAATCAGTACATGGTTTTACTGTTACAAAAATAATAGAATTTCTTGATAACATCAAATTTAACTATATTAATAATGTTTTCTCAATCCATGCCAATTTTTTTTTGTTATTTGATTAAAAGTGATGCTTGCATCAAATTTATTTTTCATGTATATGATATATAGAGACGGAGCAAAATTTAAGTGAGATGTAATTTTATAACTATTTAAAAAAATAAGTATTTTTTCTTATAAGTTTTTCTGAGAAAAACATAAATAGAAGCATATATTAGGGAAACAATTTCAAGGATAGGAGAAAATTATAATTTTTTGAAGCTTAAGTATGTTTTTATATATTTTTTAAAAAAGACATAAAAATAAATTTGGAAAAGTTTTTTGAGTCAGAGGCCTCGCTTCCCCTTAATTACGCCATTGATGATATATATAAAGTTAAATTACATTTTATTTACAACTTTAAAATTACAATTTAACTTTATAATTATTAAAATTATCGAAATTAATTCGTTGTCAATATATCCCCACTTTTTTTTTTCACAAAATAGTGCAATACAACATTGTCTTCATTTTTTTTATGATACGATATATAAGATTCACGTAGAAGAAAGAACTTTCGTTTCAAGGACACTTGAAAAGAAAACATAGAAGCATAGTCATGCATACATGGAACTGCAGCTTGCACGGATTTTATATCTGATCTGGTGGATTAACATTAACATCAACCTTGGTGATTCTATTTTTATTGTACAGATGTGATGATTAAAGAAGCATATCTACAGCGATCCACACCATAATTACTTCCTATACATCATGTCGGATTTCTCTAGAACAATTCCCATGAGCATTTATCTTTGAAAGCAATTTTGAAAACTTGCCAATAAAATTTTATGGCGCAACACATTGAAACATTCAATAATCAATATCATAAAAATGGTCGCTAGAACATCACCAAAATGAAAAAGAAAACTATAAATTAAGAAACTAATAACACGATTTCATTATAGATAGTAAAAATTAATGCTAAATCTAACTATAAAGCTAGACAACTTCAGAAGACATTACCAATCTCGACCAAGGAAGATATCCATCTCTAGCTTTGTTCCTCTTTCTTTTACCGAGGAAGTTGAACTCCTATAATTTTATAATTTTTTTTCTACCCAGTTTATTTTCTTTACCAAATGATTACCATGAACAATTTATACAATGAAAACACACATGACTTGAGCTACAGTATGGATCCCGGCTTCCAATCGAATCCAACTAGATTCGGTACCAATGTATTTTGCTCCCCCTCTGTTTCCGAGATGGGACGCCTCTCCTTTGATACAATCTCCCCTCCATGTGCATCACCCTCTGACTCTACATCATTACATAACCCAATCAGCAATCAGGGCCCGACATCCCCTGCTTTGACCCATCACCAGCCACACAACGATACCCCGTGCAGCACCGATGGTATGTTCAGTTCGTACGAGAATTTTGGCAGATCTGATAATTTGTTGAATTCATCAGGTACCGATATAAGGGGCAGCCTCATGCAACCTAAAAACAGTGAACCAGAGGTTGATAGTTGTGTCAATAAGAGCCGTAGCAGTTGTGTGCTGACTGGTGGTTCTATGACTACATATAATCTGAGAGATCTTTCGATTGATAACATGACTGGTAAGTTGAACTCCGATAAGGCATTGTTACTGGCGTGCAATCAGACATCACGTGCCAAACGGGCACTGAACTTGGAATTCAGAGACCAGGAGTTCACTCGGGACGAAACCAACAAGATTATGGCCAATGAGAAGCTTGCTGAGCTGGCTTTGGCTAATCCGAAACGTGTCAAGAGGTGATTTTAATATATATTATCATAATGTACCTTTTATATACAATGGGAAGTAATTAATTTAAATCCCTGGCTATACACAGGATACTGGCAAATAGGCAATCGGCTGCACGGTCTAAGGAGAAAAGGATGAGATATGTTATGGAATTAGAGCACAAAATGCATATATTACAAACAGAAAATTCAAATTTGTCTGCTAAGCTCACTCTTCTACAGGTTAGTCTGTTGTTTGCTAATTTTCCATGGTTACGATTTCAAAAAATTTAAATGATTTACTGGCACGGAAATTTTACATACAATAGTTCTGTTAATGTGTTAATGTTTTTTATACTGAACAGAGAGAATCAATGGGGCTTGTTAACCGGAATAACGAGCTAAAAATTCGGCTCGAGGCCTTGCGACAGCAATCGCAACTACATAATGGTGCGGTGTTTTTCTTTTCCTCATTTTTTTTGCCATTTTTTTTCTTTTCTTTTTCATTTTGATGAATTTACCAGCTGGGACATCAGTTGGAATCGATAAGCATGTGTAGCAACATGCCAAAATTGATTTCATTAATTGACTTGACATATTTTATTACCATATAATTATCAATGTGTATATGCTATGAGCTGCAAGTAACTTGGTATTCATTGCTAATACCTTCCAGTTTGCAATCACAACCCTGCACAATACATTTAATGAAAGATCTGTTTGCTAAATTACACAAATATATCTTAATTACTTCCTAGTATGACATTACTGGCCTAGTTGCTAATTGTACGTTTAGAATTTAATTACAACTGTACTAATTGTAACCTCCCTTCGATTACCAGCTAGACTTAATGACCGAGAATGGTACAACTAAACCATTAGATTTGTGTTTTTTTTTTTTTTTAACATTTATTAATAGGAATTCAGGTGACGTGTCTGGTTTTCAGCACATTATTCATCATTTAAACCGTGTTTTTTCTTGCTTGCAGTTTTGAACGAAGCACTGAAAGCAGAAGTTCAGCGTCTGAAATTAGAAGCCAGAGAACTAATAACATGATTTAGCAGTTGTACAAGACGAAGAACCCAAATTCGATCGCCATTTCAATAATCGCAAGTGCAAGTGTGCAACTGATCAAGCAAGCTGGGCTAGAATCAGTAGAGAAAAAAGAGAATAAAAAGTTAGGAAACAATTGATCATACAGGAGAAGATTTGCTGCAGAGAGTTGTTATTTGTATATTTTGCTATATATTCCTTTTGCTTTTTTTTTTTTTTTTTTTCCAATTTCTCTCAGCAGCTGGCCTCACGGCAATATATTGATTTGATACTGCATGAATTGACACATGACACATGCATGTACGCGTTACCTTAGTAATTCCCTCGTTAAGTCATTAGGCTCGAACTTCTGGAATTTTTGTATCTATCATAGTTATTTTCTTTCTTTCTTTTTTTGTAATAAAATGTTGATCTGGTCTTATTAATGGGAACAGAGTATCTGATCAGCATCGGATCAAATTGTTTGGTATGGACTGTTTGATCCGTTTCGAAATTTGTATGGAAAATTAAAATTATAAATTGTCCGTGAATCTAAACAAATGCACGAATTTCGATATCGATCAAACCGTTTAGACCCCTTCACTCCCCTTGTTAATAGGATGTTGTCCGTGTTGAGCGGAAGTGTATTCTTACGCTATCGGAAAAACTTTGTCACGGCTCGCTGACCGATGAAAAGTTCGAAACGCACTATTTTGAGTTAGGAAGAGGGCAAAAAAATGTATATCATATCTCCGTTCTTATATTAAGTACTAAGTACGTAGTAGATGTTCAACAACTTTGATTAATAGACGAAAATTTGTATCTCCGTTCTTATATTAAGTACTAAGTACGTAGTAGATGTTCAACAACTTTGATTAATAGACGAAAATTTGAATTGAATATCAGTCCTTCAATAAATATTTTAATTTTATACATCTTTTTTATATTTTTACTTGTAGAAGTTTAAATTTATATAGACACGTAGTCGCCACACGTACTCATCACATTCAAATTATATTATCTTTCTGATTGATCATGATTTCTTTCTAATTTTTAAATGTTATTTAATTTTTTTTAATTGATTGATAATTGATTAGTCGTGTCTCATTTCTTTCTATTTTTTTAATATCATTTAAGAAATGTTATTTGTTTAACATGACATTCTGTTTGAGATTTTTTCTATGAAAATATGTTAAAATATATATATATATATATATATGTCATTTAATATATTATTGAAGGAATGTTATTTATATTTAGATGTCGTTTAATATGTCATTTTGTATGAGATTTTTTTTGTTATCTTATAATCAAGGCGGAACCAAAGTTTGAGTATAGGGGGCTAAAATAAAATATCATTTGTTTATTACATTTCTAATTTGGAAAGGGGTTTTAATATGAATAGAACTAGGGTGTTCCTAACCTCACCAAGCCCTTCATGAGCTCGACTCTAAAACCTATCGAATTGACTTCAAACGACATTTCTAAACCGTTAGATGTTCAATCTATATTAAAATGTGCTTCGAGACCAAATTTTACATTTTTTGGAATTTTTTTACTATTTATTAAGATGGTTTGAAAATCGCTGTTTTTATTAAAATTCTGCACCATTGAAAAATAGCGATTTTCAAACCATCTTAATAAATAGTAAAAAAATTTCAAAAAATGTAAAATTTGGTCTCCAAGTACATTTTAATATAGATTGAACATCTAACGGTTTGAAAATATCGTTTGAAGTCAATTCGATAGGTTTTAGAGTCGAGCTCACGGAAGGGCTTGGTGAGCTTAGGAACACCCTAGTTCTACTCGTTTTAATATTGTTCTTTTCCACTTCACAGACACGTTTTCCACTGCACAGACACGAAAGGTCCACTGGCCCAAATAGAAATATATCTAATTGTTGTATTTTATAATGAGTGAGGCTATGGTACTTCGGCTAGTGTACTATGGCTAGTGTACTACGGTTCAATATGATACTTTTTAAAATCCTAACGGTCGATCCGACCGTTCAATGTGATATCCATATGAATATGTACTTGCAAACTAAATTTTATATTTTTTTGAATTTTTTTACTATTTTTTTAGATAGGTAGAATTTTCAGTGTTTTATACAAATTTTGGACCATCAAAATTCTACCTATCTAAAAAAATAGTAAAAAAATTCGAAAAAATATAAAATTTAGTTTGCAAGTACATATTCATATGGATATCACATTGAACGGTCGGGTCGACCGTTAGGATTTCAAAAAGTACCATATTGAGCCGTAGTACACTAGCCGAAGTACCATAGCCTCACTCTTTTATAATTTACATTGACGCCCTTTAACTCTGTATATTATTATGGGGGACTTATACATGTAAAACAAATAATACCGAAAATTTTATTTATACCATATTCTAAAAAAAAATAAACTAAGAAACCATGATTTTGGGAGATTTCAATAAACACCCGGGCTGTTAAGTCAATCTGCGGCCCCAAAAACGGAGGGCCGCCAAATGGCCCTACGGACTCCGACAAACCAAAATACAACCTCAGAATTTGATCAGATTGTTTTGATTTTATAATAATTGTTTAATAATTTTCAGAAATAGAAAGAATAATTAATAATTAAATATGTTAGAAAGAAAATTAAATAAAATAGATAAAACATCTTATAATTTAGATGTACTAGAAGGACTCTGAAATATTTTTCAGGCAAGATTTTTCCTGGTTGTAAAAAAATTAAACTATTTCTTGGTGTATTACTGGAAAAAAATAAAAATACTTTGTATATGAATTATTGATCCCAGTTCAAAAGTCATTTCTGGTAAATATATAAATTATTGTGTTATTTCTATTTCTGAAATTATTAAACAATTATATAATAATCAAAACAATGTGATCAAATTTGGAGGTTGTTTCTTGGTTTGTCGGGGTCCGCAGGGCCATTTGGCGGCCGTCCGTTTTTGGGGTCGCATATTGGCTTGGCGGCCTGGGTAGTTTTGGAAATTCCCAAAATTAGAGTGTTTTGATTTTTTTTTTTACTATGGTATAAATAAAAATTTCGGCAAATAATATAGTATGGTTTTTATATACTTAGTAATAAAAAAATTCAAATTTTGAGATGGCTTAGCACCTCCAGCTATATCTATCATCCGCCCCTGCTTTATAATATGTTCCATTACAACGTACGAACACATAGGCATATATAAATTTAAAGTTTTACAGGGGTAATATTTTATTAAGACAATTTGTACACCATTTCGTACTTAATTTTGTGTATAGGTGTTGTTGGATGAGTTGGAAGTGAATTTCCTCAGGTGATATTAGTAAGTCTAAAGAAATTACAACAAATTGTTAAAATAACACTTACAGATAGAAGGAAATCTAAAATAATAATTTACATACGATTTTTTTTTTTAAATATCCATATTAAATAAAATTGATATAGTAAATATTACATAATTCAATGAGTAGAGATTTTGACAGTGATTTTTCAAGAAAAATTTGGACATTTAAAAAGGGAATTAAAAGTTGTATGCAATTTGAGTGTTCGTTGTGGATATATCACAGACTTTTTTTTTTAAGTTAATGGTTTTAAATGCCTACCAACAATTTTATTAATAGAAGATATATCAAAGATTGTTAATTTTCAAACATTGCAATTTCAAGTAAGCTTCATTATTTTCTATAGATATGATTGTGCATCATATAAATCATGCATACAATGTTAGATTTCAAATTTAAACTTTATATTTTTGAAGATTGTCAAGATATATGTTATCAAGTGATCCCCTAAATAAATAAATTACTAAAAAATCACCATACATTATTTTGTGTTTTCTAATTAACCTGTAAAATAATGTTGCAACATAACTCTTTTATTATTATTCAATAAACTAACAATATGTTTTCTTATCTGTTTTATTATTCAATAAAATAACAAAAATCCTTAATACACTTACTTTATTGATGACGAGACAGATTAGATAACCGGATAAATTGATTCCCTTGCCACGGATATACACTGTAGGAACATGGTTAACTCACCTCTGTTTTTTTAAATTACACTGTTTTCTATAGTATTTTTTGTCGTTTTTAAAATGTAAATTATTAAAAAAATAAAACAAAATGATCTCCATATTTTTAGTAAAAAATAATTACTATGACCTCAATATTTTCAAAAAGAATAGCCCCTTATTATAATATTAACAATACAATAAGTAATTTACATACGGACCTCTGCATAGAAATCTTCTACCTTTTTTCTTACTCGCAATTAGGGGTGTTTATCGGATTCAGTTTAATCGGTTTTAAATCGAACCGAGAGAGTTCGGATTAAACAGTTCAGTTTCGGTTAATGGATTGGTTTATTCGGTTCGGTTCGGTTTAGAAAATTTAAAACTTGTTAGACCTAATCGATCGAAATTTTTAAAACTAGTTTGACCGAACTGACTGAAATTTTTAAACTCGTCCCTCGTCCGAACCAAACATTTAAAAAAAATCAAATTATGACATAACGTATATTGCTTGGTTCAGTTTAAAACTAGTTATACTGAACCAAACAAAATTTTTATATCCATCTTAAAAAGTTCAAAAAAAATAACAAAAAATGTTTATTACTATGATTAATCTTCTTATTTCGGTTCAACTGAACAGATTGAAATTTAGTTCAGTTTGTTTGGTTCGGTTTTAACTTAATTGATAAGTTTATTTTGATTTGTTCGGTTGTATTTTTAAAAATCAAATAAAACTTTAATTTTTCTATTTTATTTCGGTTTTAAAAACCGAACCAATGAAACCCTGGCTTGCAACACCATCAAATAAACAAGTGAAGAGATGGTACGGTCGGAACCGTCCAATCTGCATCAAAATTTCGTACACACTTTATATGCACAAATATCTAAACTGTCATGGTGAATCTTGATGCACAACTCGATCAAATATCGAACTGGTTGATGTGATGCCCAACTAACCCCAATTTCTCAAATAAATTGGATGGTAAAAAAGTTCATATTGAAATTTGACTTCGTGCTCCGAACGAATGATGAATGAAATTCTTTGGCATAATATGGTTGAAGGGCCTTCGGATGCAGTCCTCTAAATATTTTGGGTTTCCTGCTCAGGCCGCAGCCCATAAGTATATATGGGCTTTTAATGACACGTGAGTCCGACAGAAATTAGAAGCCGACACGCATGGCGTTCTTCGTTCTCCGCTCGCGCTTTCTGACATCCAATTTTTCTATGTTCTCCGATAAAAATTGTATCGTTTTCAAACGTCTTTTCGCCATTGTGGAACTGAGAAATACAGGAAAAAAGAAGAGGAAAAGTGGCATAAATAGAGAATAAAAAAGCAAAGAGAGACAGAGAGGAACCCAACTACCCAAGTCTCGCGCCATCCCTTCGGAACGAAGAATAGCGCTTCAGGTTGAGTCATCTTTGTAATTTTCTCGTAAATCGAAGTTATTCCGAACAAAAGACCAGAATAAGTTAAAGTTTTGGGCAATTTACAGACACTGATTTGAGGGAATTGCTTTCATTTATTCACTTTTAACAAAACAGTCTCTACATTTGGGTAATTTGTCAAGACAATTCGATACCTGTTGGTTTATCTGCAGGTCGTATATGCTGTCAGGCTTTAATTTCTGCAATATACACTTTTCTAATTGCACAAGAACTCAATGTCAGTTCTCAACATATGACTTGTAAATAGTTACGTTTGAGATGAAATAAGTTAGCAATAATTAACCTGTACATGGAATGCCCTCATAATTGGTATATGATTCTTAGAGATTTTGAATCAGATCAGAATTTACTATGACTAAGGTCAGATCATCTTCATTGAGGTTGGTCAATTCTGTTCAAATTGCTGCAAGTCTCAACCAGTTTATCGGAAATATTTTTGCTGACAACCCTTAGGCCAATATTACATGAATTTGTTATATTTCTTTTTTTTTTTTGCAAAACTATAGGGTACAGTTACTTTTTTAGATCATATTTATTTGAATTTTCCTTTGTTGTTATTAGGAATATATATTGCTTGTGTAAATTGTTTGTGCTTTACTAAATTCATTTGGCATGTTTATTAACTCATTTCCTTTTAATACACTTGGGGAATTTACTATGACCTTTTGCTTTAGAGTAGTACTGGTTTTGATGGACAGGCCGACTGGTTCTGCTGAGCAATCTGTTGTAGCTGTAAGCATCGGTTTTATTTCTTTCAATATGCAACTTCTTTTTATTAGCAATGATATTAATAAAAAAAATGTTTTTTTTGGGGCCAATTTGCTTACCTGCTCACATGTTATACAAAGCATAGACCTTTTTTCTTGCTTGGTGTATCCTCTTAAAATGGTTTGGCTGTTAGAAATATGCTTAAATTGACTTGGTGGGTCTTTTTTAGTGTCTTCCTTGATTTGCTTTTAGAATAGGATTCTCAGCGTGTCTTTGATTGGGATGTCGGCTTTAGGATTGAAATTCTCTGGAATTAGATTCTTTGCATATGCTTTGTTCATCCCAAGTCATTATTTGCTCATGCTTTAACAAAGGGGAATTTCATGTATACCCCTCAAAAATCTCGAAATTACGTATTCCCCCTCTAAAATTCATAATATCATATTTACCCTTTTATTGCCACTTTATTGTCTTTTCTATTAAAACTCTTTTAAAATTATAGAGTTCGCAGTTTACCCTTTATAAATTTAAAATGAGTTTTAATAGAACTGGCATAGATTGGGTAAATTTGTGAGTTTTTGAAATTTAGAGGGGTAAATACGATATTATGAATTTTAGATGGGGAAATACGTAATTTTGAAGTATTTGAGGGGTGTACATGAAATTCCCCCAACAAACAAAAGTAGGTCTGTGTTGAACATATGGCTGGAATCTTACATTACTTCATGTTTCTCCCTTTTCTTGTTTTGATGATCAACTGGTCATAATAGGTTGAAGACGATTATTCGGGAGACAGTGGCTGCGACTCCCAGCAACTTCTATCTATACCCCCATTAAATGATGCTGCCTCTTATTTTGCACAGACAGCTTCCTACTTAACTCAGTGTTTCTCTGGCTATTCAGGTAAGCATGCACAGACAAAAATAAAGGAAAGGAAAAAGTACACAACGAATAGAATTTTTTTCTTCTTCTTATAGTTGGATGCAGTTATCTCAGCACTACGAAATTGCTATGAAGCCTTCTAATACTAAGGGCGATCCCCACTTCTAAATCGCTTGGCTTATTTTTAGCTTTATTGAATATTTGGGCTTGGAAAAACGTTTTCTATGACATGGCAAACATGTAGCAAATTTCATATAGCATAATCTTCTCCCTCATTGTATATAATGCTTCAGTTTACTTGGTAAATGTCTTAAAAAGATTTATTAGGGGTGTTGGTCATGTAAAAAAAAAAACTGGCATTATTTGCAATTTTTGAAATAATCGATTTATTTTTTAGAATGCCTAAAATGGACTGCACTTTGCTCTTTGGTTTATTGACATGTTGATAATAAAGGTAATTCTGAGGAGGGACATGAACTTATAGAACTCCCATCAAACACATCTCTCAGAGTTGGTGCTGATAACTCTGAATCAAGTAGTGCTACCAACTCTAATCTATCGGCGCACGACCAAGGAGAAAGGAGTTCTGGTGGAAACCCAACTAGTGAACTGACAGCACTAATGCGACCGACAAGTTTCTTCCAAAATGGCACCTCACTGTTTCAAGAGTATGAATATCTGCTTTATTATATTAGTTTAATACTTATATTCGAAAATCTGAGTGATCTCTAAACATTAGGTGGTGTTTGGTTGAGGCCTAAGTTGTTTATTCCAACTTAGACTGGCCTGAGCTATTTATGTTTGGTTGAGGCCTAAAGTTATGTCATGGCCTAAGCTATTAAGAAATAGTATTGACTAAAGAAGAGATATAAGGGGAAAAAATATGGATAGTCGCTGACAATGGGGCTGTAGGGGGGACTAACTCTTAAGCCATCTGGAGAGGTGGTTCAAATTTAGAGGCCTAATTTGAGTTAAACCAAACAGTGTTTGGTGGAATAACTGAGGCCTAAATCCCTTGCTCATGATTTAGGACTCAACCAAACACCACCTAAGATATTGGAGCTATTGCGGGCTATGTTGGAATTGTTTTGTTTTATGAAGTTGGTTCTACCCCTCAACCCTTTCTCCTTTTCATTGTAAACTTCTCTTGTTGACTGGAAGCAACTTGTTTAATAAAACTATTTTTTCAGCCTTGTGGATCGTGCTAGAAAGACGATTCGTGGATCGGCAGATGATATCGGATGGCTACAAAGAGACAGAAGCATGCTCCCAACTGAAGATGGAACTAGCCGTTTCTTGGAAATATTAGAGAGCATAAGGTGTGCAAAACCAATCTTATATATTTAATGAATCACAAGTATTATATAATTGTAGCAGTTCAATGTGTTAATCAAATAATGCTTTTGTTTGTATTTAACCAGGAGGAATAAGCATAAATTGCCCAATTCAGTGGTCTACTTGCTGGTTCCAGGTAACCTGGCTCAAAATGCGAGAATTCTTAATGTATTTATCCAATGTCTATACTAAATTTTGTTGCTTTCACAGGTCTATTCAGCAATCACGGATCCCTGTATTTTGTTAAGACAAAAACATATTTCTCAAAGATGGGTTTGGCTTGCCATATGGCCAAAATTCATAGTGAGGTATTTATATTTTCTTCTGTTCATTTATATTATAGTCTATTGCTATAACCTGTTTTGAGGCATGAGTCTCAGCATTTGAATACCATAGTCGGCATTAAACTTAATATTTATAGGTATGCATTAAAACATCCATTCTGGGTTTGATTTGTATAGGCTTCAGTTGAGACAAATGCAAGGGAGATTAAGGACTACATAGAGGAGATATACTGGGGTGCCCAGAAGAAGGTACTGATTTTAGGACACAGTAAAGGCGGCGTAGACTCAGCTGCTGCTCTATCTTTATACTGGCCTGAATTAAGAGATAAGGTTGCTGGACTGGTACTGGCACAGAGCCCCTATGGAGGTAGCCCAGTGGCCTCTGATATATTAAGAGAGGGGCAGCTTGGTGATTATGTTAGGCTGAGGAAGATTATGGAGATTTTAATATGCAAAGTGCTTAAGGTATTCAATCTATTCTTGATGTGAAAATTATGCAAATTGCCACGTAAAGAATCAGACTGTTCAATTTTGGTGCCTGAGGTCTTTGAGGTTCCAGTTTTTTTGCACTGGTACTATAAAATTTAGATGTGGGGGT
Organism: Carex kokanica; assembly: GCA_025461125.1. Taxonomy (NCBI): domain Eukaryota; kingdom Viridiplantae; phylum Streptophyta; class Magnoliopsida; order Poales; family Cyperaceae; genus Carex; species Carex kokanica. The sequence continues at coordinate 1,737,848 of JAJGRX010000856.1, read as the reverse complement.
TGGGGGGCGTAAAATGAATAATATAAATATGTGGCCACTGGGATTTGAACCCAAGCTTCACAACCACAGAGTGGAATTCTAACCACTAGGCTACAAGCACACACTTGATATTTTATCTGAGAGGGGTTAAACTGTATAAAAACCTAAAAAAAAGAAGAGGAAATTTAATTAAATTTCAATACACATTATTAAAATTGTAAAATAATGGGGCTGGCTAACCTTTAGATCCGCTCCTGGGTCTGCCGTGACACTCCATCTAATAAGTGCAAGGAATACCCTGAATCAGCTGATGAAGTGGAATCAGTTATGTTAAGTTGATTCCTGTCTTGGTTGTCAAACTGTTAGATGATGCCCATTTTAGCATTTCAGTACCTTAACTTTACACAACCCCTTAACTCCGCTATCATTTCCTGGTTGTTGGGGAATCCTCCATGAACTTTTCAGTTATCTTTACTTTTGGTCCCTTAAATTGCCAGATTTAAGTTTGAACGTGGCCCCTTTACTGGATTAAGATTTGGTTCAATTTTTTTATGGGACAGTTTGACCAATATGAGGACCTAAACCTAAAAAATAGAAAAAAAGAAAAGAGGCAAAACTTTGAGAGCTGAAATGGGAATTATGTTATTCTTTAAAGAACATTATCGCATGATAAGCTCTCTGTTTATTGAGTATGCTAGATTATTTTGAATGCATTACAGAAATATTTGAATTTTTTTTCTTTTCTTCTCAGGGCGACCTACAGGCACTGGAGGACCTGACATATGAGAAAAGGAAGGACTTCATTAGAAATCATCCTTTACCAAAAGAAATCCCAATAGTCTCCTTTCACACTGAAGTCGGCATCACTTCAACTACACTCACCACCTTGTCTCACGTGGCCCACTTTGAGCTCCCTGCCATTGCTCCGTCACTTACTGACAGCCAGCCTACCAGACTGCCGGTTGTCATGCCTCTCGCCGCCACCATGGCTGCTTGCTCCCAGCTCCTCCAAACAAGGCATGTAAAAATTTTATTTTCAACTTTTTTGCTTCATTTTTTTCTGTCGGCCTTGACAAGTATTTGCAACACAATAACACTTGCTATTGGGTCGTGCGTCCTTATTCTCCTTTTACTTGTGCTAGTTTCGCTTGTGTGCTTAGTAATGAGACTATAAAGGAGTTCCATACTATATGTAATGTGTAAGCAATGACATAGGGAGCTAGGATGAGTTAAGACTGATGAAGTTACGGCAAATACTCCAATCTGCCTAGAGAATGAATTTACATTGTTTTCATTGACATAATAGCCTGCTTATATCTTCTATGAAATTTATGCTGCTGTGGGTAATATATTTGTAATTTGATAAATGTTTTGTTTAGCCAAACTATTTTTTTCATGACCCAATAAACTCAAGGTATATAAATTTCTGAACGTAATTGTTGATTAGTAGAAAGGTTGGATTCAGTGGGACATATTGGTCAAAATATCAGGCAGAGTTGTTTTTGCTGAGACTTTGCAGTCTAGTATGCATGTCAGAAGAACCCTACTGAATTAGAGGAGATGTGTAATGTAGGTATGGAGAGAAGAGCGATGGATTGGTCACGAGACGAGATGCTGAGGTACCTGGGTCAGTGGTCGTTCGACCAGATAGGAAATTAGACCATGCATGGATGGTCTATTCTTCACTCAAAGATGATCCATCTAGTGAGGTGGATACTTCTCAGGTTTGCGAGGCGCTTCTGACTCTGCTTGTGGAGGTCGGGCAAAAGAGACATCATCAGATTGCCATGAAAGATGATTAGAAGAGTCTTGGATAATTTTGTGGGCCATTGCTGTGCATGCACAGTGTGCCTTTTTTTTTACCATTATTTGTTTATTTTTGTTTGGAGGAGAGGGTGGTCAGGAAGAGTGTGTATATTGTATAGTATGAGAATTGTTTATATCGAATTATCAGTACACTAATGTGTGTTATTGACTACTTGTACACTATCTGATAAGAAGGATTAGTTTCCAATTTAGTTCGTTTGGCTATTAATATTCTTATATCTGAATTAGATGTCCATTGAAGGTATTGCATTGACATTAAAGTATATCAGAGAATAGAGATAACACGGGTTATATCTCGAAGTATATGAAAACTTTACACAACAGTATGATGAGTAAAGCAGATCAGTCCCAATTTCCTCTTTGTCCAATGTTCAATTTCGATGAAAGTTTTGTGTCATTCCTGAAATCCCGGTGTCTATTTTGCTTTTTATTAGTGTATATGTATGCTTGTATTGTTTTTCTTGTGCCTTTGCACCCCTTTTCAGAATTCAGGAAAGTAAGTTGCTTATGGTGGAGCTCCCCTCCTAGTTTGGTATAATTATTCTCCAGTTTAGTTTCTATGTATTTGGGTGATTCAAGGTTGGGGTTAGGGTTCAATTGACGGTCTAATTATTTGGTGCTCCCCTCCAGTTCAGTTTCTTTGTATTAGGGTTCGATTGATAGTGTGGAACACAAATATAAAAAAAATTGAAGTAAATTAGATTAAAAAAATTTGTTTGGCTTCAAGGTTCAAAATTTCTTTTTATTTTAGTTAACTGTTGCATTTAATGATATTCTTTTCTTGCATGCGTTATAAATTGCTCCCATTTTCAGGTCCTCGGTATTATCGGCGGCGCAATCTCACTTTTTTCTGAAATCTAATCTCAATATTTGTCAAACATTTTGCTATTCTTATTTACAGATCTAGTAGACTTGCAAGATAGAGAAATTATTTCTGCAAAGGACGAGCATAACTGCTAGATTATTTCTCTTAAATCGCCTTCGCTCCGAGCAACACAAGCTTAGAAAGGTTTGCCCAAATTCATGTGTGTTTTCCCTTTGCATTTCCATATATGTTTACTCGATTTGTAGTGAAAATTATCAAATTTGGAAATTGTCAATTCTAGTAATCTTTTGCAGGAGTCGTAATTATTCTATGATTTTTGCTTCTTATTGCCCTAATTCTTGTGAAGCATCAAAAGACAGCAATAATTATAAACTGATTTAAGATAAATTTTAGATTGATCTAGGTTTTTTATATAGCTTTGCAATAGATTATGGAGGCGATTTTCATCTCAATAACTTGTCAGGGGATCCTTTAAAAGTAGATCTAGTCTCAGCAATTTTTTTTATCAATCTTTTCAAGATCTTAGTCACTTAATTTTTTTTTTTGGACGAAAATTGAGTCTGAAACATTGTCCGGTCCTGCTCTAGATTATCTGTTTGCTGAAATTAGCAGAGCAGTTTTTCTCTGTTTCTCTGTATGACTTTCTACTTCCAAGTTCATACAGATAAGAATCCGAATCTGTCTATTGTTGCTTTTTGAAAGATAAGGTACAATAAGAAGAGTTTCAGAAGACTTACGTCTGAAATTCTGATCAGATTTACCAGTGCATGATTGCATGCAGCCACATTTTCAGAAGACAACCCCACAAACACTGGCTCCACAGAAAACGTAGGAAATATTACTGATTTGTTCTTTGAGGTTATTCAGAGAAATCGGAATAACCACTTTTTTTTGTCAACTATTCATGCGAGGTGAGCAATTAAAAGAGTATTTGTGAGCTTTTTGAGTGGAACGGGAGGTTGCGTGCGATAATTGTGCATTCTGGGACGCGCACGGGGTACTTCCTGTGTTTATATGTAATTTTTGAGATTCTTCAGGGCACAATAAATCAATGTACTATTTTATCTACTATCTGGAGCTAAATCAGCAGTTGTGCAAATTAAAATTTTTTGATAGGAAAGTATTCCTTGATTACGTATTATTAATATCTACAAAATGTTATATAATTGAATTTAAGAATTCCAATCCACATTTAGGCCCTTGTGCATATCACTCATGCTTAATCATGTTAATGTTTTTTTTTGGTCATTTCATGTTGATGCCATGATGGCGATTAAGGCCAACTAGTAGCAGAGTGAATATCCCTGCGGTAAGGATAGATTAGTTCTCGCCGAGCTAAAAAAACTATTTTGATGCTTATTTAGAATATAAGGGGCTGTTTTAAAATTCACGTAAATTCAAATTGAACGGTCTTGATCTAACTTGACAGGATCAGTTACCTCACCTGATCTGAATCTCAGTAGTAGGATATATCCTTTACTGTATGGGCGAACTCCATACTTTTCTTAGCATTTTTTTTAATGTGAAATGCACTATAAAGTAATTACTATTTTGAGTACCGATCTTTCATCTACTGTCCTTCTCCACATAGTTTTTCAGTTATTATCTTCTAACATTATTATGTATATATAGAGTAGAACTAGGGTGTGATGTGTTCACAAAAGGGTTTGGTGGGCATAACTCTTAAATCTATCGGATTGACTTCAAACGAGACGAATCCAAACCGTTGAAACCGATCTACTTCACGAGTGATGTGCGTACATGTAAAATTTTAAAATTTTCGAATTCATTTAGTCCAAAGTCAAGTGGTCAAAATTGATGAAAAATGAATGCATGAAAATAACTCCTAAATCTTCATTTTGGTGCATTCATTTTTTATCACTTTTGACCTCTTGACTTAGGACTAAATGAATTCGAAAATTTCAAAATTTTGTATGTGCACGCATCACTCGTGAAGTAGATCAGTTTTAACGGTTTGGATTCATCTCATTTAAAGTCAATCCAATAAATTTAGGTGTTATGCTCACCAAACCCTTTGGTGAGCACAACACACCCTAATTCTACTAGTATATATATTGTCGAATGACCCCATTATTATGTATGCATGAGGTTATGGTACTTTACCGTGTGCATATCAGTTTGTACTATGAATTTTATATTTTAGTTTCAAAGTTTAAACACTAAGTCTGAACCGTATTGACCTCCACACAAAAACATGCCTACGGATCAAATTTTATATTTTTTGTAAAACGCTTTTTAGATAGGCAAAAATTAACTAATTTTGAATGGTCCAGATTTTTTAAATCAGGTGATTTTCTATCTATCTAAAAGAAATAGTAAAAAAATTATAAAAAATGTAAAATTTGGTTCCTATATATTTTTTTCATATAAAAATCATGTTTAATAGTTCGAATCAACTATTTGAACTTGCAAAACGAAGATATGAATATGTGCGCATTGCAAATTATCATAAGAGTTTGGTTAAGGTGCTATGCATAGTATAAGATGTTCCGTACTATTGTCTCGAAAACATATTGGATTGATTTCAAACGACGAATTCAATTCGTTAAAACCAATCTACTTTGTCATTGATGCATTTACATACAAAATTTATAAATTTTCGAGTTCACTTAGTATGAAGTCAAGCAGTCAAAAAAATAATAATTTTAATACATTCATTGTTCATCATTTTTTTTGAACAATGAATGTATTAACGTGGGTACAGAAATGGACAAAGTTTGAATACATTCATTGTTCTCCACTGTCAAAATACCCTACGATTTCTAGTGTGTTTAAGCAACGAAAAACATAACCCATCATTCAATCTTTATAACACTCTATTAAACTAAACTCATGTCGTATTCCAACTAATAAATCCTAAATCTTTTGTAAATTTGTGGGATTATGTCGACAAAATTTATAATTTTCTGACTTCAACATTTTCAATGTCATAAGAAAAATATTGACAATTAATACTAAATCTTTTACCTTGCTGGCTGCTTTATGCTTTCCATTTGATGAAAGCGCCACTTCGATGAGACACGTGAGGGACACGTGACAATTGACTGTTTCTTTCTCTCTACAACGCTAGCCGAAAGAACCAAGTTGGCTCGGCACAATCCCCACTTCTATTCTCTCTCACCCGTCTTCTCTCCACCTCTTCTCCGTAAAACCTCGGAATCTCGCAAGAATTCTCTCCAACAGAAGTAAAAAAAACCCCACTAAATTTACATATTACCCTATCCCTCTCCCTCGTTACTCCTCAATTTCTCTCCTATTTATACATATTTTTTTATTTGCCATTTTTTTTCCCTTCTCTCCCATCGATCAATCCGAGAAATCGGAAAAAATCCCCAAGCACCTCAATTGAAATTGTTCTCCTTTATTATATCTAAAAAGTCGTTCTTTATAAGCTTTTCTTCTGTGCCTTTTTGATATATGTGAGGTATTGGACTGGGCTAGGGTTTTTTCTTCCAGTTTTTGTTAGAAAATTTAGAAATTAGTGTCATGGGGAGCACGGGGGAGCCGGACCGGAAGCGGCGGCACTTCACCTCTGTCTCCCCCACTGCGGGTCCCATGGCGGGTCCCACACCCACCAAAAAGAAGCCAATTGCCCCCATCTCTGAGGATAAAAAGGTAATTGCTATCTGGTTTATCTATCTCATAGCTGTGCTGTTTCATCCCATTGTAATAGTGCAATTGGAGACGACAATTAGGGTTTCTGTGGTTGGATTATGGTCAAAATTGCAGCCTTAGTGGTATTTCTGGCTCTGATTGTAATTGCTGCAAAATTGTTTTTTTGGTCATCTTAAGAGGTTAGTGATATATGCTTTGAACTGATCTGATTTTTGTAGTTTTGTTAATTACCCATTGTTTGGGACTAAATGCTTGGTTGTTGTTATTGTTGTTAATTACCCACTGGCTTTTATTATAATTGAACCTAATCCATTCTCTTAAGGGCTTGTAACAATACTTGATAGCTTGGTTCGGGATTATAGTGCTGTATTGCATGATTACTATTCTGGTTAAATTTTGTAATTTCATGGGGGTGATCTAGTTTTTAAATAATCATATCGAAATTAGAAGGGAACAAAAATTTGAGGATAGTGTAAGACAGGACCTGTACCAGAACTGGTACTTAGTATATGATTATTTGTTTTCTTGTTCTTGTTTGGGTTAATTTGGTTTTTCCTGTTGTTGTTGGTTTGATTAGTAAATTTATTTTCATGAAAACTTACCTGCCAATATCTGTTAGATTTTCCTGGGTAAGTCTGGTGCTATATCAAGCCTAATATTATAACAAATCTCAAGTTTTGAATACACAACATTGTCTGCAAGTCTGGACATGTTCTAACCTTCTAATTCATACCAATTGTGGTTTTTACTATACAAAATGATAAAAAAATATGATGTAAATTAAACATAGGGTACAGATTTATGTCTTTCACTCACAGAATTTACTTCTTTTGCTAAAATCAATATTTAAATGAAAATATCATTGACATGTATATGAGTCAGTCTGTGTCGGTATTGGTGCTGTTGTGCCAACAACAATAGAAAAAAAAACATTAAAAAACAATTGAAAAATGGTTACTGATATGGTGTTGAGTTGAGGCAAAATTCATAGTAGTTTGTTATTGGTTAGGTTAAGTATCATAAGAAGTGATCCAATTGATTGGCAAATTAAAATATATCACGTGTGTTCATTGGTTGAGATGTAAGTAGTCTTCTAGGCTTACTGATAAATTTGACCACCGAAATAACCATAGGAAGGGTATGAAATACACTAACATTTATAGTTTCAACTCTGACTAGAAGAACAAAAGGCTTTAAATTTTTTTGCATGAAGTTCTGACTTACAGACACATAGTTTCTCAAAATGAGATCAAAGGTCGAACAATAGTGTGTGCGTAGAGGAGAGAAGAACTTGTGGAAAAATTGAACCCGAAATGAGGGAATAAGAGATGAGAGTATGCTTGGCGATTACAGAGAAGAGTCATGCTTGTGAAAGAGAGACTTGCACAACTATTGGACTTTAGGGATAGAGTGCAGAGTTTAATTAATTTTCAACCTTTGCTATAGACCAAGTCAAATTCAATTAAATAGAAGTATAAAAAAAAAGGCATTGGTCGAACGACTCATGTAGTAATGTATTATTGCAGATAGTTAAACAGCTATAGCGAATAGTGGCTTTTTGCAGACTGTTATAGGAGTTATAGCTGCAATTTCTTAGTTTTCTTTAATGATCAGCATGGGCTTTTAGTGTCTGAAAATCTATAGAGGTGCTATAGTGGGCTATTTGAAAACTCTTGGTCATGGTTGCATTGCCTAAGTTTATTTATAGACACAATATCTTCTAATCAGCTAAACTGACATCAAATGATATTGCTCTTTGATTGATCTAGCTTGATCTGTCTGTGCTGAAGTACAAAAATCAAAAGCTCATGGAGCAATTAGAGGCAAGAAAGATGGAATACCGTGCACTTGAGAGCAAATACATCCAGCTAAGGGAGAAGCAGAAGGATTACCGTAAAACCCTACTTTCCCTTAAGGAATCGCATCAACAGGTGAATTTTTTTTTTTTTTTAATGATCTAGTGAGTAAAAGCTTTCCCCAACTTGTTTGGGAATAAAGGCTTGGTTGTTGTTGTTGCTGTTGTAATGATCTAGTGACATTATCATGGGTCCTCCGACGAATGTCAGCATAATTGATAAACTAGAAATTGGAAATATAGAAATACGAATGCTAGCCTTTGCCATATTTTAAAAAAAAATGTGCAAAGTACTCGTAATTTGTTATTTTTTCTATAGGAAGGTAACATTGTCCCTTACCCCTTGCAAATAATACCAATACTTTACTAGTGACACCCAATAATTCAATATATGCAATTAACTAGACCACATTTTTTAGATATTTGCAAATAATTCCCAACCATGAATTTGATGTTTTTTGAAGTAGGTGATGGAAATGTCATGCTAATATATTAATTAATTTTATCCTATCTACAGTCAATTTTCTTTTCCCAACTCATACACTATTAATCAGTAAGAGCAAAAGAAATGTACTTTAATGAAACCACAATAGCTTTTTGGTGACATTTACTATTTTGTGGAGCGTGGCATCGCATTCACAGTTCATATGTGCCATATTTATCTTTGGTTCTTGTAGTGAGAAAAGTAGGTATGATTCAATCATTAACATTTTGAGGCCGTCATAATAAATATGCACATGTATATTATGAGGAGCTATATTCCACAATTCAAAATTAAAACATAGGCTGCTTCAATAAGATTTTAAGGTCATGAATAACAATAGCAAAATAAAAGACTTCCTAAGGTACAGGTTTTAAGGATTTTTGCAAAACAAGGCTGCACGTCTGTTTATTAAGTAAACAACAATAATAATCGCATACTGTTGCACGTCTGTTTATTTATTATTAGTTTCGGGGAAAACACTATTTCATGAACTTGAAAAGAGTGAATTTAAGTATATAGTGAGTGTATCAAAAGGTTTTTGCCATTGATCTTTGGCAAATTCAACTTTAAGTCTTCTCTTCTATGCTAATCCATTGTAGACATCATTTAGCAACAGATGCAAAACTGCAAATCGTAAACCCAGCCATAATTAGAGTGTTAGATCATGTTATGTTGTATAATCTAGGGATGGGAAATCCAGCATCAACAGATTTTATAACACATCATTACAACTCTGTAGTTTTTGGTGTCTACTCAAGTGCTGGTAGTCCATTATTTGTAGTTGGATGCTTCTTGTCTTGTAGGGATATCTATGATATTTTGTAGCTTGCAGGGATGTACATCAGATTTTTTTTTTTTTGATAATATATCCTTGTTCTGGCATATGTAATTAATTTAATTTGGAAATTTGGGGGTGTTGTTACAGCTGGTTGGTAATATGGCATTTGATGAACTTGGCAGATATCGATTCGTCTATCCTGAAATTGGTAAGTCATTTATATTCTAGTTTCATAGAGCCTATAAGGCATTTTCTAGACTTCTATTCTGTTGATGCATCATATAATACGGGCTTTGATTGTCATTTAGTACATCTATGCACAATGGAGCATTTTCTGTATAGTTGGTATAATCATGGTACTGATGGCATTTTATTGTGCAAGAACCATTTAACATACACAAATATTATAAATACCAGAAAGGATCAATTTAAGTTGGTAATTTGATTTATCTTTTGGGAAAAATTTATATTTTGAGTTATTATCTGAACCAAAGTTGTATTTTAAAATATCCCAAATACCATTCCTGACTATAGGCGTCATCCAATTACAGCAGCAAAATCCTGACTTAAAATTTTTGGCAGAGGCAAGCAATATACATCCCTTTGGTTAATGATATCAATTTTTTAATTTGTGAGGCTAGGTGGGGCACCTGTTACCTCAGAGGAGGCCTATTCTTCGATAGAAGAGGATTTCCTAAGCAGAGTCATGGAGAGTGGCACAGCAGAGAGTTCAGGTTGTGGGTCCCCAAATCAAACCAACAACTCATTATTACCAGTTGGTCATGTAATGAAAGAGGCTTCAACTTCACTGCGAAGTGCATGGTCTGAAAGCAGGAAGTTGACCACATCTCTTCTTGATTTGGTTACCGAGAAATGTAAGATTTTAAGTCATATGTTTATAATACTTGTAGATTGGTGATATAAGCATTAATGCATGGTTTTCTTTACAACTTTTATGTGCTTCGACTAGCTCAAACAGGGTGAGATGCAGTTGCAATTGGTAAATAACTTCTGGTATGGTTAAAAGCACTGCACTGGTAGAGAATGCTGAATTTAGATGATACAAGATCTCTCCTAACTTCAGCATTTTTTTTTCTTTCAGTAAACACATCTTCTATTGGCGGTTTGGATGAGCTTGACAATGCTCTTCGACAAATAGATGATGTCCATTTGAGGCACCGAGAGCTGTCGGAGAAGATCCAGAGTCAGAGAGATCACAGTGTTCAAAATAAAGCTGAGCTGAGAAGGTTACAAGGTATCCTGCTTAAGAATATTGTTATGGATAAGCACTTGAAAAGATTGTATGCGTTGACCTATAGTTATTCTCTACATAGTTGATAAAAGTGTCCACCTGCATCCAAACATTTTTTGGTTTCATGGTAATGATTGGTATTAGTGTGGATTAAACTTAAATATTCGGTATACTTTATGCCCGTTTCATTTTAAAAAAGAAAAACAATATTAGAGAAGCCTAATATATTATTTCTTACCATTTATGCCTGTTTCATTATATTACGTTTGCATGAATAAATTTACAAGAAACTCATGCAATCTATGTTGCTTTTGTGTTATTCTATTTTCTAGAAGTACTGTACTGTACTCTTGTTCTGGTATCGGCAACAGTTATCATGTTTTTAGTGAATTTCTGAGCTTAACTTTTTATTTTATTTTAATAAAAACGTTATTTTTACATTGCTTATTTAATGGAGAAATATGGAGTCGAGGCTGTCAATTTTCCTGCCGCACTAACATTTTGTTTGTTATTATGAAATGAAGAGGAGTTTGCATGTACTATTTCTGAGCTGGAAGAGACCAATATGAGGCTAGCTGCTCTCAAGGCAGGAGATGTCTCTCATAATGCACCTCTTCTTTTCCCTGTACTTGAGAATAAACGTGTGAATGGAGATAGTCTTAGGGATAAGCAAAAGGAATTGCAAAATCTTGAAGCAACTTATAGGGAACAGATGGTAAGTTAAAACCACCCTGAGGATATATTATTTTTCCTTGCTTTATGTTTGTTGAATACCTAAACATAGCATATCAGTTAGACGTGACGAACCCTTTACCTCAGGTGTTGGCTAATATTATCTAGATCTCTGAACCAGTTTTAGGACATGTTAAGTTGTACTTGTTTTCCATCTTGTCATGGAGGATGCTCACTGTCGGTGATGATACCTTTCCGCTATTGGTATCAGTATTAAAATACTGGGAAATCATTATATATTTATTGGTGATTGATTTTCCTTTGGCACTATTGCAGAATATTGTATCTGAGAGATTGGTGAATATTCAGAGACTCCACGAGGAGAGAGTGGAAACATTGAAAAAGTTGGCTAATATGAAGGTTTGTTCTGTCCATCAAATTAAACAAGTACAACTATTTACGCTCCAAAAATTTTAAAATGCGGCTGCATATGCATATGCGGTGACTTATCCACACTGTAAATGACATGCTGTGGATAAATTGCGGATTTGTCCATGCAGCCGCATATACAACTATTTGGCGTTTCATATGTGTGCGACATATGCGACCCGCACGATCTTATGCTGCAGAAAATCCGCAACTTCCATATTTGAGAATGGCACAGGAAAATTTGTTCCGAACTTGCGTTCTGCGGGAATCGAACTCCTGACCAGTGACTTACCATCCAAGCGCAACTCCACTAGGCCATTTCGGCCCTGTGATTAGAATGTGCCTTCACTTCATATACTATTTATGTAAATACATAGTATAAAACTAAACATTATAAAATTAATCTGCATGCAAATATGCATATGCGGTTTGTAGTGACCTTCAGCATGAATATTTAAATCTGCATTTTAAAACACTGCCAAAAACTCTGACTGCCAAAGATGAATCTGTTAGTATTTGTCTAGTGATTTTGTTGATAACCTTGGTGGAAACTTGACTCCCATTCTGCCGCCCTAAAGGGTTATGGCAATGCCAAGGCAATGGGCCGGATGGCATGCGGGTCCCATTGAAAATAATAAAGATCCTACAAAATCTGCTCGTCGTCTAGGCTGCTTAAACTTGATTGGGTGCCCCACTTGTAGTGCAGCAACTGGGTGTTATCACCAAGTGCAGCAGATGTGGACTCACATAAGCGCTATATTTTTTTTTTTTTACATTGCTACCTACTGTAGTGATATCATAACTTTTGTATGAAACTTGTTAGTTTCCCCAAGTTATACATAGTAAGGATGTCAATGAGCCAGGTTGGTTTTTTCAAAGCCTGGCTTTCCAAAAGTTTGGCCGAGCCGGACCCAGCTGGATACAGGCTTTAATAATTAGAACTTACCAACCCAACTATTATCTTCCCTGAAACTCTTTAAGCTCTGTTTAATGGCACGTAGTGGCCTGGTTGGCTGTTAGGGCAGGTTAGTCTGATCTCTGGCATCCCCACTGTGTGGTTTTCTGGTTTTGATGTTAATACAGTGTTAGCACAATGGCTATTTTGAGATGAAAATCACGACAAACTTATGCAGAAGTCTTATTCTAATGTCAATTTGAGTTGGCGGCTTGAGTTTCACTTGTCATCTGGACAAAATTATATGATGTTCATATTTTCTTTGCAGAACACTATGATGGATTTGAATGCAGTATTGGCAACCTCCACATACCAGTTATTAAATGAGCAACTGACAAGGTCACAGTCTGAAATAGAGCATTTTCGTATTGTAGCAGAGAAACTACAGGTAGTTTACTGTTTATATAATTGCGGTTTGATAGAATTGGTACCTTGTTTGTCTTTTTAAATCTTTCAATTATCTTCGAATCAGATTGAGAAAGATAAATTCTTTTGGCGCGAAAAGGAGTCATCACTCAAAGCTGATATAGGAGAGATTTCTCTGAGGAAGAATTCATATTATGAGTCTAGGTTTTCTGAGCTTGAGCAGGATTTGCAAAAACTAGCTGAAGAAAGAGCTGTAATGGAGAGGAAGCTTGAAGAGGCATTGAGAGAACCAGGTTTTAAAAACTTGCCATATTAATTCACAACTTTATAAATAGATATAATAGAAATATGCTTCGTTATCGCATCACTTGAATTTTTAAACCAGAAATACATCCAAATCTCAATGTGAGACAGGTTAACTTTGGTACCCAAATTTATTACTACTGTGTACTATGTAACCAGTATTGGTCCTTCATTGTTGGGCACTCACTATTTGATGTTTATCTTAAAGTGCTAATGTCCTAGGATTCGTGAAAGGTTGTTAAAGTCTAGACTTGAGTAGACTTGGTGGTAGAGTTGATGGTGAATTTGGAATCTTTCTGGGTACACTTTTGATAGATGATTTTACTTTTGTATATAGATGATTTTGGTTTTGGACCTCAGTAATGGTGGATGGCTTAACTTGCAATATGGTATACAATATATCAAGTAATTATGGTTTTGGCAATTTTGTTGGCAAATCTCAAGTAATAATTTTGCACATGTTATTAGTGTGACGTGATATTTAGGGCTACAAAATAAAATTTTGATCACCTTTTTCATCTTTTAAAATGAAAAAAACCCTATCATTTCAGCTACATCCCCTATTTACTGCATCACTGTAATTTGGTAACAATTAGATACTCCAGTAGTTTTGCCTTATGTATCACAGTATTCTGTATTTGTCATATTTTCAGGTAGGAAGCAGATTATAGTAGAGTTCAAGGCACTTGTGTCATCGTTGCCTAATGAAATGGCCATGATGCAAAGTGAACTCAACAAATATAAAGAAGCTTCTTCTGATCTGCACTTGTTGCGAGCCGAAGTACAGTCACTTTGTAGCATGTTGAAACAGAAGGTAAGGTTTTCGGATAACTAATATATGCCGATACAAAAATTAATTTGTCTTGTGTTGATCTTGATCTATTCATTTTACTTCTTACACAGGAAAATGAGTTGGATACTTTATCTAATAGAGCTTCTCATGCCGATTCAGAAATAAAGAGGTTGAAAGCAAAGGTATCATTTATTCGTGTATCAACTTGAGCATGCAACTTCTTTCTTTTTCTTGCACTTCATTTTCACCTCTCTGGGATGAGTATATTAACTTGTTGAGGGCCTTTGACATCTATCTTTTGTATCTATTTTTCGTCGATGATATATGCTATGTAGACTATCACTAGCAAAGTTTATTCTATCATGTTATGATAGGTGTTCCAGCCACCTTATCTGTTTTCTTCATTTTCCTTGCAGGCTCGTGATATAAGGCAGTTAACCCATGAGTCGAAGTTATTTATTGATGCCTTTAAACAAGAATCTACTGATCCAAGGTACATTTGTATGACCATTAACTCAAACTTCAATTATCCTTCAGACCAGTTTTTAAGTTTAAGGTGGCTTATGCTGTGACAGAGATGTGATGGAATTGAAAGATAGGGAATACAAAGCATGGGCTCATGCTGAGAGCCTGAAAATGTCTCTTGATGAGCACATTTTGGAGATGAGAGTCAAAGAAGCAAATGAAGCGGAGGCTCTATCTCAACAGAGACTTGCAGCTGCTGAAGCTGAGATAACAGAACTTAGGCAGAATCTAGAAGCTTCCAGAAGGTCATTTTCTTTGATATCTTTTGAATCTGTAATATCAAAAACTAATTCTTGTACTATGTTTGTAAGGAATTGTTACGTTTAAACATATAGGGAGATGGGTGCATTATCTGTGAATCTGAAGTCAAAGCATGAAGAAGGCGATGCATACCTCTCTGAAATTGAGGTTTGGATGTGCAATCTTTCTTAAAAAATTTCATGGTTTCCCAATTTCTGAAGTAGGTTACTAGATGGCTATTGGTTTGTTTCTCATTTTTTGTTTATTTCTGTTAATAGAGTATTGGACAAGCGTATGAAGACATACAAACACAAAATCAACAGTTACTCCAGCAAATTATTGAGAGAGATGATCATAACACTAAGGTAATTGCTTTTGGGCTATCCATACTTCAGCTGTCTTTCTTTCTTTCTTTCTCTCCTTTTCTAAGTTCGGTTACTGTATGGGTTAGGTTTCTTTCAGTACAGACTGACTGTGTGTGATATCGCTTTGTTATATAACCAGTGTATTGTACCATGGTGAACTCGGTGGCATGGTAGGTCATAAGATTAATTTGATGAACTAGAAGTTTATCAAGCGTCCCTATATGTTGTTATATAACATGTTCCATCGTTAATGCTTCTACAGCTGGTTATGGAGGGAGTCCAAGCTAAACAGATGCAAGAAGCACTACGTCTTGAAGTTCAAACCTTGAAGAAAAAGATGCAACATTCAAACTCTTTGTTGGATTTGTACAAGGGAAAAATTGTACTATTAGAAGACCAGGTAAAACCATCGAACAATCAACTAATTTTTTATTTTGGCTTTCGTGGTGTGATAACTGGTACCTGGTAATCATGACGAATTACTTGGACCCTTTAAAAGTCAATAGAAGGCATGACAATATGTTAGTGCTGAAAATGGATTGGATATACAGTCCGATTTTGCATTAGTGAGCCATTCGGATGTGGATATTCACGAAAATATGGATATGTTTTATTAGATTTTGTCAAAAGAATGTGATATGCATGCAGATACTTTAGTCCCTTGTATAAGGATATGGATGTGGATTTCTGAATCTTTTCAAATTTCATTAAAATATAATTTTTTTTTTTTGTTCAAAGACTAATATTTTGCACGGTTGTTATGCATATGCCATTCAAAAAGTCTATATGAGTTTTTTTTATCTCATTTGTGCTTCGAAATTTGTATGTTATCATAGTATAAGTGTTTGTTCTGCTACATACGTGTCTTTCTTATTTGTGTAAATCTACGTAAATTGTTTGGTACAATTTAACTTTTTATCCTTTGTATTAGTGTGAATATAGTTTTAAGTTTGATGTCCATAGTATCTGTATTCATTTAATGAAATGTGGATTTGGGTATAGTTTTGATTTTATCCATTTGGTAACAGCTTCATTTTACCTCTACAGTATGGTCAATTAAAAGGTGTTAGATTTAATAAAATGTATATTGAAAGATGTACTGTTTGGGACTAAAGGCTTGGTTGTTGTTGTTGTTGTATATTGAAAGATGTACTATATCTGAAAAAAAAAGTTATATCATATCAGTTTAGCAATTCTTTCTCAATCCCTTTTTGTGGGGAAAATGAGCACTCCTTTTATTCTTATTTTGCATCAAAAAAAAAAATTTCTTTGATTTTTTTTTCTTTTTTCTTTTTGCAGTTGAAAACTTTATCAGAGCAACTTAGCAAGCTCGAACAGGATAGGTGGCAATTTTATACCTCTTTAGGAAATGCACAGAGAAAACTAGTGGATGTGCAGGCCGAGTCTCAAAAGTTGCGGCAATCAGCTGAAGACGTTCTTTCGAATCTGGAGAAGAGCCGGACCGAAGAGGCTGAGCTGCTTATAGAGTTAGATAAGGAGAGGTACTGCTTTATATATGCCCCTAATTTGAAACCTTGTATTAGTAAACAGAGGCAAACGTCATCTATGAAAAATTGCTCCTTTATCACTGATCTGTCATTTGTGGGCCTTAGCTGCTGATATGGACTGTTTCTCTCTCTAGTCCCAGTTCCAGCCCGTGGCACTGCATCCTTAGTCCTCGTCTCTAGCAGTAGTCAAACTTAGTGGTAATCGAAGTTTTGGGCCCTGACAAATAGTTTTAACCTTGTCTTAGTCACGGTTATAAAAATATAAATTTGGATGAAGTGCTGATCTTGTAGAGTTAAGCGGTCAGTTTAATCCAGGTGAAAGTGTTAGACTGGACAGCTGAAGTGCCAATCCAATATAATTTGGATATTGATTTGTCGACCTTGATTAACTCAAGGCACAACTATACTAGTTAAATTAACTTGAGAAAAAGGGTGCTCTGAGGGGGTCACATACTACTTTACTTCCATGTGAACAAATAATTTACTCTAGGTCAGTGCCTTGAGGGAAGTTTCAAACCGCAACATATGCAACCTTGAAATCATATGACACACATGTACAATATAATGCTAGCGCCTCCATACAAGTTATAACTTCAGTTTTTTTATTCTAGTAATACTCACATAAGACATAAGGAGCATTTACAATTATAATATTCTTGCAGCGGTAGGCTTATTGTTGATAAATATGCAGTATCCGTAGTCATATCTTCAATGTTAGAGTAACAGTGCATCTGTGATTGTATCTGATATCTTGTAACAATTATGGTGTTTCATTATTTGTATCTACATTTAGGAGGGCAATGTTATATCCATATTGCCAGTTGAGGATACTGTATCTGTATCTGCAATGTAGGATATCTTACATCTGTATCTGCTTGAGAGCATTATTCTACACCTGCATTTGCATTCAAAAGGGTGGTGATAAATCTTGGCATGTAGATTGAAGTCCTGTACCCATATCTAGGATAATGCTACACCTGCATTTGCATTAAAAAGGTGATGATAAATCCATATTTGGATTGTACAAAATATTTGCAGTAGATGAGAATGCTCAATTCATATTTGCAAGTAGATGAGAATGCTCAATCCATATCTGCAATTGAAGAGTATTATCTGTATCCGCATTCAGAGCTTAACTTTCATCTGTATTCACATATAGAGGTTAATGCTATGTCGGTTTCCGCATTTTCATATTAAATGTTTGTACCATTATATTTTCTCATGAATATATGGATGTGAGTTCAGTTGAATCCATGGCGCTGATGCGATCTAATAATGTAAGGCCCAACTGAAATACTCCATATCCACATTACTGGATCCATATATGGCTTTGGGTAAGAAGCTCAAAACAGGTTTGGAAAAATCCGTCTTAGTTTATGAGTGTAATAATTTAGGTGAGACAGATATTACTTCATTAGCTAAACCCAACGGCTACTATAGTAACTTTTTTGCACCTGCAGCATTTTGTAACACTATTTTAAGCTTGAATGTGGTTAGGGGTGTTCATTGGGTCTGATTTATTTGGTTTTCAACCTAACCAAAAAAGTTCAGATATAATGGTTTGATTCGGTTGAATTTTTGAATTACTTCGGTTTTTTATATTTGGTTCAGTTTAGATTTTCAAAACCAAAAAGACGGAACCAACCGAACTCTATATGGTTCAAATCCATGCTTTAGTGTGATTGATGGTTCGCTTCCTTTTTCCCTCATTGCTGACTTTTTTTAGACTTAAAATGAAGAAACTTTTTGGTTTGGATATTTTAGAATATCTACATATTTTGTATGGAATTGAACGTAATGTCAATAACTTGTATATATAATTGATAATTCATATTTATTTCTATGATTATTAAATGTATTTGTGTATGTATTGAGTTTTGATCTTTTTAAAATTTAATCTCTTAGTTTGGTTCAACCAAACAAACCGAAATTTGCTTTGGTTATTTTGGTTTGGTTGTTATTCGGTTGACAAGTTTAATTCGGGTGGCTCGGTTATAATTTTGAAAACTGAATAAAAGTTTGGTTTGACTATTTGAATTCGGTTTTAACCGAACCAACCCAATGAACGCCCCTAAATGTGGCTTTATCCATGCATACCACTGAAGTCGAAGAGTAAAACAAAACTGATTGAGTTCACTATGTGCTATTATCCTTTGCATCAGGTTTGGTAAGAAAAGACTAGAGGATGATTTGGAACGAGAAACCAAAAAGTTATCCTACCTTAGAGAGAAGGCTGAGGGATCATTGGGTGTGCGCAAGCTCAAAGAGGAGGCTAGTGAATTGAGGGGAATACTCAAATGCAGCATCTGCCGTGATCGTCAGAAAGAGGTATATCCAACTCTTTTAGGACTGCCAATATTTTACGAACATAAAATATGACCTCACTATTGTTGACATAAAATATCATACAAGGTGGTTATGCAAATTACACCCAATATTTTCTATACTTGCAATTAGTAGGGCTACCTATGATAATTGAACGTTACTACATATTATTTCCCTTTTTATTGTCGTGGTATGTGCAAGAGCTTCTCTGACGAGTTCTTGGGTAAGGTGTTTGTTTACAATGGCCTTTTGGATGCAGGTAAGGGGAAGAGTTGTTGTGTACTCATTATCTACAGGGTAATAAGTTGCAAATATGTTTAGAAAATCCAAACCCGTTCCAAATTAACCCAAGGGTCACACCGTCACAGTTTGCATACATATCATGCAGTCCTGGTATTATTGGGGCGTTGTAAATATATGTTTCCTTATACTTTAGTTATTTTAGATGCATGAAGAAAGCATAGAGCCAATCCTTGCTGGCTAAAGTTGAGGCAAGGTTAAAAAGTAATACTAGATAAGCCTCTTGTAAATAATTTAAGCGTCGAAAATTATTTGGGCTAGTTGCAAATAGTTAAATTTTTTCTGAAGTCAAGTTGAAGCAAAAATTATCTTAAATTATTTTTAAATTCTAAACGTCTCTAATATTTTCCCTGTTTTCATAACTTTCTTAGACCTCATTTCAAGTTGCCTAGGCTTCATTTTTCTCTAGTATTGTCCTTAAAGTTTTCCTAACCAAACAAATTAAAAATTCTTTTTACCTTTTAGGTTGTGATTGCAAAATGTTATCATCTCTTTTGCAATCGATGCGTGCAAAAGGCCCTTGAGAACCGTCAACGCAAGTGTCCCTCCTGTAATGCAACTTTCGGGCCCAGTGATGTAAAGCCAATCTACATCTGATCCATTGGCTGTAAGAGAAGTTCATAATATTTGTATCAAGTTGAATAGAAACAAAATATATGTAGTGCAACAACAGAGATAGCGAGTGACTATTGGTTTAGTTGGATTGGTGCAACCTAACCGTAATAACATAGTAGGCTGGCCAATGTGGTCTTTGTAAATTTCAGTCTCTCTTCTATAATAACTTGTTTAGTGTTTAATTAGAAAAGGATCAGATAGAGATAGAGCCAGTGTCTCAGTGGCAAAGTAATGGTTCTGGTGCATCATGTGATTTAGTTAGACCGGGTAATGTTGTGTAGTTTTTTTTTTTTTTTTTTTTTTTTGCTGATTTTGTTCAGCCTTTGTACCTAGTAAATTTTATATTAGTGATTGGACAGTGAACTCTTCGGTGCTCCTTTATTTTGACTTTTGTTTGATCATATACCCATATCAAAAGAAAACAAGAGCAGCAACTGGTAAATAAATAGATATAAGAGATTGCCGGAGGACGCAGTGTTTGTTGCTTGTTCTGAGATTGTCTTACAAGTATTAGGCTTCAAATATTGCTAGAAGCCTATTTTTTCGGAATTTGGATCCCCTAAAGCAACTAAAATTTTGAGTTTGGATTTGGACCGTTCGATCTGCTCTGGCATGAATATTTAAGGGGCTCTGTGCGTTTTACCTTGAGCCGGATTGGTCCAGCTCTAAGCTCAAATTTGAGTTACTTGAAAGGGATTCGGATCCATTTTACCAAACGGCGAACTTGGCACAGCAATTATCTCCCTTTTGTTGCAATACTAAACTGCAGCGGATTACCGGATTGTTCTTACATTTCATAATGAAAATGGAATTTGCATGTTGGAGTTGAAACGGAAGTGCGCAACTCGATGATTTAATAATTGATTTGACAACAGATATTCTGTTCCTGCTAGTGGGTTACGTGCACTTTTAGTATACAGTGGCAAAAATGGCATATCCGATAAAATACTTTACCTATCATGTATAGCTAACCAAAGATATTTCAATCTCAAAAGAAGCTTATACATGTATAACCATCCACCATTTTGATTAAAAGATACAAGTTATTTATTTCGACATATAACAAGTTATATGATGTTACAAATCCTGAATGATCGGTTAGAATTTGAAAGAGCTCAGGTTGCGCCAAAGTTAAAAGATTGATTTTATTTCATTGCTGACAAAACTCCTGGAGGCGAATTGTCATCTCCTCTCCATTTAAAATAAATAAATTGACTTAGTATTTATATTGTGCAAATTGCCAAAAATAAATTGAATAAAAACAAATCGGTCAGCCCCTCTCCATTTTAAAATCCCTGGAGGCGACCAGTGCCTGTGAGGAACCTGGATGCATGTACTTGCAGGTAGTTACGGGAAAAGACAGCTAGAAGAGCTAGAAGACATGTGACAAGTGGAAACGGTGAGCGAGGCCCCTTAAATACATCATCATGTGATGTTTCTAATTTGTTTTTTAAACATGTTACATATGCCTTAAACCAGAAATAAAATAAAATAAACGAGAACTTACATATTCCTTAGACCAGAAATAAAATAAAAGAAACGAGAACTTGACTATGTACTATGCACGCATTTATATTGTGCATCTTACCTTGCCCATACTATTCTGTCATTTACAGGTTTGAAACACTTTTTTTTTCCTGACATTACATTACAGGTCACATTGAATTAAAACCTGGACCATGCCGAGTAATCGAGTATTGAACAAAATTATATAATAAAATTAATAAATACACATTGTATAGTAGTATTAAATAGATATGGTTTTTTTTTGTAAACAACATACGTCGTACAGTCGTAGCGTAAATGTGTATGGGCGAGTAGTGAGTGACAGACTAATACATGACAGGCACATTGAATATGTTTAGCCTGGGACATTTATTATTCAGGTACTTATATTGAACTATATATTATACGCCGTATATATACGTACCTTTTTTTTTATATATGGTGTAATTTTTGGTGCCGTCTTGTAAAAGTCACTTAAAGTTACTGTTCTTTGTTTTCTTTTGATGAAAATTAGACTATTTCAGTATAAAAAAAAATAGTTACATGACAAGTTTTAAACATCTATGGCCACCAGATATCATTATGCCCGAACAGAATTCCGGTACCTGTCCAGTAAGTTTTGGTGCTGATACAAAGTCGAAAACATCCACGGTACTATTTGTATTATCCAATTTTAGTATCAATACAGAGTAGCACCAGTCATGGGTGTGTACTGTGTAGTAACTCCCTTTCAGTCGGATGGTGAGCGGTATTCATCCTATAAACGGTATAGACCTTGTTTGGTCCAACTCCCTTAGCATGTGATCCTTTATTTTTTTTTCTTATTTGTTTTATTTGTTTTTTTTTTTTGGGTAGGAGTGGGGGTCCGGATCTCCTAGAATTATCTCAAATTTGAGTTTAACCATCCAATCAGAATTCAGACCAATTAAATCTAAGGTGAAATACACGACATCAATATTTGCACCAGAGCAAATCAGATGGTTCGGATCCAAACTCAAAATTTGAGTTACTTTAGGGGATCCAATTTAAGGGGGGGGGGGGGGGGGGGGGGGATTCATATCTCCTAAGGTATCTCAGGGTGAGTTTGAATTTGGCCTCCTCGTTATTTATATATTGACTTGAATCTTAATGAGGCTTGCATTGTTCCGGATTCTGATCTGATGGTCTAAATTTAAACACAAACGGTGAGGTAGTGCAGAGGATCAGGATGGAGGGGGAGGTCTTGGGATATTAATCATAATGAAAATGGGCTTTAATGGGCCCTTGGGCTTAACAAAAGTGATGCAATTAAACATATCCTCCGGGCTTATTAGTTTAATTACAACCAAACGAAATATCTCCGTGCACCTTTGAGACAGAGACTCTGCAGAGACAAATATGGGGACAATTGAGGGGCCATTGAATTTGTGACAGTATAAAACAGGGAGGTTTAATAATTACTTTTGGTTGAATGTGAGGCTAAATGTTCTAAAATTGGGAAACTCGTGCAATTTGCAAACAGAACACTTATAGGGTACCACACTATACACCACTGTACCAAAATTTTGTGCCAGATTCATTGGTACAACTATGTGTACTGGATAGTAATTTAACAGACAGCAATTAATTCACAAGGACAATGCAACGATAATTGATTTTAAGCTTTTGGCAACTTCACACAACTTACCTCTATTGATAAAGTAAAAGAGAAAAAATAGTACAAGAGAGGAATCTTGTCAAAGCAGGAGAACAAATTCCATGGGCAAATTATAGGTAGTGCTTTTGTTGGTTGCTTTGAAAACATCTTTTGTTTACTTGCAAACAAGCTAATAATTGAATTGCATACTTTTTTTTTGCAACATGAAAATTGTGCAGGATAATTCTTTGTGCAAAAGCTCGTGTGCAGCATGCTAAACTGAAGTAGTTTCCAAGTACCATCTCAATTCTCAAATCATCAACAGTCAAACTAAAGTTAGGTAGCAGATTTCATGAATCATTTAACATGAGATGTCCCAATTTTATCGCTATATAATAACTCATGTTCGTACTGGAACTATATTGACATGTGCTAATACTACTGTATTCCACAAATAAACAATTCAGCAAGATTGTCCTTTACATGTATGGATCTACCAGGGAGCCCCACCAGGGGAGGGGGGGTGTTAAATTTCTTATGAAATCTAGTGGTTAATGAATTATTACCCTTTATATTACCAGAATCTACAGTTTTATAGAAAAACACATAGATGGTGACCAATAGAAGGGACTGGTGTCAGCTGATCTGACACAACCGAGAATTTGGAAATCATGAAACAAGCTCCTATGAAATTTAGCGTCTTTTAGCCAATAAGAAAAGTACCAATTCAATTTGACACCACTTAGAAATTTGCTTTTATTGTGTCCATGATGGAATATGAAACTTTTGATATATGTATGTAGGACAAAAAAAAAAACCTTAAATTAATTAATTTTGTCTAGAGTTTAGACTCTACATATAATATAAATTAGAAAAAAGAGGTTAAGTGCCTTTAAAACAAAGTTCCCTGAAGGATATGGCTTTAATAATTGCCAGAGAAAGAATGCCACATCTAGGCCCCCCCCCCCTTATGGTGGTTTTAATGCTGTTATGAATTAAGTCTAACCCTTGAGGGCCCCCAAAGGATGAAGTTATTAATAAAGCATTATTAAGGCCAAAATGATTCATTTTTGGCATATGAGATCTGTCCTTTCAGAACAGTTTTTTAACACACTAAATAAGTTATTAAAAAATTATGTTTCTGTAGTACATAAACGCTTCCCATTCCAGGCATTGATTCCACTACCAACCATAACATGTAATTTTGCTGTGAAATTTGGGAAGAAAGAAGGATTAAAATAATATTTTAGATCAAGTGGTTTGGTACTGTTTACTTTAATCAATTTAGCATGATTGGGGATTGCAAATTTGAATAGCATGCTGTCTGGTTTCTGACAATTTAGCAAGGATCATAAATGTAAAACGTTTCATATCATTTTCTAATAAACTGATTGTTGTCATAGATTGATATAAAGTTTGGACTTCAAAATTTACATCTTTTACTGTACTGACCACTGGCGAGTTAGTTAGTAATGCAACTTGTCATTATCAAATTGATTTCACAAAAGAAGTTTTTATTTCTTTTTTTTGTTTTGTTTGAGTTTTGCTTTTAAAAAAAAAACCCTAAATCCTGCTTTTTGTGTCCTTCCCAAGAGCCTTTTTTTTTTTTGTCCAAATTCCTTTGTTCTGTGTTTTATCCAATTAATTTGTATCCTCATTTATGTTGCAAATTGTTTAAACCATTTAAGCTACTGCAAAGCTGTTTTTTTTATTGCTATTTTATTAATTTTTGTTTCATGTTGAGTCACCAAATGCAAACATACAAGTATACAACACAGTAAATTTTCCAATTATGAGTATGCACTGTATATATCTGTACTAGCACAAGAAAAAATATGCAATTATTAGAGAGAACATTAAACCTACACATGTCACATCAAAAAATTAGGTGAAAAGTTTTAATCGAGAGTATGTGGAAACCAAATTCAAATTCAAATCCAAACATGCACTTCAAAATAATCCAATTGGTTTTGTGAGTTTGAGAGCAAAGAATCCATAAAAGCACCAACTCTTGCACTGCTGTCCCTTGATGGCATGTATTAATTCATCTAACTATAATTTAATAGGTTCGGTAATGCATGCTTTTCTATCCGCTTTAGTCATATATTTATTGATGGCATCCAAGAAGAACCATTCAAGCTCAATTACACGCCGATGCACAAGTCCAAACGGTATTTTTGCTTTATTTTATTACAAGTGTTAATTGTGATAATGACTTCCTTCGTTGTCTGCAACAGACAAGAGCATAGATCTACACTTAGCTCAGGCTGCTAAGTTACTTCCATAATTCTGAAATTTTTATTCACGTGGGATGAAATTTAATTGAAGTTTTATTTTCTTAAAGTTTTTATATAGTACAACCTCTCTCATAAAATATTAAATGTAAATTTGTAATCTAGTGGTTAAGACTTTATTTTGTGCTTCGGAGTTCTTGAGATTAAATTCTACTAACCACAAATTAATAATTATATATCTTAAGTTTCAGTTCCTCATAATTAAATTTTCTAATTCCGCCCCTAACAACAGACACATAACATGATGTAAATGCATCGTAGAAATATTATACGCATAATTGTCGATGGGACGGGTCAAATTTTGTGCTGCACGACAGAGAATTTAAACACTCTTTACTTGGTAAGCGTTCAATAGAAATATTCAAAGCAAATTAGAAAGCTTTAAAATCAAATGTCATGAATACATAAATGTTGTTGGCTAATTATGAAGCTCAGTTTTTAACCATCCATAATTTTATGGACATAGATGTTACAAACTAAAATATTTGCTTCAGTGTTTTTAATTTTTATTGTAGTCTTTTCACATTGTAAATAGAGGCAGACCTGAACCAGGTGCAGGGCACCCAGGACGATGGCCCAGGGTCCTAAGATTCAAGGGGCTAAAAAAAAAAAAAAATTAGTTTGTATATTAAAAAAAAATTAATTTGTATATATTAAAAATAAATAAAATATTATAGCTCAAAAATTTGTATATATAAAGGACTCAAACTTTTCTCTCGTTCCGGATTAGAGCAAAACATGGAGTGAGTTGTAATGAAATATCATGTACAGTTTTTTTAACCTTAATAGAAATGCCGGTGAGCGTTTGCTCTCTGACCTTAAAAAAGTTTGATATTGTTGGATTTTGAAAAGCGTTTCTAAACATAAGTTTGAAGAGTAGAATTAGGGTGTTCTTAAGTTTATCAAGCTCCTTTGTGAATTCAATTTTAAAATCTATCAAATTAGTTTTAAATGACGAATCTGAACTGTTGAAACTCATCTACCTTATGAGTGACATAAGTGATACATCTACATGCAGAATTAGAAAGTTTATAAAGTCAAGCGGTAAAAAAAAAGCTTATAAATTAATTTAAATGCATTCATTTTTTAAATATTTTTTTACCACTTGATTTTATACAAAAATAATTTTAAATTTTAAAATTATTATTTTTGTACGTAGACGCATCATTCATAAGGCAGATAGATTTTAGATTCATCATTTGAAACCAATCCAATAGATATTGAAATTGAGTTTACAAATAGGCCTCTGAACTGAAAGAACAAACATTTATAAGCTATATGTCTAAAATTGAGCCTTTTTAAGTTTCACAAGCAACAGATAAGTTTGTATATATAATTACCATTAAAGAAAAATCAACAAATAACGCCAAAGAGTAGAGTTCAGAAACTTCTACTGAATCTTAACCTAAAGAAAATAAAAATAAAGAAAAATAAATCTGAACCTAAAGTGTGATAACATAGTATTTGACAGAAAAGGTATGACAGTCAAAAGTTTCGGTGACAATAGAAAAGTACAATCTTATACTAGGTACACCAAACTTTGTTTGCATCCCTAGTCCACAACTAAAATTATTTTAAGTCAAACGGCAATTGAATGTGGATAAAAGAAAATTCAGATTTTTACTTAATTTTGAACTAGCTGATTTTGAACAAAATAAAATTAAAATGTTTCATTTTGCTAAGAACAATTTATTACGAAGTACATTATAGTTGTAATTTTTTTAAGGGGAAATTTCACGTATACCCCTCAAAAACTTCAAAATTACGTATCTCCCCCTCTAAAGTTTGAAATTACGTACTCCCCCCTCTAAATTTTAAAAACTCACAAAGTTACCCATTTTATTGTCTTTTATATTAAAACTCTTTTTAAAATTTTAAAATACCCATTTTACCCTTTATTAAAAGTATATAAAAGCCCATCAGACTCAAATTTGAATCTGAAAGGTTCTTCTACTGTATGATGCGTGCGCATCGCTTCAATATTCGTGCTGATATAGAATGCACGGATCTTAAAGCAATCCTGATCCGCGCACATCGCATTAAGATCTGTACATGTTGCTTCAATATGCGTGTGAGTTCACATCAAGATTTGTGCCGATCTTGCATGCACAGATCTAAAAGCAGCTCGGACGGTAGATGAACCATTCAGATTCAAATTTGAGTCTGATGGGCTTTATATGTTTTTAATAAAGGGTAAAATAAGTATTTTATAAATTTAGAATGAGTTTTAATATAAAAGACAATAAAATGGGTAAATTTGTGAGTATTTGAAGTTTATAGGGGGGAATACGTAATTTCAAACTTTAGAGAGGGAAATACGTAATATTGAAGTTTTTGAGGGGTATACGTGAAATTTCCCCTTTTTTAATTATAAATGTGACAATTATAGCACAGCGATTTCCAATTAAACACGCAAGGGCTGATATGAAGGCCTAGGAGACTAGGAACAAAAAAATTAACAGTTTCATCCTTTATATTGTATAATTTTCATAAACATTATATCTTTTAGCCCCTTATAAAATAAAATTACATTACAATAACTTATTTAGCGTTCCCAACATTACTTTTTTAGCTCCGCTTCTGTAAGAACGAGTACATGACAGTTCACTGTGTGATTTATTTAAGAAACATTTTGCTAATTTTAATGTAAATTGCACAATTCAGATTGCTCGTTAAATTGTACCTTAATAACAATCAAGTAGGACATAATGCAAGTCCTTTTAGTGTGCAAAATGTGGGTACCGCTACGAACTATCTTTCACAACAAGTAGGACCATGCTGTTTTTTTTTATCTCTCCTGAGGCAGGTATATGCATGTCTTATTTTACATGTGAAGACAAATACGTAACCAAACGGAGCTATACGCAAGTTATTCTGTATAACCCCTTCCCTCACCTTCCAACGCTGAGCAAATGGATAAGAAAGTATTCTGAAATATTATTTTATGATAGGATCTAATAGTATATTTTGTATAAATTTAAAAAAATTAAAGGATAAAATTGAAGAATTTTCAATTTGTGGAGGAAACATAGCACTCTTTTTTCTTTAAAATTCGTGTCAAATTAAAATAAGAGTGAGGCTGTGGTGCTATGCATAGCACCAATGGCTAGTGTGCTACGGCTCAATATGGTACTTTTTAAAATCCTAACGGTCGATCCGAACCGTTCAATGTGATATCTATATGAATATGTACTTGCAAACTAAATTTTATATTTTTTCGAATTTTTTTACTATTTTTTTAGATAGGTAGAAAAATCAGTGTTTTCTGAAAATTCTGGACCATCAAAATTCTACCTATCTAAAAAAATAGTAAAAAAATTCGAAAAAATATAAAATTTAGTTTGCAAGTACATATTCATATGGTTATCACATTGAACGGTTTGGATCGACCGTTAGGATTTTAAAAAGTACCATATTGAGCCGTAGTACACTAGTCATCCGTGCTATGCATAGCACCATAGCCTCACTCTTAAAATAAATAGTCCGGATCTCATTCTACCAGGTTAGGTACCTTACTGGATCTGAATCCTTCCGCATGCATGTGCGCGCGCGCACATACAATTTTTTCTATATTTTTTTATGGGATCATAGTAGGGAGTGCGTATCCCTTGAGGTATTGCAAAAAAATTTCAGACATACTTAAACTTTGAGGAGGGTCATTTTATAATTCGTGCAAACTTAGATTGAATAGTTCGGATCTAACATGATTTGTCAGGTACCTTGTCTGATCCGAATTTCAGATTATATGTGCATATTGGGTTGGCTTGAATTTTCTTTCATTTTTTTTTTTGTTTTCAGTCCGATAAATAAAAAATTCATGCATGTAAAATTTGGCAGAATTTATACCGGCGGCTAACCATTATCCCTCGTTTCATACCTTTTATACTAAAATATCTACAATAATTTTAATTTTGTTAGGTTTGGATCTGAATTCTTGCGAGTCAACAATAACTAAATATTGACTAGAATATATGTTTAAATTTTGGCGGAGTACATTAGTTTTGATTATATGATATGTTTTTAATAATAAAAATGTAAGTTGAATGGCGCTTTTTTTTTTCCTCTTAAATTTGAAGGCAAAATATAGGGACACTGACACTGTACCACCGTTAAGATTTTGAAAACTCAAATATTAAGCTGTAGCACGGAAGCTCTCTATGCTACGCGTAGCATGTTAGCATTTTCCTTTATACGTGCAATTTGACCTCTTTACTTTTCAAAGCATGTAAATCAAGCACATTATTAGCTTATACGGGGTCTGACGGCTGGGCCCACCTGCTGTAAACCGGAAGCCAATCTGTAAGCAGGTCAAGAAGTCTGTCATATTTTGATCCCACCTCCGATTTAATAATGAAAATCTAAGAAATGTAGCTACTTTTGGAGCTAGTTTAGGATAAATGTTTTATTTTGATATCATAAAGCTGTGTCCCTCTAACATTTACAATGTGGAGATAAAGCAAAATATTTTCTGAAAAATTAGTCTCTTCATCATTCACTGTCTTTATTAATACAAAAATTCAGTACAAAATGAGAATTAATAGTTTTTAAATTAAATACGAACATTTAATACTCCACCAACGACCTCTCATACAAATGACAATACATTAGCATTTGTGCTCAATGTTGTAAAATGCGGCTCATGCAACCGCATATGCATATGCAGTTGGATTCGGCATTAAAATTTTTATGCAATTTCATATATGCGGTTCTGCTGCATATGCAGGCACATATTATTACCGTATATGATCTAATTAGTCGGCATATTACCGCATAGACCCACCCAACCCAAATTAACGACTACTTCAATTGTCATCCAGACCTAACACAAATCGAAGCCGTCTCTCCTCCATTGTCATCTTTTTAGAAATCTGCATGTATAATTGTTGCATACAAAATTTGTTGCATGAATTTATGTGAAAAAAAAATTAAATACACGCATATAAATTCTCATTTTAAAATCTACATATATAAGTCTGCATGAAAATCTACTGCTTATTGCATATGGCCTTCCGCATACACAACAAAATCACATTTAAAAACCTTATTTGTGGTAGACATTATTATTGCTTTTATTAATAAAAATGATATGATATTTCCAGCTACTTTGCCCTAATAAAATAACAATTTTAAAAGCAAATTATTGAAAAAGAGCTCATTTTCGAATAAAAAAGTGTTTAAAGATATAACTGTAAATGCTATTTGTATATCCTACAATCTATATATCCACATATTATTATATGTTATGCAGTAATTAGAGCAAAACTAGGGTGTGATGTGCTCATCAAGAGAGTTTGGTGAGCACAACTCCAAAAGTATATCGGATTGGCTTCAAAAAAACGAATCCGAAACTTTCAAAAAATTTATCATTTCTTTGACCGCTTGACCTTGTAGCAAATGAATTCGAAACTTTCAAAAATTTGCATGTACATGCATCACTAATGAAGTACATGTATTTCAACGATTTGAATTCGCCGTTTGAAGCCAATTCGATATACTTTTGAAGTTGTGTTCACCAAATCCTCTTAGTGAGCACATCACACTCTAGCTTTGCTTGAGTAATTAACCGCCTGAAAACTACACGCCTACGGGCCAATGCTTTTCTTAAAAAAAAAAACGCCTGAAAATTACACGCTGTATTTTAAAATATTTTTTTCCGCGTGTGCAGACCTCTTGTTTTCAAGGGAGAATTTCATGTATATCCCTCAAAAAAATTGAAATTTAATATTATCCCTCTAAAATTTATAATACTACCCTTCAAATTTCAAAAATTCAAAAATTTCTTCATTTTATTGTCTTTTCTATTTAAAGCTCATTTTATATTTAAATGTTAGTCTTTTAATTAGTCGTTTTCCGAAGAAAACGGTGTACTTCTCTACTTCTCACGCATACACAAGCGTATACTTAAATGTCACAATGTATGCATTAGAAGCAGAGAAATAAATCATTTATCCTTGTAAACTGAAATTAGAAAACTAATATTTTTCTTAAACATGATAATTTATAAAAAAAATTAATAAAGGGTGACATAGATAATTTATAAATTTAAAATGAACTTTAATAAAAAAAGACAATAAAATGAGTGAATTTGTGAGTTTTTTAAAATTTAGAAGGGTAAATATGATATTATAAATTTTAGAGAAGAGAATACGTAATTTCAATGTTTTTTAGGGATATACGTAAAATTCCCCCAAATTTCTCTGATGTGCTCGATTTTCACGCTGACAGCAACATAATTGTTAGAAATCGACTTCAGAACTCGACAATCTAAGTACTTGTCCACTCAAAAGTCCGGGCTATTAAATTCCGAAGCTTCAATTAATGCACAAATTAACCAATGCTTAAGGTAAATATTTTAACAAGTAGTTTTGACTTCATGCAGTGCACTAATCATATGCATCAATATTTTAATTCTATAGTTTGTGCTCTGCAAGAAACAAAAACTGCTCTTTTAAAACCTTAACCCAATACTTAGAGTGATGCTATGGTACTTTGCAATGTGCGGATCGTTTCATGTATTAGATTCATATCTCTATTTTCAAAGTCTAAATAGTTGATCCGAACCGCTCAACATTATTATCATATGAAAATATACTTGGAGACCAAATTTTATATTTTTTACCATTTTTTAGGTAGAAAATGACTACTTTCGGATGGTCCAAAATTTTTAGATCAAGTGATTTTCTAATTTTTTTTCGCCTGCTCTGTGGTATTGTCCGTAACAGTTATGTATTATCCAAAACAAAAATATAGTATTTTACACATTTCATGGAAAAAAAGGGACAAACTTAACTTTATAATTGAATATATATATATATATTTTTACATGTAGCATTAGAGAATTATTGATAGGAGAAACATTGTCAAGTCATATGATATTTCTTCGAAGTAATGATTAATACATCCAATTGGGAAAGAATCCAATGACAATGAATCCATATTAATTAGGGGACGCAAAAGCCCCTCCATTTGGCTTGATTTTTATCAATATTCACTCAAAATCTGTTAAGATCTGTTTCAAAACTGACACAGGACTGGTGGGCATTCGATTAGACTCAAATTGTATCAGTCTCACACAGGGTTCTAAATAGAGCGCTATAACGTTTTCGGACCATAAAAGTTATAATATTATTGGCGCTATAGCGTACAATATGGCAATAACGTTGTTTTTATAGCCGTTTTGCGCGTCCTATAGTGCGCAATATGACAATAACGTCATTTTTTAGCCATTCCGCTATAACACGATAAATGCTATTTAAACTTTGGTCTGACATAATAATTTGGAGTCTGAATATTTTTCATTTTGTTCTTTTCCATTCAATCTCTGTCGCCAGCGGAAATTAAGGAACTAAAAAAGAATACTAAATTACAAAAATACCTGGAGAGGGATAGGGATGTGTAGAATTCTCCAACGACGCACGCAGATTTGTGTTCCGCTATGATCACAAGTTCTTAGTTGTGGAACTGTACAATGAAGTGTAGCTTTCCAAGTGGTTGCAGTGTTCTTTTCTTTATACTGATCAGGAGGTTGTAATTAAGTTCCCTTAATTAAATTGCATATATATCAGACATTAATTTAATATTTTATTTTAATCCGTACCTACTATCTACATAGGGGCAGAACTAGAAAATTTAGTTAGAGGAGACTGAAACTTAAAATGCACAAATATTAATTTGCAGTTAGTGAGACTTGAACTCAAGGTCTTCTAAGAACAAACTAGAGTCTTAACCACTAGACTACAAGTACACATCTAACATTTTATAAGGAGGACTAAATTATATAAAAACTTCAAAGAAATAAAAAATCAATTAAATTCCGACATATGTAATTAAAAATTTCAAATCATGGGGTGCCTTAGCATCCCTGGACATAGTGTAGATCCGTGCCTGTCTACACATTTTTTTTTGGTATTTTATTTTGAGGTCGGTTAACAATTGTCCGAGAAAAAATCGTGCTTCATCAGCTAAGGAGATAGTGCCACATGTGTGTATTTTGTGTAAAATATTTAATTTTTGTTCAAAAGAATTGAGTAAGATTTATATTTTTCTGAATTATTATACAGTGTTCACACGTGTTACAACTTGCAACTCTCTATTTAGTGAATAAATTCTGAGCGAGAATTTAGAAAAAAAAATCTTTTAATATTTGACGAATTTTAAGTAATCAGTTTAGCCGGTTAATTTCTTGAAGTAAGTATGTATTGGTTCATTAGAAATGTGCTCCTTTTGGATGTAAGTTAACTTGATTTCATGGTAATGAAATGGGCTCCTTTTGGATGTAAGTTAACTTGATTTCATGGTAATGAAATGGGCTCCAGATGCTTTGTATCAAAAAAAAAAAAAAGATGTACTAATTATAAATTAATTTGCCAAATGATTTATTATATTTGGCACTACAAATATAGTCGTAGATTTCATATTTGAAAGCAAATGTTTAAATAGCATTTATTGTGTTATAGCGGAACGGTTAAAAAACCAACGCTATTGTCATATTGCGCGCTATTGCATGCACGAAACGGTTAAAGAAACGACGTTATTGCCATATTGCGTTCTATAGCGCCAAAAACACCATAGTATTTATGGTTCGAAAATGCTATAGTAATGCTATAGCGCACTATTTAGAATCCTGTTTGAAAGTATAGGTTAATTTTTACTTAATGTTATATACAATTAATTTTATTTGTGATAAATTATGTTAAACGTGTTTGTTTGTTTTTTCTTTCAGAAACATGTTTGTCACCAGATGCAATAATAGAACGATTATTTACATGATTCGATTTTAACGATTGAAGTAACCTCACAACTGACATGGAACAATTCATATCCTCTGCATTAACTCAAAAGAGAATCTTTTGAGTTAATGAATCTCAACTCTCCAATATGTTTCAAAATTCGTGTGAATTAGATCTGCACTAATATTAAAGGGCCCCTATGTTATAGACACGATCCGGATTGGCTCCATTTAAAATCAGACGGTTGAAATTCATTAACTCAAAAGATTCCCTTTTGAGTTAACGCAGAGGATACGGATCCCAAATTGCCGCTACTATGTATCTCCGAACAGCGGCCTTTCGCATTCTTTCTGTAGATTGTCTGTAACAAATTCTATGTAGATAATGTGTTGCAAGTCATAAATAGAAAAAAGGATTTCTTCTTCCGGGTAAAGCATCATCGGATCGTGCGTACGAGACAGAGGGCCCTACCAGCACTTTAATACCGCGTGCGCAACCCACGGGCCGGACAGCTCTCCTGTCGGGTTCAGACACGTGTACTGTTTTTAAAAATAGTGGGGGTTAAAGGATCATCCGTGTTTTTTTACCGTGGATAATATGTGTAGCAACTGCAGATTAATATTTTTTCTGCTCGCATAACAAACAGTCGCACGTCTTGCTCTTTATTAGCTGTCCTAGAGCCATGTACTTAAAATCCCTTATTCTTATGAGCTGAGTACTAAACAAGCTCAGATTGCTAGCCCTGTTCGGAACGTTTGTATAGGGAATTATGAGACTCGAACTGACTTGCCGGCTTGTAGGACAAGCCCACACGGGACGTCCGTACGAGACTCGAACCGACTTACCGGCCCGCGGGACAAACCCACTTGGAACGTCCGTACGATATCTGAACCGACTTACCGGCCTGCAGGACAAACTCACACGGGACGTCTGTACAAGACTCGAACCGACTTACTGGCCTACGGGACAAACCCACTCGGGACATCTGTACGATATCCAAACCGACTTACCGGCCTGTGGGACAAGCCCACACGGGACGTCCGTACGAGATCATAACCGACCTATAGGCCTATAAATACTCCCGAGTTCACTGAGTTCGGGGTCCACAACTTAGCAACATAGGATACATAGAGGATAGAGTTACGTACCTACTGGATTTGCACTCAGTTTCACCCGAACACGTAATAAATACACATCTAATTAACCCGTACGAACTAATCTCTCTCGAGTTAGGACGTACTTAGACACACTGCAACTTAATCTCTCCGGAGATAGGGCATACCAGATAGTTAGGTTATCTTTTTACTAAAATATTATTTGAGTATTTAACGAGTAAAATAAGTCTGATATTTAGGAGTTTAATGGGTCAGATCGGGTTGGATTTGGGTTGGATTGACATTATTTTATTATTTTTCCCAGACCCGATACGACCCGACTTAGATCAAGATTATTTGACCTGGATCCAACACAAACGGACCACACAGAAATCGCTATGACCCGTGTAACTTAGATTACATATTATAATTATTTTTACAACTTAATGTCAATTAATATATAATTCATCTTAATTGGTGTGTATTGAGCCCCAATAAGTACTACATTTTAAACTAAATTCAACGAACACAATAAAATTGGATCGGGCCAAGATACGAGCTGACCCAAACCAACCCGACTAGAGTAGGGTCAAAGTTTCTATGACCAAACCCGACCCATTAAGCATCTACTAGGTTTTTAGAAGGTTCTGAACCATTCAAAACAATGATTTTGTATCTATCTAAAAAAATGTTAAAAATATAAAATTTGATCTCAAAGTATATTTTAGTATGAAAATCATATTGTTCGGACTTAAAAAATAAAAAAATAATATAAAGCATGAGTGAAACACAAAATCCATAATAATTTTAACCCTATTCATTATTTAAATAATACAAAAATGTTTCTGTAATAGGGGTCAATGGTATTTCGGAGTTGACCGCATAACGCCAAAAACTAGTATCAATATATATAGAATTTTGCTATTGTGCTTCATGAAGTAAAACCAATATTTTACTTCACGCTCATACACCCATTTCCAAAATCCAAATCGTCGATCCGACCGTTCAAGTTGTTCTCCATATTGAAATGTACTTGGAGACCAAATTTTACATTTTTTGGAATTTTTTTACTATTTATTAAGCCACTTTGAAAATCGCTGATCCATTGGTCCAGAATTTTTTACTGTTTTTTACTATTCATAATGGACCAGCGATTTTCAAAGTGGCTTAATAAATAGTAAAAAAATTCCAAAAAATGTAAAATTTGGTCTCCAAGCACATTTCAATATGGAGAACAACTTGAATGGTTCGGATCGACCATTTGGATTTTGAAAACAGGAGTATGAGCGTGAAGTAAAACGAAGTTTTACTTCGCGAAGTACAATAGCCCTACTCATATATATATATATATATATATAGAGTCTGACTAGGCTACTCCATGGAGTAAAATGACTTGGTACTCCACGCCATATCTTCATTTTCAAAGTTCAAATAGTCGATTCGAACCTTCCAACATGTTCTCCATATTGAAATGTGCTTGGAGACCAAATTTTACATTTTTTGGAATTTTTTTACTATTTATTAAGCCACTTTGAAAATCTGAAAATCCTTATGAACAGTAAAAAACAGTAAAAATTTCTGGACCGCCGGATCAGTGATTTTCAAAGTGGCTTAATAAATAGTAAAAAAATTCCAAAAAATGTAAAATTTGGTCTCCAAGCACATATCAATATGGAGAACAACTTGAGCGGTTCGGATCGGTTCGTTTGGATTTTCAAAATGGAAATAATGAGACGTGGAGCACCAAGTCGTTTTACACCATGGCTTAGCTAAGCCCAGTACTATATATATATATATATAGAGGAGGGATCCAATTACACCATTTTTGGTGACACACTTTGACACCTATCATTTTCAAAGTCCAAATAGTCGATTTAAACCGTTCAACATGATAGATATATTAAAATGTGCTTGGAGATCAAATTTTACATTTTTTTGAATTTTTTTGCTATTTATTAAGATGGTTACAAAAATCGTTGTTTTCAGACCATTGAAAAACAGCGATTTTGTAACCATCTTAATAAATAGTAAAAAAATTCAAAAAAATGTAAAATTTGATCTCCAAGCACATTTTAATACTGTGATCATGTTGAACGGTTCGGATCGACTGTTTGGATTTTGAAATCGCAAAATTGACCTATATAAAAAACGGTGTCATGATGTGTCACCAAAAAAGGTGTAATTGGATCCCTCCTCATATATATATATATAGAGAATGGCTAATATCAAAACGTTTGTTCCTGAGCTCAGGAACAAACGATTCTGTTCTTCAATTTCCGAAGTTCAAACAACAAATCTAAACCGTTAGATGTTCAATCTATATTAAAATGTGCTTGGAGACCAAATTTTACATTTTTTGGAATTTTTTTACTATTTATTAAGCTGGTTTGAAAACCGCTGTTTTTATGAAATTTCTGCAGCATTGAAAAACAGCGGTTTTCAAACTAGCTTAATAAATAGTAAAAAAAAATCTAAAAAATGTAAAATTTGGTCTCCAAGCACATTTTAATATAGATTGAACATCTATCAGTTTGGATTTGTTGTTTGAACTTTGGAAATGGGAGAACGGAATCGTTTGTTCCTGAGTCCAGGAACAAACGTTTTGATATTAGCCATTCTATATATATATATATATATATATATATATATATTTCTTATTTAGAGATTGTAAATAAAAATATGTTTATGCTATGCAAGAAATTTAATTGTTTCCTATGAACCTCATCTTTTTTTCTTTATAAATTATGTTATATTATGAAACACAAATATATTGTATTTTAATTGATTAGACGATGAATACATGATCCAACATATCTTATACTTCTTTAATATGCATAATTGATAGTTGTTTATTCCATATTATTAAGATAATCAGACACAAAAGATTAGATTTAATATTTTTTTATATTTTAAAATCAAACAAGTCAT
Organism: Carex kokanica; assembly: GCA_025461125.1. Classification (NCBI taxonomy): domain Eukaryota; kingdom Viridiplantae; phylum Streptophyta; class Magnoliopsida; order Poales; family Cyperaceae; genus Carex; species Carex kokanica. The sequence goes on along the minus strand of JAJGRX010000856.1, from coordinate 1,699,649 downwards.
CTTCCTTAGAGTGCTTCATACTAATTATAGAAGGAAAAATAAATGCACATCTTTTGTGGACTCCACAAAGATTGAAATTAAATACAAATTTATTTATTTTCCTGGAAATTCATTCCAACTACTCATGCTATTAATGGTGTATTCAAAAGCATAGTGCCCGTTGAATGGCAAATTAAAATAATTTTGAGAGGAACATCAAACGAAGTTTAACTAACTAACCAAAATTATTGTAACCAACGAATTATAAAAATTTGATTTCATCAACCTCCACTTAAATTAATACATCAACAGTATGGTGGGATAATGATATCGACAGAGCAGTTTTTGTTTCATACAGTGCACAAACACTAGAGTCATAAGAGCGTTACAGAGGACTTGTGCACTGCATGAAGAAAAAATTACTCTCCCAATATCTTTAAAGTATGGTGAAGCGCTATAATCACATTTAAATCACATCAATTAAAAATCAATATATAGTGTGCGCGCGCGCGCACACAATTGAAGGTCACTAGCAAGACAACGTTACTAATCTTAAGTGCGTACATAGTACTCGACGACTTTTTTGTTCAATTTGAGAGGAACGTTATTGTCTAATCACGATTTACAGCTGGATCAGAAAACAAAAGGAGATGAAAATATGCACCGGCCGGGAAGCGAGACAAACCGATGTTTATCAGGCACCAAACTCGATGTGACTTGTTAATTTATTTATAAGTACTAGCCTTAGTAGCCTATATACAAGACATGCATATGCATGGCATGCATAATCATATATAGACTCATACGTCAGCCTCATCTTTTTCTTTAGAGATAGAGTAGGTCAGATGGGCATCGGACTTACATTTAGGTTCAATTAGCTCTAGGACCGTACGATTAGCATCAAGATCTATGCGCACGTAAATTGATACAGATTTGCACGGATTTTGATACATAGCACACGAATCTTGATGCAGATCGAATGGTCATCACACCCATCGAACCAAGGTAGGTCCGATGCCCATCGGACCTACTCTGATTCCTTTTCTTTATTCTTTCTACATCACTTATTTACATATTGCTTTTTTCATTTATGAAAAAAATAAATCTTTTTTTTTTTTTACTGACAAAAAACTCATAGCTCATGACTTGTTTGAAATCAACTCTTTAAAATTAGTTTGTTGGATTCTGATTCGTCATTAGCGAGTTTGAACTTGACTTAGTGTCAAGAAATCAGCAAGCATAGAGAACACAGGTACTCCCTGAATCTCCCTTCCCTCCCTTATTTTATTGATAAGAATATTTTTATTGTTACAAAAGAGTATTTCTTTCTTACTGAACACAGAGAGGCGCCTCCCTTTTAACCTATAGGTGCTCCCAGCTTCCCAACAGAACAGAAAACTAGTTAATCCCCAAAATTGATTTTAGTAATAAAATATTCTTTCACCTGTACACAGCTACAAATAGCAAAATAGAAAGATACAGGTGGATGCGCATCTTTTTAGAAATAATTTCTTCTTGATCTTCTGTAACATCATTCTACACGTATCAGCTTGCAAATCCAACACTTAGCATGACTCATCTTATTTCTCAGCTCATTACAATAAGAACATCAAAATATTTCTGATTTTTCACTATTTCTTAATGTCCACTAAGAATAAAAATAAAATTATTTTTCAACTCGCGCTCCAGACGCGGCTCACAACATTTAAATTTGACAAAAAAAAATTGTATACTACACAACACAAACAATCTATTAACGAGCTAGTTCGTTTATAATCAAAACCGGCTCTGCTCATAAATGACTCGTCTTAAAATAAATTCAGGTCAACTCGTTCTAACCTGAGCTTAATTCAATCTTCGTCTAATTCAGAATCGGATCAACAAGTTTACAGCTCAGCAGTCAGAGCCACATTGGATTCAGTTCCGCAACATACATACAACGCCGTTATAACTAAAAAATAGTGTTGTAAAAAGCGGTCTTAATGGCCAATTAAACGCCCGTTTAATTGTTTACGGCAGTCAAACTGTTACGCATACACTAATTGGAGGTTTGTTAGCGGAACTTTCCAATTAATTTCGTTTATTACTGTTTAATCGTCCGTTTATTTTCGTTTATTTCAGTAAATATTTATTTTCATATTGCTTTTTTTCTATGTGACTGTGTGATAATAAGTTTCATAAATCTTGTATTGTAGTTTTATTTGTGCCTGGATATATATGCAATATTTTTTGTATATGTTTTTTCTTCTTACTTTGAAATTAATTAATTCTTCTATTATTTATATAACATATAATTTTCTTACTTACTGATGTATTTTTTTTTCAATTAGTACGACATGTTCATATATGAATTTAAGTTGTTATGATAAACTAAATTTAGTGATTTTATATTGTAATGTTTTATTTCTTTCAAATAATATGTTATTAGTATTTGAAAAAGTTTAATTCTCGAATTTATTTTTTTATTAAATAAATATATTACTTATACATTTTTTTTTTTAAAGCTTGGTAGCTACTACTTTGAGACAAAATGTATATTACTTACACATGTAAAGTGTGTATGTGCTGTTAAAAAGAAATAAACACAGTGTAATGTTATAATAATAGAATTAAGTTAAATTAAGTTTATTTGACGAGTTTGATGAGTTAAATAAATAATTAATATATACATATAATTTTAATAAAAATGATTAATCATCCGTATAATTTTGATTAATCGGTCACATACTAATTAATCACTTGACAGTAGACAAGTGAGGCTGCCAAGGATTTTTTTTTTTTTTTTAAAAACTGATAGTGGCTATCAGTGGATACAATTTAATGGGAAAATGCAACAAAAAAAAAAACAAACACCAAATATACAACTGATTACAACCCCTCATCAGCAATTCTGTAACCACATTTTGGCCTCCTGTACCGCATACTCTGCCGCCCATCTCGGTTGTGTATTGGCCAAGGATGTTGTTCTGCACTATTGCGGATGTAGACTCACGCTGCAATCAGGCAATCAGCCAAACTAGGTTTTAGTTGTATATAATATGGGTTTTCTTTGGCAGGACCTACTGTAGATTTGGTGTGGCGAGTCTGAATTTATCTTTTTTTATATTGTTAATTGGTAGAACAGAAAAGGAAAAATAAGAATAATAAAAGAAAAAACAACGGCGAGTCTCAATCTCAAAACATAGAAGAGGATAAGTTAACTCAGTGTTGTTAAAAAGGCACGTTTAGTCCGAATAAGGTGATAGTGATCAAACCGTCATGAGTAGATTTGGCGGAAGATTGTTTGCGAATGAGCCTGACTAATCGGCCGATTTCTCTCATTAATCGCCTGTTTTCTCTTTAAACGGTCTGATTAATTGTCCATTTTCTATTTATACAGCCGATTAATCAATCATTTTATTATTTTTTCTACATTTATTCGTTATATGTATTATTCTTATCTAATTTTTTTTAAATGATAATTTTATGAAATTTTATTAATTAACGAGAAAATTAAGTTAAATAAGTCATTTGATAAGTTTAATAAGTTAAATTAATTATTTTTAATGTATTATTAAAAATGAGTATATGCATAACTTTAATAAAAACACAAAATTATCCATAAAATTTCAATTAATTAGCCACATACTAATTAATTATATAATGATATCACTTCTATTCAACGAGCACATACCAGTATTTATAACACTAAGTTAACTTACTGTCTCATTTTCTCTACGTATAACTTAAAAAACGAAAAACGGTTCTTGATTATTCTGTCAGCTACTACATTTTAAAATATGAAGTTGAATAATTTAAAACATTAGGTCATAAGTTGCCACGTTGCCGCTTATCAAATATAGTGAATCATAAAGTATAAAATCAAAGATTCCAAGGTATATACTTCATTTATTTGTAGCTTTTGAATAAATTAAAATAATAAGTCGTACGGTACCACGTTGCTTCTTATCAAACATATTGAATCAAAGGTGATAATTTTGTTTAGCTTTTGGATAAATTATAAAAATATACATCATATAATAATGTCTTACTGAAATATCGGCAAGCACCATGATTTTTGACTTATTTATTACGATTAAACACTGATACTATACTTTAAAATAATATAATATCAACTTCATTTACTAAACGTAAAATAAACAATTAAAAGTTGTAAACTTGTAATATTCAAATGTTTTGATTAATTAGGCAAAGCAACAATTGTATATACTATAAGAAAATTTGTAACTATCAAATTCTAGTAAACATTATAACCAATAAATAATTTGGCAATTTTGCAACTAAGATCCGACATGCGGATCCGGGATCCAGAATGACCCGCTAGCCGATTGGTTGTAGTAAGATGTTCATGACAAATCCCAACATGTATATGTTTTGATTTTTTTTTTTTAACCAAAAAGGTGAATGTATAAATGATTGGAAATGTCAACTGTGGAACCTAGCCAGACTATTTTTTTTCCGAGATTTTTATTTTTACCCCAAAAAAAATATATTTTAATATAAATAACCAAGTTTTAAAAAAAATTATATTTTTACCCAAACCGTAAATATTATTTACGGTTTGAAATTTTTTTTTTTTTTTTTTTTTAGAGAAAGATAGCTAAAATGCTGAAATTAAATATAACACAAAAAAATCGAATTATTTTTTAAAATATTTGTTAGAAAATACGCTACAAATAGAGCCGATTTTGTGCTAAAATACGGTAAATTACAATAATTATGCTAAAATACAGTAAATTTACTAAAATGCTGAAATTACAATTAATTATGTAGAATTAATTTCAGCATTTTAGCTAAAATACGGTAAATTACGTATGAATTGGGCCGATTTTGTGGCATCTTTCATAAATCATAAAAAATAGTAAAAAAATTCCAAAAGATAAAAAAAATTGGTATTCTACAAGTTCATTAGATAACTAATTTACTGAGCTACGTAGATTGAAGAATAGAAATGAAAATCTGAATCGGAAACTTCAACTGAGGTTTTGAGGCCCTTCTCTTTGTTTTTTGGTGATTCTGAATTTGAAAAACTAACAAAGTAGTACGGACACATGCGCATTTTCACAAGCTTTCCGAAAAGTGGTCATTTGCTGAAATCGGACACTCGAGCGCCGTTTTATGACCATTTAAAGTTTCGTCATCGTTTTTCGCCTTTTCAGTGAAAATATCATCCCAATTCATACTTAATTTAGCGTAATTTACCGTATTTTAGCATAATTCTACATAATTGTTGTAATTTCAGCATTTTAGTACATTTACCGTATTTTAGCATAATTATTGTAATTTACCGTATTTTAGCACAAAATCGGCCCTATTCGTAGCGTATTTTCTAACAAATATTTTAAAAAACAATTCGATTTTTTTGTGTTATATTTCATTCAGCATTTTAGCTATTTTTCTCTAAAAAAAAGAAAAAAGAAAAAAAAGTTTCAAACCGTAAATAATATTTACGGTTTGGGTAAAATTTTAATTTTTTCAAAAACTTGGTTAAATATATTAATTTTTATTTTTTTTGGGGTAAAAATAAAAATCTCGGATTTTTTTTTATTCTCTAAATTAATATAATACACCAATAAAAAATGATATTCATGGTCCGGATAACCTGACTCAACCAGCAATGCAGAGGATGGAAAGGTGGTTGGGTCCATTGACCAAATTTAAATTATAAAAAAATAATGTATGCATGATTCAAGTGATTTGTTTTTAATAATTTCTGTTTAATATCATTATTCTTTTTCTATAAGAACTAAGATTTTGCGATCTCGGAAGACTACCTACCTTAAATGAAATGTAGACCGTTGATTGATTGGCATCTGTAAATCTCGTCGATTAATCTCGTCGATTAATGAATTTGTAAAAAAATATGACTCTGATTGGTGGATGAACTGTCATTTTCATCTTTCTTTTACATGTAGGATATTATGTCCATTAAGGTGAGGTTTATTAAAGAAATCTGCCATAGGATATGGATAGTCTAAGACATGTCTAATAATGGAAGAAGGTATGGTTCGGTAGCTTATCCTCTAATTGGCCAGACAAAGCAAAAGAAAAATAAAAAAATAAAAAAATATTCATATCTAGTCATCAGTGCGTCGGTAAATATATACTAATTAGCAGATTTATATACGAATAAAAAAAGGTTTCTTTTTAAGAATAAAATATTGGATGTATTCATTAAAATTAGCAAAGGTAGAGAGAAATTGATCTATATGATATTATAATATGTATTCCGGGAAAGTGTTGGAAAAAATCTGGCATAAATCCATGGCATGAAATCAGAAATCATACTGAAATTTGCAGTTAATGAATTAATGTTGTGATTTCGGATTCAAATCTGCTGAAATTTCAAATCTATGAACAATATACTGAAATCCCTGAAATCTCAAATCTAGCCATCGAACTGTTTCGAAATACGTGCACAAAAAATCAGCTGTTTCGAGATGCGTGCACATAAAAAGTTGAGCGGCTGAATTCGAAATTATAGAGATTTCAGATGTACTATTAATAGATTTGAAATTTCAGCTAATTTAAATCCGTGATTCTCTACTCTTTTTTGGACATTAGCTGAAACCTGCGGCTATATTCACATTGTGATGTAAACTTTTTGAATTGTTCTATTGTAATTCGACGCACTACATAGTACATTGCACAATATCTATTTTCATAATTTTTATTTTTGGACATGTATTAAATATTTTGTAAAAATTAGTAAGATAAATTTTTTTTGATGTCATAAAAATAACCTTAGAATTTATATACAAATAAGACATTTTCTATAATTAAGGATTAGCATCTGCATACAGGAATGAGAGTAGGTCCGATGCCCATCGGACCTACCTTGGTTCGATGGGTGTGATGACCATCCGATCTGCATCAAGATTCGTGTGGTATGCATCAAAATCCGTGTAAGACTGTATCAATTTCCGTGCGCATAGATCTTGATGTTAATCATACGGTGATAGAGCTAATTGAACCTAACTCTAGGTCCGATGCCCATCGGACCTACTCCTATCTCCTGCATACATACTCTAAGGAGTCGAATCATTGACTCAGTTTCTTCCCGTACATACAAATTTCAAAAGTGAATCAGACTGTTATGACTGATCGGACCGATTTTGATCCGATGCTCTTCCCTCTATTTTGTATCACTTTAATAGAGTTTATGTACTTTTCAGCCAAATTTTGCTGCTACTGTGACTACTCTTAGCCCCTGTTTGTGGCTTAGTTTTTGGGTTTCTACAGTTACCTGCTTACCCTTTTGTTATTTGCATGCTATGTTTCTGTCATGCACTAGTGATATTAGGACTTTTATAGTTTTCCTTTTGAGATAAACACTCACAGCTTTTACTGTGCGTTAAGTTTTCTTCAATGAAAATGGCCAATCGCCTTTTTATCTAGAGGTTCTGTACATTCACATATTTTTTAGTTATTTATTATTTATGAAAATAATTCAAATAATTTCCACAAAAAAGGGTATCTCAATCTCACTCAGTACCAGGATTGGGGCTGTGGCAGCTGTGCACTTTTATGCTAAGGTAATTTATTACCAGCATGGCCCAGTGGAAACTTCTGTGGGAATATCTTGTTCGCCACTCCACATTTTTCGTTGTCTTATTTTTTCTGTTGCAAAATTTGTAACGAGTCATGACTTCCTGCTCTTCCATTAATTAGTTCTCCTAGTCATCAACAAGGGCTGCTTAAATAAATTTATACTTCATAAAGAAATTTAAGTTTTAAGTATTATTTACATGTAAAACATCATTAATTTTTTATTCATTCAATTTTATTACCTCTAGCTATTTATTATGATCGAATGACTCACTTTTTTTTAATGCTCTTTTTATTATTATTTAAGAGCAAATAAATATCTGTGTTTCTCTGTGAGAATTTTTCTTATGGCTAATCTTATTGTTATTTTTATCATATAGACTTTTAGAGTTTTTAAGAAAAAAAATATTTAGTTGTCCAGAATTTTCTACGATTACAATATATTTATTTTTTACAAAATTTAGTATTGTAAAAATTGAACTTATTCTGAAATAGACATTATTGTTTTCTCACTTTATTTTTTATTTTTTGCTGGTATCACATCTCTTTGATTATTTATTTGTTTTCATTTACATCAGGTTTGTTACACACAAGGTAAATAAAAATAGATGTGAAGAATATGAGGGGACAGAAAGGAATGAAAAGAAATATTATTGTATTTTTCATTCTCTTGTTTCATTCGTCTTGTTAACCTCCGTTATATTCTAATTTGAAATAAAATATTGAAGGATAAATTATTTAAATGAATAACCTCAATTAACCTTATCCTTCTATTAAATATTTAATAAAATAAGAATGAATAATGAAAATATTGCACTTTGTGCTTGAAAAATATTTTTCAATTTTAATAGAAGGAAAGAAGGAGCTTGAATCCTATTTCCACTAAAAATAAACGTTAATTTACATGAACCATTGGTCCATTGCTAATTGTTGTATATATTTGCATGCTTCAACAAGAAAATCAACACCGTGGTCAGCCACAGAATAACAATAAATTCTGAAAATAAAGGAAAACAGAACACAGAAGAAAAATAAAGTGTTTTGGTTACGTGTCTATTCAATTAACGCTCCTTTTAGAAAAGATCAAATGATGTAGATCTCTTTAAAGTTCTCTTCTTCTTTCTCCTTTCTTACACCAAAAATCATAAATTGCTACATGGGTTAAGAAAATGATTTTGCTCAACTTAGTATAAAACCTCATGGGCCCTAATCAGCCCCAGTTAATCATCTGAGAGAAAGATCAATTTTTTTTTTAATTTACAAATGCTCATGTTCTTCCTAGATATATTTCGTTACATTTTTAACTTTTTAATATAGTAATTTTATTTGAGATTTTTTTTTATTTGAAAGTTAGAGCTACTATATAACAATTTACTCGATCTTTATAGATAGTATGCAAAAAAAAAAAATTAATAAAAATATCAAAGCTCGTGCTGCATATTTAAAAAAAATGATTGGCACATAGAAATAACTTGTCAAAGGTGCAACGACCAAACTAATAGGTAGTTTAGACTTAGCTACTATAAATGTGTGTGTGTGTGTGTGTGTGTGGGGGGGGGGGGGGGGGGTGGGGGGGTGTCTAAATTCCTTCATTTAATCCCAAAATAAAACCATGTTAAAAGATGCAGTTTGCAAAATGTCAGTTTGTCTGACAAATTAAAAAGAGAAATTGTTTCTGTTTGTGCACCTAAAAATATTTATACTAAATTGTGAAGTATTTTTACTTTTTATACAAATAATTTATTGCTCTTTTTTTTTTCTAAACTATCATAAAAAATTTAGTTAAAAACTTTGTTGTATAAGTAAAAAAAATGTAACTTATAAAGTCTTTAATACCAATAACATATTATATGAAGGAAAATGATAACCTGCTATCTTTGAACCGTTGAAACTGATCTATTTCACGAGTGATGCATTTGCATATAAAATTTATAAGTCAATAAATATAAATACATCTAAAGTACTAAAAACGGGTGCAGACATGAAGCATAGTTATCACTTCTCAATAAAGAATAGTTTACAGGACCCTTTAATTTCTTTAGTAAAATAGAGATCTCAACTTGTTTTTTTTAGGTTTAAATTAAGAAGGTGAGGTTGGGAATCAATTTGATACAGATCTCTGTCTTTGGGTCGTTGGCAAATCACCTTTAATGTAATTTATTATAACAACATGCTTTTAATACCCTGTCTATTCTAATTTATGAAACAAAAGTTCATGAATTGGGGGAATACACTGATCTCATTATCTCATATACTGTGCTACATTTACAAGTAAAGAAAAAGAAAGCAGTTCTCAGCTTTGTCTTATTTTTCAAAATCACATGGCCAAAAATGCCCCCATTTCAGATGCGTGCCAAATTTAGCAATCAGCATATGGAAAGGTTGAAAGAACAGTAGCCGTAGAAGCCAAGTAATTCTGTTTTTCCTTTTACAGCTTTATAGCTAGATAATATGATTAATATCATATCATGGATTAAAGTATTTATAGAAATTTATTTAAATGAGCTTTTCAACACTTCTCCATTTCATTTGAGAAATTGAAGAAAATATAATCAAATTATTACATGCGAAATTTTTAATGTATTTACAATATGATCCTCTATATTAAAAGCTGTCTACATTTTCATGACAATGTAGTTTGATGAAGAAGTGTCAAATTATGCCAATTACATTGCTATTAAAAAGGGAACATCATGTCCAATCCATGCATTAATTACTAGTTTGCTATGAATTAAAAGCTCTGAAGTTTATAATATTTTATTTTGGTAGACATTTGTTTAATTAATTTTTGCTGAACTGGCATTAATTAAATGGAGCCACGTCGCCATCTTAGCAACTAACTTCTGGAAACTTTAAATTTCTTTTTTTCTCACTTGACAGCATTGGATTTGGACGACAATTAATGAAAAGAAGTAGGTGTTCTTCTTTCCAAAATTTTATTTTTGAAAATATATTAAATATTTGGTCATGAAGGAGAAATATGATTTTTTTTTTATGTATTAGAGGAAACCAAATTATTGAATTTGTTGCTGTAGATATTTTCTAATCCTTAGTTTGTATGCACTCAATTTTTAGTCACAAAAATATCTTATATACATACAATTTTTTTTTAAAAATATATTAAATATTTTGTCGGAAATGAAAAGGATGAAAAAAATTCTATGCACTAAAAGAAACCGAAATATTAAATCATTAATTTAGTTCTTTCATATATTTGATAATCCTTGGAGTTTGTATATAGATCTCAATCTTTAAACAGAAAATATCTTATTTGTATATAAATTATAAGAAACTTAATTTATGATTCAGTTTCTTCTACGACATCAATATTTTTTTTTCTTTCTTATTCTTCACAAAAATTTATAAATAAAAAATGCTGGCTCCTTTCACCGTTTTCTTGATATTCATTCTCCATTGTTTAAGTTCGCTAACCCTTTTTGTATGGTAACTTCCTAAGAAAAATAATTAGATCCCGACACGAGAGAATTACATCAGCTTGGGTGGGGTCCACCAGACCCTCCAAGTGGCGAAAGAAGCCCGAATTTTTTATTTATATCCAAAAAATAATGAAAATTTCAAAAAATACCCATGTTATCTTGAAAATTCGAAAAATACCCAAACCGGAAATTTTTTTTCCGGATTTGGCCTCTAAATCCGGAAATTTTTTTTCCGGAAATTGAACTCCAAATCCGGAAAAAAAATTTCCGGACTTAACTATTTTTTTTTTTTTTTTACTAAATCTGGAAAATTTTTTTCCGGATTTAATATATATATATTTTTTTTAGAGATTCCGGAAATTTTTTTTCGAACTAAATAAATTTTTTTTTTAAGAGAAAAATAGCTAAAATACTGAAATCTAACGCTAAAAAATCGAATTATTTTTTTAAATATTTGTTTCATTAATTTAAAAAATTTCAAAATGGTGTAGAATAATTTAGAAATTATCAAAATAGCTAAAATACTGAAATCTAACACTAAAAAATCGAATTGTTTTTTTACTACGAATAGGGCCGATTTTGTGCTAAAATACGGTAAATTTACTAAAATACGATAAATTACGCTAAATTACGTATAAATGGGGCTTATTTTATGGCATCTTTCATAAATCATAAAAAATAGTAAAAAAAATTCCAAAAATAATAAAATTTGGTGTTCTAAAAGTTTATTACATAACTAATTTACTGAGCTACGTAGATTGAATAATAGAAATGAAAATCTTAATCGGAAACTTCAACTGAAGTTTTGAGGCTCTTCTATTTGTTTTTTGGCGATTCTGAATTTGGAAAATTGGCAAAGCGAGTCCGGACGCATGCGCATTTTCACAAGCTTTTCGAAAAGTGGTCATTTGCTGAAATCGGACACTCGAGCGCCGTTTTATGGCCGTTTGAAGTTTCGTCGTCGTTTTTCGTCTTCTCAGTGAAGATATTATCCCTATTCGTACGTAATTTAGCGTACTTTACCGTATTCTAGCATAATTCTACATAATTATTGTAATTTAGTGTAATTCAGCATAAATCAAGTAATTTGGCTTGTTTTAGTATAAATATGCTAATTATATATAAAAAAATGTAATCTAGCAAATATTTAAAAAAACAATTCGATTTTTTAGTGTTAGATTTCAGTATTTTAGCTATTTTGATAATTTCTAAATTATTCTACACCATTTTGAAATTTTTTAAATTAATGAAACAAATATTTAAAAAAATAATTCGATTTTTTAGCGTTAGATTTCAGTATTTTAGCTATTTTTCTTTTAAAAAAAAAAATTTTATTTAGTTCGGAAAAAAATTTCCGGAATCTCTAAAAAAAAAAAAAAAAAAAAAAAATGTTAAATCCGGAAATTTTTTTTCCGGATTTAGTAAAAAAAAAAAAAAATAGTTAAGTCCGGAATTTTTTTTTCCGGATTTGGAGTTCAATTTTCGGAAATTTTTTTTCCGGTTTGAGTATTTTTCGAATTTTCAAGATAATATGAGTATTTTTTGAAATTTGCATTATTTTTTGGATATAAATAAAAAATTCGGAAAGAAGCAGTTTGATTCGTAGACTTGTATTTGTTTTTTTTTTGTTTTTAATGTTTGTAAAATTTATAGAATGCGTGGTCCATAAATTTTTTACATGTGGTTCTTAAATAGTCAAGCGCTAAAAGAGTACTAAAAGAGAAGTTTAAAGTGATTAGGTTGTACTAATATCTCTTGATTATTAGTACTAATAATCTTCTTAAATAGTCAACTTAATCACATTAGTACATTTTTTAAAAGCTCTTGATGACAACCAAAACAAAGTTGAAATGTCGTAATTTTTTACGTGTGCATAGATAAAATGATGTAAATCACAACCAACATTTTTATTTTGACTTTTAAATTTTGAATTTTGAGTTATTAAAGTTTTTAAAAATGAAGACATTTGAACCCTCCTCTAATAATAATAATAATAACAACAATAATAATAACAATAATACTAATACTAATAACAATAACAATAACAATAATAATAACAATAACAATAAGAATAATGAAAATAACAATAACAATAATCATAATAAAATATTCTAAAAAAACTGTGATTTTCAAAAATTCTAAATAAATAGTAAATAGTTAAAAAAAATGTAAAATTTGGTCTCCATACCCATTTTAATATGGAGAACACGTTAAGCACTTCAAAATATTTGTTTGGACTTTAAAATCACAAAAAGAGACTTGTTATACATGGGCGGATTCAGGATTTTTGTAAGGGAGGGGTAAGAAAATAACGAATCAGATTTGAATAGTTAATTGGGTTTAAATCTATTAGTTAATTGGGTATTAGATAAAAAATAATGCTCTAATTTCTAATTTTCAATACTCTGACTTCTAATCCTAATTATCAATTAGAATTCAAGAAATTTATAATAATTTAACCTCAAAATTTAACATTAATTACAAATGAAAAGTCCAGAGAGGGGAAAAATCAAATCAAACCTATAAATCTGTGTAAAACTTTAAAATCCAGAGAGGAGTAGTTGCCCCCTGGACTACACTGGGGGACCCACCCCCTGTTGTTATAACTTAGGTAGAAATTTTAACGTTATGACATTAGCTGGACTCATAATAATAATAATAATAATAATAATAATAATAAAGTCTTATGATTGAGTATTACGCAATTTTTAACAATCCATACATTTATTTAACAGTAGTTATTTAATAATCCACCTACGGGTTTTTCTAAGAAAAAAGTTATTTAATAATCCATACTATTAGAGAAGATCTGACACGCCATGCTCATAAGTCCCAGGAAAAAAGAAAAAAAGAAGAAGAAGAAAGAAACAGTAGCATTGACCGTGCAAACTTTTGGGTATTTAAAACAACGACTAAAAGATCGATAGCTACGGCCTACTAGTCGATTACTTATTTCTTAAAAAGTTACCAATTTTGTAATACACAAGAAATTGCTCCAATGTTCCACAAGAATAATTTATTTTGGAGACTGTACTAAACAATTTTGGTGAACTGGCAAGAATCACCCATATTTATCTTTTTGGCATATTGTTGAAGAGCAGCTTGGATCAACTTGCAAATTGCATTATTTATTTTAACAAGTATTATGTATTTTATTGTTGCTAGTATTGGTCCAAATTAATGTGATCGGTTGGATATCCAAATCACAAGAAAATTATTAATAAATTAAGTAATAATAAAAGAAGCTAAAACTGGCATTTGTAATTCAAAGGGAAAAGAAGAAAACACTTGCTTGCAACCTTTCCAAAGAACTGATACTCTGTAATAATATTAATTAACCCAGCAAAAAAGAAACAATCTAGAAAAAAAAAACTACGTCACTAGATTCCTTTTGGAGTTTAACTTCCTAGAGATATTATTTTGGAAACATTTCTAGAGATATGAAAAACCTCGGACTCCCTCTCCGTTCCTAATTAAATGGAGGCATCCCTTTGTCATCTTCCAAAAAAAATTCCAAGAAATTAGTGCCTAAAAAAAAATGCCATATAAGCATTCCTCCAACACTTGTATAATGATTTAATTCTGAAAAATTGCAGCCATCTCTGATACTGAAATGATCGCATGCACGGATCACCATGATTATGCTTCAAGAGCTCAACTCCTTTGTATCATTATCTCGGTGTACTGTTTACCTGAGATATAGTATGAAAACGGAGGCGTCCATTATTTGTTAAAAACGGAGAAAGTAGGCGATCAATAATCCCAAAGCGATGGTTCCTCAAGTCGAAAGAACCCAGTCCCGACATCCTCCACTGGATCAATATTCCAAGGAGAAGAACCAGTTGAACATGGAGAAAAACAGCAATAGCCATTTCTCAGGTCGCATAGAAGATCCGGGAGGTCAAAAAACGCGTCCTCATTATTACCCGCATCCTTCTCTTGTTCCGAACTGGAGCTCTCCATTTCCTCTGCACTACCACTCGCCTGGGATCCTGTGTGAACACCCATCGTCGCAGCCAATGCTGCTGCTGCTTGAACATCTTTCGGTGCAGCTGAAGCTGGCCGCGGCAACTCGTGTGCAAGTTCAGGGAAATTTAGCTGTGCCGATTGGCCCTTGATGGCCATTGCGGCGACATCATGTGCTCGAGCCGCCATTTCGGCTGTGCTAAATGTCCCCAGCCATATACGTGACTTCTTCTTCGGCTCGCGAATCTCCGACACCCATTTTCCCCAGCTGCGCATACGCACGCCATGATACACCGGGTGCTTTCCCTCGCTACTTCTACGCTTTTTAGGTGTCTGTTGGCAGTTGCAAGAAATGGAGTTGCTTGCATTCTCTTCAGAGTTTTGATCTGTTTGGCCTTCAACTGGTGATCGGCAATTGCATGAACGGGGGTTACTGGATGATTCTTCGATCTTTTTGCGCTTTGACCCTTTTTTCTTGGTGCTAGTTTGTGTGTCATGATTGGGAGAGGTTGAAGAAGAAGAGGTGGAAGTGGAGGTGGAGGTGGAGTTGCAGTTGGAGTTGGTTTCAGATTCTTGTGCAACTGTAAGTGGTTCTTCCATGAGGCAGTGCATAGAGAAGAAATAGCAAAAGAAAAAGAGAGAGAGAGAGAGAGAATGAGGAGTTGTTGTATTGGTTTAGTTTGGGGCTTTGCGGTGGGATGGGGGCTTTTATGAGAGAGTATGGGTAGAGAAAGAACAAAAAAAAAAAAAAAAGGCAGCAAGAAAAGAAAAAGAAAAAGAAAAAGAAAAAGAAAAATTAAAATTAAAATATAGGTGGGTTTGCAAGAGACCCATAGAGCTGGGGGGCAGTTGTGCAATGATTTGTGATATTTGACACCATCTGTGTAATTAGGGTTACTGAAGCCAGGATTAGTTTTGGAATAGAGGTGGTGTGTATCATGTGAGTTTGACCTAACTTTGGGTTTCTTGCCTCTTCTTTTCTTTTATGTGAAGTCAATTACATTAATTTGGTGCTTTGGTTTTAGTCTATTCATAGAACAATGCGCAGTCATTCATTTGCTTGCTTACTTCCAATTCACTCCTCTTCATTAATAGTCTAAAAATTGTTATTTTTCTAATGAGGGTTCCTAGCTAGCAAAAACAAGTTGCAAGAGCAACACCATATAATAATAATAATAATAAAAAAAAAAATTATAGTTCTCGGATTTCAGTTCCCCAGCTGGGAAGCCCATGTGTGTTCTTCTGTGAGTGTAAATAAAAATCACTTTATTCATTTATTTGATTAAATTGAAAGAAAAATTTCATTGATTGTTTTCTCATAATTTTATAATGTATCTCTTAAGTTCTATTTATGATGGATACAATGATCAAGGATCGAGCCATTAAAAAAGTGACTCAAAAGAGCCTTTACTGTTTTTTCTGTATATGGTAATCTTACCTTTTTCCATTTTTGGCTCAGTTTATTCATCTATTTGATTCAACTGAAAGAAAAGATTTCATTGATTATTTTCTTATAATTTTATAACGTATCTCTTAAGTTTTATTTATGATGGATATAATGATCAAGGGGCCATTAAAAAAATTACTCAAAGAGCCTTTACTTTTTTTTTTTCTGTATATGGTAATCTTACTTTTTTCCAAATTTGGCTCAGTTGAAATAATATGGTTTAATTAGTAAAATTGCAATTGGATTTGCTAAATGCACCCATAACTTGCATCTTCAACACTTGGTCGGATATTCTTCTTGTGATCTTTCTATCAATTTCTTCAATGATCCTCTCTGGCTGTCACTAATACTCTCTATATTTGTCCATTGATCTATTTTTTCTTTACTTTTTTAATTTTCAAGTACTAGTTTAATAATATAAGATTCATATTCTTTTGATGGTTGGTGGCGAAATGCCGCCAACGGATATATTGATGATAAAGAAATGTTTAATTACATGGTTCGGCCCACCAAGTGGTGATGGAACCCCCTATGAGAAAAGTAAAATTACATGTCAACTAGCAAAAATGGATGCCAGTAAGGCGCAATAAAGGCTCGCATAATTGGCCTTCCCTTCTGATCCCTCGTCACCTATCTTGCGTCCAGAATAAAACATCCATTGTCGTATCATTTATCAACAAATATCCCGGTTTAGCAATTGCCGTGAACACCCTTCTGTTCCTCTCTCTCCAAAGTGCCCAGAACCCGGCTGCCCAAATTGTATTTCGATGGATGCTCTCCTGCCTTGTCGCCCCTTGATGAGAGACATATCCCAACTGCGTGTGAAATTTGTATCTAAGCTTTGAGCGATATTGTAGTGCATCCAAAGCCCTCGCCAAAAGTTCCTTGCATAGAAACAGGACCACATAATATGATTTGTTGTTTCTATTGCCGCTGAATTACATAGCTTGCAACCCAGTTGCACCGCGCATCCCCTAGATAGGAGCACCTCCTGCGATAAAATCTTGTTGTCAAGCATTAGCCATAAAAATATTTTGATTTTCATCGGGACCTTAATTCTCCAGAGCGACCTGTGATTCGTGGAGATAACCCCCCTGTGATGGAGTAATCTATAAGTGGACGAGCAAGAGTATAGACCTGTCTCGGTCCATTTCCAAACGGGGCCATTAGTTCTATCCACTGAACATAGATATAGCGGAACCAGCGACTTCAAAGATTTAAGGAAAAAGGACTCGTCCGGCAGGTTGTTGATGCCCGCAATTGTCGTAATCCCATAAAGTCTTGTCAGTGTGGAAACTAAAAATTGATGTTATTGAAGAAATTTAATAATCTGTTGTGTTGTGTTGTGTTGTGTTGTAATGTAATTTTATTTATGAAGGGCTGAAATAATTAACACTTTTAAAAATTAATTACAAAGTGAAAAAGACAAAATTGCTAATTTCTATTTATAAGAATGGCGCTTAGGCTTAGCCATCTGCAACACCTCCTAAAACCGTCACTGATTATATTACTTAAGAAAATAACTTTCTTGATAAATAGTAAGTTTACTAACATATATAATCAATTTCAATAATATAAACACCAGATTGAATTATTGAAAAAAAAAAAACATCCATCTTTACTAAAATTAGTTTTAACAATAAACACTATCTTTAATATACACTAACATTAACAACTTTAAGAAAAAAAGGTTCTATGCTATACAACTTCATTAGTATAATCAATTAATCATCAAATTCAATAATATAAATACCAACATCTATAATTAAAACACACACACACATGATTTATTTGTTATTACGTGTTTTGAAATTCTGTCCTTAGAAGCACTAGTTTTGTGAGTGATTGAGCATTTTGTCACATGGTCACGCCACATTCGTAGAACATTGACCAGTCATGCATTCTTACTGTACAACATTCTTACTATATTGTTTAAATTTTATTTAGTACTTTCTAATATGTAAAAAATATTGCTATTGGACCATCTTGAACGAAATTTTATTAATTTAAGATAAGGTGAACTTAAGTCATTTTAAATCCGTCAATATGTATGATTATCAAATCTAATTATGATTTGGATTGAATTGTTTGATACTTTATTAGTCTATTTTTGAATAGTACTTTATAAAAGAATATTTATTTTGTATAGTTTTCTACTATGATATATACAAAGGAAAAATTGTCATGTTTAGTGCTTTGCAAAGCACCATAGCACAAATTCATACACTAACATATATAAAATTATAATTTTACTATGAAAAGTTCAGACCATTTTTTTTTTTTTTCAAAATGTCAAGTTGGAGCTATAAATTTGCCAGTGCAACTTTGGCATGAAAACAAACAATTTGTCATTTAATATTAGATTGAAAGCATGTGACCTGCTATCTGTCCGAATGCTTTTTCATCTTAAAATAATTTAGATGTTTAAATTGTTATCATCCAGTAGCAATTTTGCACCTAAAATTTCCCAAAATGTTTATCATAGCATCCAGTTAAAGTGCCAAGCAATTTCAGTGCAAACTGTTGGGCATATTAATACCGGTATTAGGTACATATAAGTAGAATCTATGATTCCAAAAATGTTGAATTCCAACTGGAACTAGTAACATAGAAGTACAGATGCTGCCATGATTTTCATTGAACGAAAGAAGAATTCAACAATATTTATTATTTTTCAACAAATAAAAGATACCAAAAAAATGAAAAACATGGGAACTTGCCATCGTTTTAAGTAGAAAGGTGTTACCGAAATTACTAAACTAAAATAAATAAAATGAAAAATATGGGAACTTGTCATTGTTATAATAACTCACTAAATGTTAATTATAATTAGCTAAACATTACATAAGATTCCCTAATTGTTAAATGGACCAATTAATTTGACAAAAAAATAGCAGTTTAAACTGTGTTGTTAACAACAAATAGCTATATGTTAGAGATAATACATATTTGTTAGCCAAATATAGTTATATGGTTGTCAATATATATATATTATATTTGTGAATTCAGATCAGGCATTACGCTGTATTTGATCAGTTAAATTTGTTAAATGAACCCCATCTTTCCCCAAATTTTATTTTTTTGAAAGAAATCAGATATTGCAAAATATATACCAGTACAGCTTGTGCAATTAGTATTTAATTGCCCACATGTACCAGTAAATGTTATTCCAATAGAATTGTCCTAAGTTCTTCCAAACTGCTGTATTTATAGTAGTTTTCCACTGATAATTCGAGCAAAATTGTTGAAGTTTCTTGCGTAATGTGATGCAAAAAAGATCTTATTAAATTATAACGGAGACATTGCATAAATGTAGTAAAGATGGCAGTATAATTACATTCATCATTGAAATAAAAGAAAGAACATGTGGACCAGTTACTTATACTTATTAAGAGCATTAACCAGCCAAAGTTGATTCTTTCATTGTTAATTGGGTGGCCATTGGAAGCTTGCTAAACAAGCATGAGACATAAGAGTATTTCAGTACACAACAATATTAGATGCCTATTTGCACCTTGACCTGATCATTGGTACTGGTAACTCTCTGGTAAACCTTTCTACAATACAAAAAAGGCATTTCTTAGTCATGATAATTTGGTTGTGGAGTAAGATGTGGAGTAAATTCCTTACTCCATACTTAAGCAACTAAACGAGAAGTAAAATATGAGTAAGATGGACTAAGAGATGAGTTAATCCAAAATAACTTACTACATCTCTCTAGGTGGATTAATTTACTCCACACTTACTACACCTGTAGAACCCCTACACTTGTAGGCAAAGGTACATTTTTTAACATCTTACTCTACTAAATGGATTAATTTAAGTAATGACTTCAACTACCAAACGAGGTGTAAAATATGAAGTGTAACATGAAATAAGCAATTTAATCCTTATTAACTTTACTCCACAACCAAACGTGACCAGTAATGTAAATTTGAATAGTATATCAAATGTTGGGATGGTCAGACAATACACATCATCTAGAGATCAAATAATTACATCTTACATAAAGGTCAAATACTTACACTCGGGAAAGGAGAAACAAATTCCCACCTTAATCCTAAGAATCATTCTATGCCAAAACCCGACTCATAAATATAAATCTGAAGTGCGGAACTCAATACACGATTCCATAAAAGTTTCCATGGAATAAGTCGATCCAAGAGAGATTACCAACTGTCTTCGTAAGCATGAGACAAGACTCTAATAGCAAGAAGTCCTTCTTGCCGTGTAATTGTGAGAATAGGTCTTCCAAGACTTCAAGACTTTGCCTTTGAGAGATCGTCTCTAAAATTTTTAAAGATCTCTCATCTCTTTTCTTAGATGGTGGAAGAAGAAAAGAAGACCACATATTTGTAGAATAACTGATCTTCAGATTTTGTGTTGTGAAAATGTTTTGTGCCTTGGAAACCAATCCATTTAAATAGGAAAATAAATCTGGCGTCGTGTGTGCGGGCAGCACAAACATCCAAACACACCCTTTACTCCTTTCATCCGCTCCCTTTCCCTCTCCTTCTCTTTGAATTTGTGAAGCACACTCTTAATTGCAAATCCCATCAATAATTTGAGTCTTGCCCTAATAGATTTACAAATTTATGGACCACACCTTAATTAATACATATATTGTCAAATATCAATCCTTAATTCCTTATTGATCACTTAATTAGAACAATCATATATGACAGTATACGATTCATAATTATAACACACACATGTTCAACATTGTATTATGATCCAACATCAAATTCTAATCGAACAATTATTTTCCACAAGTGATTTTTTCTATTTCAACTGGTGACACCAGAACTCCAATAGCTTGCATAATGTTATTTTCTCTATTATTTTTGTGTGTGTGATTTTATTGCTGTATTAGAAACATGAGGAGCGTTTTCTTTTTAGAAATTTAAAAATTAATTTATAAGAAAATTATTGATGATTTTTTTTTACAAAAATTAGCCGGAATTGAATTTATGGTTCCGTCCACTCTTTGTCATTTTTGCAACGTTATTCAAAACTTATTTTTGGAATTACACCTAAATTTAATATGGTTCAGTTAGACTACGAATCTAACCCTCCACATTTTGAAACCTTTTTTTTTTCCTTTTTAAAAGAAGAAGCCTGTTTTTGGTTTGCAAACTATTACAGTTAATGGGTCCAATTAAGTCTCTGAATTTTTTGTAGTTCAATCAACACCTTAACTATTAAACATAGTTAATGCGTTCCTTTATGTTACCTCTTCTTCTATAATTCCTGACTGTGTAAGGAATGTCAGACGGACTTAGATTTAATTTATTAACATGTGCCGATTATTTTATGACATAAAAATAAATTAAATTACATAGTAGCGACCAATTAATTTATAAGAACAAATACTGATATTACTAGCGTTTGGACTGAAAATAGAAATGCATCAAAGATCAATGTCCAATTTCAATCTGAAAGTGGCAAAATATTTATCCTTACTTTTTGAAAACTTGACGCTCACAAAGCATTTTTATTTTCAATCGGAAACGTTGGCTGTATGAGCTCTCGAACTATTTAAAAAAATCCATAGCATGAACGGAAAAAAAAATATAGCATGCACTATATCTAGGGGTGTAAACGGAGCGGATAATGCTGATACCATATCCATATTCACATTTTAATGAGCGGATACGAATACGGATACGGATAGTAAACGGATGTTAAAATGTAAAATCAAATCCATCTTAAACGGATACGGATACGAAGCGGATAATCTACGAATACGGATTCGAAACGAATAATTATCGGATAATTGAGTTATATAAACTTCAAAATACAAATACTAATTAACAAAATTGAAATATAAAAAACTACCATCTTAGCATGCATATAAGACTTTCAATTTACAAAATGACAGTGCAATTAATTATACCACTATCGATGCACAAAATATAACATTTTTTAGCTACAAAATAAAAGAAACTAGTATAGATAAACTATATCACTTTATACACAAAAAACTATAGTTCTGTAATAAAGGACACTAAGACATCATTTGCCACTAAATTTGAAGCATCATCCACTCTACTCATGGCATCAAAGGGTTTGATGAAGTTCCTATTGGAAAAAAAAAAAAAACACAGTAAACAACATTAAAATTTTAGCAACCATGAAGTACTGTACCTACAATTGGTACATAAAATTTACTTGTGCACCCTTATAAAATTTACTTGATCCTTATAAAATTCAACTATGAACAAGGATTAATACTTCTTTTTTTCTATTTAAGTATTAAAGTATTGTACTTACATGGAGAATGCTAAAAAATTGGAACATAAAATAAGGACACAATGTAAAATGCTATCTTACTAAAACTGGTGGTTCATTATATAGATTTACATATTATATATAAACCGAAGAGAATTAGGGATAATCCGTATTGGCCTAACAATCTTAGTCAAATCAAAGAATATAAGCAGGGTATAAACCTGTTCTTTCCCTTCTTTTTAATGAAATTAAGCAGGGTATAAACCTAGATTAGCAAGTCATATCAAACTAAATTCCTAAATTTCTGATAATCAACTCTGATGCGCCAATGCTGCTAGTTAGAACCCTAAATTATACAGATTAATGTTTCATAAGAAAAAAAAGTTTTGGAGTTCTTGCAAAATTAAGGAACCTATAAATCGACAGTACAGATTAATGTTATCTACTAAATATATACCTTCTCCACTCGAGACTAATGTAGAATGCGACCTTCCAACAAGCTCCTCAATATCATTAAAAAGAGATTGACTAGCACCTACAATTGTTAGTAATATTTGTGAATAAATATCATTTTTCCAAAATAATAAAAATTTAATTTCATAACAAAAGATTTTGAAAGTAATAAATAAAATACTGAGAAATAAAATAAACATGCCTGGCTTGGAATATCTGATTCAATCTTGAGTACAAATTAAAGCTTCAATTGATTCAGGATCTAATGAACTACGATGAGGATCTACAACTCTGCCTCCAGTACTAAATACAGATTTTGATGCAACAGTTGAGACGGGGATTGCCAACACATCTCGTGCAACTTTTGCCAAAATGAGATACTTTGATCCATTACATTTCCACCAACCTAGTATATCAAAGCGACCATTGTTGTCATCCCATGGAAGTACATTTTCTGCCATGTATTGTTCCAAGTCTGATTTAGGTGATTCAACAGCAGTGTTCTCCTCCTCGATATACTGAGCAAATCTTCTTTTCTTTGATCGATCTTCGTGAAAGGCAGATCCACCAACTGGAGAAGATTGTTGTCCTGCAGTTTGGGTGTCATATAGAGGAGGAGAAAACTTCAAAGCATATTCTTCATAAATTGATTTTATGGCACTAAAAAATACACCCATCTCTTCTTCAGCTTGGGGAAAGTAACACTTCACCATTTTGCATTTGTAACGTGGATCTAAGAAACAAGCCACATCAAGAATAATGTTCATTTTTTCCCAATACTTATCAAAATTCTCCTTCATTAACAGAGCCATTGCACGTACACGATTATCTTCTCCCGTGCACCACTCAGAAATTTGCAATTTAATTTCACAAAATTCTTCAAAGAACTGATTTGCAATTGGATATGAGGTACCTGATAAGAGTTTTGTGACATTGAAAAATCCCTTCAAACATTCACAAAGGACTCTAATTTCATCCCATTGATCACTTGTCGGGCAAACTTTACCGGATCAACCCGTTGTAATCTCTTAAAGGCATCTTTGTAGTACAAGGCATCTCTAAGCATTATATAAGTTGAATTCCAACGAGTAGCTACATCAGTGGATAAAGCCCTCCTTTTTTTCAATTTACACTCTCATGTAGCCTTCTCAAAATCCTCTTGCTGCAAAGTAGAACTTTTCACCAACATAACAATCTCTCTAATATTTTCAATTGCATTATTTATCCCTTTTAACCCATTTTGCACCACTAGATTAATAACATGAGTTGCATATCTCAAATGAAAATATGTACCTTCACGAACCAATTCATTCTCTCCAGCTAAATGATTCACAATATCTCTAACACACAAATCATTAGCCCGATCATTATCCAAGATCAAAGATAATAGTTTCCGATCAAGATTCCAACCCGTCATGTTTTTAATAAAAGTTTTGGACAAATTCAACCCTGTGTGCTTTTCACCCATGTGTATGAAATTAATGATTCTTTTTTGCATGGTCCAATCATCTCCAATGAAATGGGCTGTCACACATAGGTATGATTTGTTTTGCCTTGAGGTCCACAAGTCCATTGTTGCACTCACTCGACAGGACATTGAAGCAAACAAATCATATAACTTCTTCTTCTCCTCTACATAGACCCCCATGATTTGTTTTGCATGAGTTATTCGGCTCTTTAAGGGAAATGACGAGCATAAAGATTTAACAAAATCAATGAACCCGGTATGTTCGACCATAGTGAAAGGATACTCATGTAAAATGAACATGTGTAGAAATTTAGTTCGACTCATGCTTTCATCATACTTGTATGCACTAAGAGTACAAGTACCATCAACACTCTTCATGGATGTTTGTAGCAACTTTTGACGTAAATCAGTAGAGTGAGTTTTCAAGTGATTCTTCAATTGAGTTGTTCCTCGGCCACTTGTTCCATCAAACACTCTAGCACAGTGCTTGCAAGTAGCCTTCACGAGCATCACCATATTCCCATCAACTTCCACTTGTGTCTCATCTCTGCGAAACTCTACCCATGCTTTAGAATATAGCATGCACTATATCATAATATACATTTTTATTTTTGTTTTTAAAATATAGCATGCACTATATCATACATTTATTAATTTATTTATGCCACTGAAAAAAATATTGTGATGCGTGAAAGGAACAGAGATCGAGCCGACATTTTGATTAATATCCAACATTAAATTAATTATACTCAGCTTGGCTGAGTTTTTTTTAAATGCCCAAACTGGCCATTTTTTGGCCGATTGGAATTAAAATTAGGGTATTTTTTTTTGTTTCAGACCCTATAAATATCCCGTTTCTCTCTCTTCCTACTCACAGCTCACTTAAACTCACCAGAAGAGAAAAAGAGAAAGAGAAAGGCAATTTCAGAGGTGAAAATGGCCAAATTTGAGGCAATTTTTCAAGGGCTAAAAGGATGAACAATATCAATCGAGGTAGATCGTTCAATCGTGACGTAGCGAGAGGAGGGTCAATTAGTGGCTAAGGTAGAAATGAGGGAAAAAACTGTCAAGTATGCTTTAGTGATAAAAAGAACTGTCAAGTATGTCTGATGTAGAAATTTTTAGATGGCCTATTCGGTTTAAAATTTCAGATGATGACTTTGTGGAAAACCCCTATGGCTACGGTTTGAAAAAAAAGAAGGTTGATTCAGAGCCTCCAACATCGGACGATGAGTTTGTATCGTATACTTATACTGATAAGGCTAGCACTTCGTCTGTTGTCACTGATCCAGAGCCACCTACTAAGGAGTAGGATTACTAGTGCTTATCTTATAATTTTATGGTTTTAAGTTTGATGAATTAGGGTTTAATTTCATCAATTTAATTTTTGTGTTGTAGGCTGGATGTAACATTGTAATTGAATCTTAATATATTTTGGAAGTTCATTTATTAAAAATCTCAGAATTAATTTTTGAATATGAAAAAAAACCCGATAAAGTTATAAAAAATGGCATTCAACTTACTCATAACTTAGTCTACATAAAGTAGTTCAAACCATACAAATAAAGTTCACACAAATTGCAAATAAAATAATTCTCAAAGTTGCATATAATTAAATAAGTTCACAACATGCATACAACTTAATTTAAATCACCCACTAGGCCTAAAATTAATTCCGAACCACTGACTATTTCCAAAAGATGGCCTACCAGATGCCCCTGCTTGGCTTCCAGATGCCCTTGTAAGCCTACCAATTGACCTTTTTGGTTGGTTACCATATGGCTCTCATTGCACCCCAACCGCCTCTCCTCCCATGGAAAATGTCTCTTCCATTGCCTCTGCATACATAACAGATGCATCTAAACGGCTTGTAGCTGTGCTTTGTTGTGACCCTTGTGACCCAGATGCCTCTGCGATAACTCGCTCATTTTTTACTGCATTTGCTGCATTTCTGGCCTCTACATTGCATTTGTTACTTAGTAAACTAGTCAAAATTGGAATGAAATATAATTTTTTGATGAAAGTTACATACCTCTTTTATTCCTATTGGAAGTGGAACGGTGAGTCTGATGTCTTTTTCGTCTACCTTACATTTCGTCCATGGCCATTACATGACGGGTGTGTTTTCTTCTCCCAACCCTAATCCAAGCCTTACTAGGAAGAATTCTAGGAGAATGACAAGTAGGCAATTTCTCCATATTGCCATCAGGAACAAACAACACATTCCAAGTACTTTCAAAATAGTTCACACTATAAAAGTCTGCAATAAATTAGTTCTCGTTCCAGTTTCATTCACGATAAACCGATAAGACATGAACGCACATAATATATGTTAATTGGCCGATTAGATTAAAAATGCCCAAACGGGCCATTTTTTGGCCGGTTGGATTAAAAATTCGGACAAATTACGCTAAAATACGCTAAATTATGCTAACTTATGCTAAATTACATTAAATTACGCTAAATTTCTCTCTTTTTGGATACTCTTATTGTTTGATTTTGGCCTATATTGGTTTACAGTAAATCTCATACAATCCGAATCCAAAATCCATTAAGAATAAGTAAATAAATAAATATTATTTGAGTTATTTTAAAGCTAATTGAGAAACATTTTTCTTTCAGGCGGATGTTTATGAATGCTCCAATAATTTCGAACTGTGTCTTTCTGTTAGAATGCATATGTATCTATTTTTTAAGTAATTTATCTCATTTCTAAAGCACCTGTATGTTGTACATGTATTTATCTAAGACATTTCTCGTAAACAAGCGAGACTAGGACAAGGGATAAGGCAAGAGAGATGATATCTTTACTGAGAAGGTGAAAAACAACGACGAAACTTCAAACGGCCATAAAACGGCGCTCGAGTGTCTGATTTCAGCAAATGACCACTTTTCGGAAATTCATAATTACCAAAAAACAAAGGGAAGTGCCTCAAAACTTGAGTTGAAGTTTTCGATTAAGTTTTTCATTTCTAATTTTCGGTCTAAGTAAATTGGTTATATAATGAACTTGTAGAATATCAATTTTTACTATTGTTGAAATTTTTTCACTATTTTTTATGAGTTATGAAATATGACACAAAATGACTTAAAAATAAAAGAAAATTGCCAATTTAACGTATTTAGCGTAATTAGCGTAGTTTAGTATAATTTAGCGTAATTAGCGTAATTAGCGTAATTTAGCATAATTAGTGTAATTAACGTAATTAGCGTAACTTGCGTAAGTTGGCTATTTAGCGAAATTTAGCGTAATTTAGTATAATTTAGCGTAATTAGCGTAATTTTGCGTAATTTTGCGTAATTAGCGTAATTTTGCGTAATTTTGCGTAATTTGGCGTAACTTGCGTAATTTGGCGTAATTTAGTGAAATTTAGCGTAATTTAGCAAAATTAGCAAAATTTAGCAAAATTAGCGTAATTTAGCGTAATTAGCGTAATTAGTGTAATTTAGCGTAATTTAGCGTAGTTAGATTTTAGCGTAATTCTGCGTATTTTATTATAATTAGCATAATTTTGTATAATTAGCGTAATTTAGCATAATTTAGTATAATTAGCGTAATTTCGCATAATTTAGTATAATTAGCGTAATTTAGAATAATTTAGTATAATTAGTGTAAATTAACATAATTTAGAATTTAGCGTATTTTAACGTAATTTAACATAATTTAGCGTAATGATACATATTGTAGTATAATTATGCTAATTATGCATCAAAAGAAGTAATCTAACAAATATTTCAAAACAACACCCTGACCGTCCATTTTTTGGCCTGTCCGAATTTTTAATCCAACCGGCCAAAAAATTACCGGTTTGGGCATTTTAAAAAATACCTAGAAAGTTTGGGTACATTTGATTTTTTCGTAGTTTATGTTGGATATTAATAAAAACTGTATGAATCCTCCCAACTCCCAAATTGTCAGGCTATTGCAAGCTCACGACCCCTCCATAGTCAAAGACTTTCCACCATAGTATAATGAAACGATCATGGACATGGCCAACAAACTACATTTTGGTAAACAGTTGTCAGCTTACTAAATTAAAAAAAATTCTAGATTTGCTAAAATATATATATATTTTTTAAATATTAGCAGAAAATCGCCTTCTTTTTCTCTTTCTCTCTTTCTCTTCTTGTGAGTTTGAGTGAGTTATGAGAGGGAGGAGAGAGAAACGGGGTATTTATAGGATCTAAAACAGGGAAAAAAATACCTAATTGGCAAAAAAATGACCGGTCTTAATTTAAGTTCCTGACCGTACAACACACTAATTAGGCTAAATTAGTGTAATTAGTGTACAATTTTAAGTGCGTACATAGACTTGAGGAGATCGGAGTAGGTTCGATGGGCATTGGACATACTTTTGAGTCCAATTAGCTCCAACATCGTCCGATCAACATTAAGATCTGTGTGCACAGAAATTAAAGCAAACACGTACGAATTTTAATGCAGAAAGCACGCTTCTTGATACATAGCAGACGGTGATTAAACCAATCGAACCAAAGTAGGTCCGATGGGCACCGGACCTACTCTGAATTTAGGGTCCGCATCGTCTGCATTAACTCAAAAGAGTATCTTTTGAATTAATACATTTTGGCCGTCTGATTTTAAAATAAGCCAAATCGGCATCTGCCTATAAAGCAGAGAGCTCTTTAATATTAATGCAGATTTGATCGGCACAGATCTTAAAATTAATCAGATGGTACATATGCATTAACTCAAAAGATTCTTTTTTGAGTTGCAGAGGATACGAATTCCTGAATTTAGACTTGAGAGACTCAAGGGAAAGCTGAATCGAACTTCGTGAGCACGGGTACAATTGATAACGTTAGTAATGGTTAATTATACGTCATGCTCGTGCATTGCTGATCGAGGAAGGTGAGTACAATTGATAATTTTAATTTTAAGTTGGATATTAATAAAAATGTCGGAAGATCGAGTCAGCTTTCTCTGGAAAAACTCATTCGCTACTTCCAAAAACCAAACGGAGTTAACATCCCAGAGGTAATAGAATGTTTATGTTTTTATACGGACCGTCCGATGAGAATTCGGATTAAGCCGGTAGAATGCACGGGCTCCTTTAATATTCGTGTAGGTCGTACGGTCCTGATCTAAACAGGATATTCTGTTCCCATAGGGGACATGAATTATCGTCTTCATCAGCTTACTACTACTACTCCCCTAATTTCTCTCCATACAAGCAAAATCCTAATTCTACAAAACCCACCTTTTATGTTGTTCTTCATTCCCCACTGAAGAGTTCCACGAATCTCGCTCAAACACGGTTGATTAATTTCGTACATGCTGTTGATCTCCGTCTCCTGACGATCAGAAGGTGAAAAGGTACCGACTTTTTTCAAGCTGAGAAGAAATCGCTTCATTTTACTTAAGAACTATGCAATAATTAATTTTAACCTGACTCGCACTGTTACCTATTGTTGCAATTGTATATACAGCACTAGCTTTAATTCAAAAGAATTACTCTATTAAAAAATCAATTTGGATGACCTGTATGGTCTGAATATCTGATACAGCTTTGTGCAATAGAGCTATCATTTGTCTCAATTAAAACCAAATGTAGCATATTTGTAGACTTTTAAATTTCAATATTGAATGGTTATGCTCATATTGGAATAGTAATAAATAATATGATTGAACCTTTGATCAAAATGACTGATTTCGACAGCATGGGAATCAATGTCCTTAAAATCAATTATGGTAGTGCGTCTGTACGAGATAATTTAACTTTGGATTATGTAGGCGGTAAAATACATGAATTGGGTGGCAAAATTGATAGCAAAACAAAGTATTCAGATCTGATTGTACTTTTGGATAATACATTCTACAAGGTGCCCAGTATGGATTTGAGAACTGGCTTGGTGACTTTATACTCAGATACATCTATTTATTGGATGTTTTGTTATTTACAAAAGGTTGGTTCTATTGATTTATATGCTGAGCATGTCTCTTTATCTGCATCAGAAAATGACGATAATAGTGTTGAGGTTGGATATCTATGTGGTAAAGAGTATTGTCGGCGTAGTTGAGGGTTGTGTAGTCCAGTGGCGGAGCTAGGATTTGAGTCAGGGGTAGGCAATAATCGGATTCAGGTTCGAAAAAATTAACGGTTCGGGTTTGAAAAAATTAACGGATTTGGGTTTGAACGAAAAATTAACGGAGCTTCTTCCAGAGACAGAGGCGGAGCTTCTTCCAGAGACAAAGGCGGAGCTTCTTCTTCCAAAGGTAGTCGGTTCTTCA
The DNA here is from genome assembly GCA_025461125.1 of Carex kokanica. Classification (NCBI taxonomy): domain Eukaryota; kingdom Viridiplantae; phylum Streptophyta; class Magnoliopsida; order Poales; family Cyperaceae; genus Carex; species Carex kokanica. The sequence goes on along the minus strand of JAJGRX010000856.1, from coordinate 1,668,870 downwards.
CTTCTTCTGCTTCGCCTCTCCTCTCTGTCTCCGCGAGTTTTTTTTTTTTGTTTTCTCGTGACTTCGCGCAGTGCAGGCGCTGAGACACAGGGCAGGGGTAGGCAAAGCCCAAAAAATACCGGTCTAAAAGAAAAAAAAAATTTCCAGGGGTAGGCAAGTGCCTACCCCTGAGTCCATGTAGCTCCGCCACTGGTGTAGTCATGCCTCTGCTGATTTTTACACAAGGGTTAGAGTACCAACCTGAGTTGTGACATGATGAAATTCAGTCTATGGAGAGAGTACTTCAATTCAGGTGAAGATGATAGTTTTACTGAGACTAGAGAAGAAGAAAATGCTGGGCAAGCAATTAGAAGAAAAAGCCGGTTTATCAAATTTGACAATAGGTCAGAATTTCCTCAATTTTCAATTGGCATGACCTTTACAGGTCCTAAATAATTTTGTTAAGCTGTTACAAATTATACCATTGCTGACAAAAAGGGTATTAAGTTTGCTAAGAATGGGCCCACTCGTGTTCGAGCCAAGTGCAAATGATCCGAATGCACTTGGAATTTATTTACCTCAATTGATACCAAAAGCATTTTTTTTCATGGTAAGGCTTTTTAATCCGGAGCACAAGTGTTTTAATCACAGCAATATACCCTGCAAATATGGTATGAAGAGGGAGTTTAAAATGGGCTGTAGGCAGGTTATCAGGATAGACGGATCCTTCTCCTAAGGACCCGTCAAGTTTGAGATTATTTGGACTGTTGGAAGAGATGCTGACAACCAAATGTATCCTATTGCTTGGGGTGTGGTTGAGGTAGAAAATAGGGAAATTTGAGATTAGTTTTTAGACCTACTTGTACAAGGCTTAGAAATGGGTTCTGGACATGGTTGTCATTTGCAAAAGGTTTGTGAAAAACTTTTTTTTGTAAAATTTTTTGTTATTACTTTTTGAACTTCTGTTTTTCCTTGAAGTCTGATTCCCTTTTATGAATTTGTAGGGTTTAGATAAATCTATTGAGGGACACTTGCCTCAGGGAGAACGTAAAATGTGGGCTAGGCACAATTATAGCACTTGGATACCTAAATATGAGGATAATTTAGAGTTAATAAAAGCCGAATCAGGTCAAGCAGCAAATGACCTCTCAAGAACTGATCCAAAACACTGGTGCAGGGCATATGACAAAGTTCAATGTGATATTGTAGATAATAATCTGTCTGAATCATTCAATAGTTGGATCCTAGATGCTAGATATAAATCAATTTTTAGCATGCTCCATGGGATAAGAGAAATGGTTATGATGAGAATACAAAAACAAGTGAAGGTGCAAAATATGAATATATCTGTCCAAACATATTAGATAAGCTTAATGAAAATCCAAGGGAAACTCGAAATTCTCATTTGGAATGGAATGGCAATCATGCGTAAGGTGAGAACATGTCTTGATACATTCAGTAGAATTTGGAGTATTACTGGTATGCCATTATTGCTATATTCTGCCATGGTAAAGCACTCAAGGATATTGTATCCTTATATTTATAGAAAAGAGATGCACCAAATGACCTCTCTCATGTTTAAAAGCCACTTGTTGGAGCTCATGATTGGCCAAGAACTGAATATGATGCTCCGGATCCACCACTCAAAAAGAAAATGCCGGGTCGACCTTAGAAATGTCAAAGAAGAGAATAAGGTGTTGTATTACTAAATGTACCAGTCACAACTAAAGCTTCAAGATCCGGAACAGTCATAAGATGCAAGTTATGTTGCAAGGAAGGACACAACAAAGCCACTTGTCCTATTAACAGAAAGGTATATTCATTTTTTTTTATGATAATCGCAGTTATCGTACCTCTTCCAACTATTAATGCATATATGCTTATTGAAATGTAGGAAGAAAATTGCAAAGATCGATGTGGGTTGTTTGTTGTTGTTGTTTTGATAGGAACTGAAATTGTATTGATTTTTTTGTCATTTTGTTAGTAAATAGGGAACGTGGTACTGTGTTAATTATTTTGTTATTTTGATAGTAACAGAAAATGTGAAGATGTTGATCTAATATCATGATAGTTATACATGATGTGATTGCTTATACTAATAGAAGTGATGACTATGATGTGTGCTTAATATTTGATTCTTAGTTTTATATTTTATATTGTATATCATTTATAATGTTTTCGATTAAGACAAATGTTGTGTGTGAATGACAAGGGGAAAAAAGAACAAAAGTTGAGAAGAGTTTACTTTTCTCTCTCCAGTATACACTTTTAAAATAACAAAAAAGGTGAGAAAGGGGAAAAAAAAAGTTAAACGACATGTCGGCACTTTTAAAAGAGAATATAACGGAAGAATTACCAGAAGGGGTAGAATGAATTAAATTTAATAGTTCAGGGGGCTAATTGAACTAAAGAAAAAGGTTAAGGTACTCGATTGCAATTATACAAATGTCACAACGGCTGAGTTATACTTGGTCGTTTGCTTTCTACTTCAAGCAATTCTGGTATCCCACATGTGCTGGTTTTGAACTCGGTATCTCTCTCATTTTGAATCAAAATTAATTAAAAAAATGACTAAAGCTCCTAATACAGCCTACATCAAACTTATATTGGTACGAAAAATCCTTCGTACTAAAAGTATATATGGTTGGGACTAAATGAAATTATCAGTACAAAAATAGACATGGGCAAAGAATTGGGTACACATTAGTCAGTTGGCAAGAAGTCTTCTGACAATATATTAATAAAAAAAGATTATTTACAAACTCTCAAAGGGAGCATCACAAACTTGAATATTATATCAACTCGTAAACAAAACACTAATAAAGACTGCAAAGGAGCGGGCCTGATTGTCAGTGCCTATGCGCCTTTCGACAAGTCTCCTACTAGCAGTTGGCTTCCCAGAGCAAATATTCTTGTGCTGCTTCATCTATTAACCGATGCACTAGCTTGTGTTCTTGAGAGAACATCATTAAAAACCTCTCTTTCCACAACGCCCAAACTCTTGATGCCCATGCCCCATCCCAATGCTTTTTCATCAAGCCCGATAGTGAGCTCCTATGGGCCCACCAACACCCGGTGATGGATGTATATATGGGCGGGACTGTAATATTTATTGTAGGCAAGAAACCCCTCCAAAACCGTTTAGCGAAGGTACAAATCATGAATAGGTGGTCCCTGGTTTCTAGTTCCGTTGTTGTGCACATTACGCATTCTTCGCTTACAGTACAACCCATTCTTACAAGACTTGTCTGGTTAGAAATTTATTGTAGATCAGTAGCCAGCAAAATACCTTCACTTTGATAGGTATTTTAAGCTTCCATAATGCTTTATGGAATGAGCATCTGACTCCCTTTGTGTGCAACACCTTGTATACTGAAGTTGTGGAGAAGGTACTGCACTCTGTCCACTTCCAACTTAGGCTGAGGGTTCGTTCATCTATGGATACCGAACAATAAAAAAAAAATCAGTGAACTCTGTTAGCTAGGGATTTGAGGAAGTACGAACCTTGAACTCCAAAATCTAAGTGGTGGGAAAGGCCATGTAATTGAAGCATCTATGCCCAAAGGCCATTAGGTTGGTGGTGCATCTTCCAGAGCCATTTCACTAGAAGTGCTGTGTTTTGATTAGCTATATCTATTATCCCCAGTCCCCCTTCCTGTTTCAGTGCGCATGTTCTCTCCTAATTTACCAGACAATTTATCGGTTTGCATACATCCTCCCCCTTCCAAAGAAAGCTCCTCCTGAGGCGATCAATGTGTTTAATCACCCATTTTGGTAATCTGAATGCCTGAGCAAAGTGCAAAGGCAGAGCATATAATACCAATTTAAGTAGCACCAGGCGTCCCCCAAAGGATAGAAGATTGGATTTCCAGCTTGCTATCCTTTCATGTATTGCCAGAACGATCGACTGGAATTGTTCTTTACTAGGTTTCCTGATAAACAGGGGCATGCCAAGGTACTTGATTGGTAGCTGTGTGGTAAGACTGGAAAGGATTCTCTCTATTGCCAGTATAGTATGGAACAGAACTGATATGGGTACAAAGTTACTCTTCGTAATGGTTAATTCTCAGACCAGACAAGGATTCGTACGTTTCAAGGATCAAAGATAAAATTTTGAGGGTAGTGGGGTGTGCCTCCGTGATGATGAGTATGTCATTCGCATACTGTATCACTCTAGTCGAAATGTGGATCGGATTATGCATTACTGGACCTGTATTGGTAATGAACCAGTGTAGAGAATTTGCTACTAAGTTAAATAGTAGGGGGGATAGTGGGTCCCTCTGTCGTAATCCTCGCTCATGCCTGAAGTATCATGTGGTGTCCCCGTTAAACTTAATCGTCGAGTATGAAGCTTTGAGGATTGTCAGTACAGTAGATAACCACCTTGGAGGGAAACCTCATTCAATTAGTAGCTTGGTTAGAAAACATGTTTTTTCAAAGTCTACTTTGTACAGTACCGCCGGGGTCTTGTGCTTGTGTAAGGCGCATAGTAGCTCTCTAGCTACTAGAAATGATTCCATTAGCAATCTACCCTTGATAAAGGCCGTCTGAGTGTTGGATATGATGGCTTGCATCTGGGGCTGGAGCCTATTTGCAAGTACCTTGGTGATTAATTGGACGATAGTGTTGATGACATTGATCGGGCGATAATCAGAGTGTTTATTTGCCCTTTTTTCTTAGGAACTAGTGTAACCGCTGCTTTATTGAGACAAGCAATGTTAGCCGATCCCTCTTGCAATTTTGTTACAAGCCTAAAGAGGTCTTCATTGAAAGACAATAAAGTTAAAACAACACTACATATGATTCGTCAATTACATAAAATCCCGGTGTAATGGTCGTTATCAGATGGAGCAGTGTAAATTGAAAAATGATTATATATATATATAGAGAGAGAGAGAGAGTGATGCTGCGATGCTTAGAGAAATAAATATAGTGTTTTACTTCCCGCTCATATCTCCATTTTCAAAGTTCAAACAGTTGATCCGAATTTCTCGACATTATCTTTATATTAATATGTGCTTGGAGACCAAATTTTACATTTTTTGGAAATTTTTTATTATTTTTTTTAGAATTTTTGAAAATCAGTGTTTTTGTGAATTTTTTATTATTTTTTTATTTAATGAAAAGCTATTATTAGGGGTGTTCATCGGTTCGGTTCAGTTGAAACCGAACCGAACTAGGCAAACCAAAATAATAATTCGGTTTCTAAAATAGAACCGAACCTAACCGATTTAGCATTGCAACCGAACCGAACAGAACCAAAGTTTTATTTCGGTTTGTTCGGTATAAACCAAAATATATTAATGTTTTTATTTAAAGTAATTGATTTATAATAAACCAAAGTATATTAAGAAATAAACCGGGTATTAAGAAATAAACCGGGATATTAAGAAATAAACTGAAGTATTTAAAGCAATTGATTAAGAAATAAATCGGGGTATTAAGAAATAAATCGGGACGGTCCGGACCAAATTCATAATATATAAAAGTTCGGTCGGTTCGGTTATTTCGGTTTTGAAATTTTTCAAACCGAACCGAACCGAAATTATAATTCGGTTTTAAAAAACAAACTGAACCGAACCATTAAACCGAACAAACAGAACCATTTAGTCCAAACTAATTCGGTTCGGTTCAAAACTGACTAAACCGGACCCAATGAACACCCCTAGCTGTGATTTTCAAAAATAGTAAAAATTTCTAAAAAATATAAAATTTGGTCTCCAAGCACATATCAATATGAAAATCATGTTGAGAAGTTCGAATCGACTATTTAAACTTTAAAAATAAAAATATGAGCAAGAAGTAAAACTCTTCTTACTTCCCAAGGTAAGCTATCTATATATATATATAAAACTATACAGACGACAATACAGAAAAAAGGAAACTAAAAACAAAAGAAAATGACTATAATTGGAGATGTGGGGCCTAATGAAAAATAGTTTGGATCCGAGGCCCCTCTCACCTCTCTGTCTATCTCTCTCTCTCTCTCTCTCTCTCTCTCTCATGTCTTAAAGTAAGATGTGGCTGTGGCAACCACCACCAATCTAAACACGACAAGAATATATTTTGTCCGTACACTGGCCAACTAATTTAACACTGTGAGTGCACTCTATGTACCTGGCCCTGTTATACCACTCGCATTATTTTCTCTACTGTGTGTGAAGTGTTAAACTTCCATTTTATGATTGATACGCAAACTGACAAAGTTAACCCTGTGAACAATAGAAGCTTCTAATAATACAACATGGAAATTGACATGGCTGATAAATTTAGTAATCTTTTATCTTTATGTTTTTTCTTCGTGCTTATTGTGTTGACAGTGTATGGTTTAAAATTAAATTCACTAATTACTGTTGAAATTATATATAAATATATGGTTTAAAATTTAAAGAACAAAATAATAAATCAATGGTCGTGCGTGAAGAGCTTGGGCCGAGCTTAGATGGACTCGTTGCGGATTAGATTAGATCTAAATTTTTGACAGAATTTGTGTATATATGTTCTCTTATAAAATTTATAATATCATATTTATTCTTTCATAATATAAAAAATCTCACAGTTATTCTTTTACAATATTAAATTACATATTTTAACTTTCAATGTGACAGATTCCATATCTATCTTACTAAAATTTCATATATTATCCATCCAAAATTTTAAAATTGCACATTTTTCTTTCAAAATTACAAATATTCTATTTCGTGTCTTAAACATAAATAACTCTTCAATTAAATTATCATTTTACCTCCATTCTACGTCAAAAAAAATCTCTCTCCGGCATGTTGCTTTAATCTAACAATCTTATGTCAATGGTGAAAAATACATAAATGGTAAATTATGACCCAGCCTAAATATCCTGTCTGGTCTGACTCGAACCCGTATATTTAATGCAACAACGGTTGAACTTTAAGTAGATAAATACGGGGCCAAATGCTAGGAACTTGTAGCATAATTTCCCAAAAAAAAATTGTACCTAATTTCAAGTGGAAAATGAAAATAGGCATGAGGTATTGACTCGTCTCATGTCATGTTTCGGCAACTAACACGTTCCGATGAATATGCTCACATGCATTTTAATTTTCTTTTTCTTTTCTGTCGGTTAAATGTTAATATAATTGGTACGTATTAATTCTTGGATACAATTTCTGATTTTTGTTAGGGAGAATTCATAAAAAAGGTTAGAATTCAAACTTTAATAACACGTGGAATTATGAACAGATTGAAGTGGATGAACAGAAAAGTTTGAATAGATTTAAATTTGGATTTAAACTTGAAGTCTCGAGAGCAGATTGAAAGAATGTCCAGCTTTGCTTTAATAGGTTGGTTTCCGTCTTCTAGCATAAAAATCGGATGAGATCAGTATTGGCTGATCCTTGAATTAAATCTATTCAGTGTTTTTCTTCTTCTGTAGCGTTTGTGATGCCAAGATCATATATTGGATCAACCCAAATTTATAGTGATTTCAAATAAGTTCAACTTTTATTAATGCAAAAATAAATACATTTACAGACAACAAATCCACTATTGATGAAGTTCTGTTGTATCCTAGTTCAATGATAATATCCAATTCTCCAGTAAGAAGAAAATAAAACACTAACCTGCCTTGAACTTGAGATTGAAAAAAAAAAAAAAAAAACAGAAAGAAATTAAGTCACTCATATCAGAGATATTGATGAACAATGACACTCCAATCTCATATTTTTTTCACTTAATTCATTGATCTTGTGAATATCAGAAACTTAGAATCAACCTTTGCAGTGCTACCATTGTTGGAATCCTTCTAAACTAAATGATGTGGATCCATCTAAACCTTCTTTCAACTGGAGATTTGGATGTACCATTTGATCTCTCTTTTTCCTTGTGCCATTGTTCAGTGAACAGAAAAGACTTTTGTGATTTCCTGTACAAATCATAAAAAAAAAAAAAAAAATCTTCTCTTTTATGGGAAAAGGCTGAGTCTTCAGTCATTCTCCTACTTACAAAATAAGAAGAGTTCCTCCAAACAAAATAAGAGCTAAATTCATTTGCAAATCTTTTTCGTGATTTTCATTATTCAACATCCCCTCCCCAAACTTCTACCAAAAATTCAAGAAGTATAAACTCATACGTGGCTGCTAGTTTTGAACTGTATCTCTAGACTCTAGTACAATTGGCTACTTCATTGTGTATTTTTTCCTTACTGACTTGCTATCCTTGTTGCAAATTTTTTTGTCATATATGACCATCCTGTCTATGAGAATTCGATTCTCTATTTTCAGGAGCGGATTCAAGATTTTCATCAGGGGCGGGCAAAAAAATATTGAATCGGGTTGAAATAGCTAATCGGATTTAAATCCATGAACTAATTGGGTATTCGATAAAAAATAATATTTTAACTTATACTTTCCAATGCTTTGAATTGTAATTTCTGATACTCTAACTTATAATTCTAATTATCAATCAAAATTCAACAAATTTATTTCAATTTTAACCCTAAATTTAATCTGAATTACAATCAAACATCCAAAGGGAGGCAAAAAAAATTTCAGGGGAGAGCAAAGTCGGTCAAGACCGATAAATTTTCACTAAAACTCAAAATTCAGGGAGGCAGCGGACCTTACACTATAGCCAGTGGACCCTACACGACAATGAGCCCCACCTAGCACAGGTGGTGGGTGAAATGTTGGGAAAAGTATAGGAGCAGCATATATTTTCCATAGTTATAAGAGGAGGGATCCAATTACACCATTTTTTTTGACACATCTTGACATTGTTTTTTTTATAGGTCAATTTTGCGATTTCAAAATCCAAATAGTCGATCCGAACCGTTCAAAATGATCACCATATTAAAATGTGCTTGGAGATCAAATTTTGTATTTTTTTTTATTTTTTTACTATTTATTAAGATGGTTACAAAATCGCTGTTTTTCAATAGTCTGAAAACAACGATTTTGTAACTATCTTAATAAATAGTAAAAAAATTCAAAAAAATGTAAAATTTGATCTCAGCACATTTTAATATATCGATCATGTTGAACGGTTTGGATCGACTATTTGGACTTTGAAAATGGTAGGTGTCAAAGTGTGTCAAAAAAAAAGGTGTAATCCGATCCCTCCTCTACTTATAATTATGAATATACATGATTTTGTCCTTTAACTAGTCTTGACTGATTGATATAGAAGGTGCTTACAGAAGTAAGTTTGCCTCAGTGAAGAGCTTTTCTCAGTCATTCTTAGGGCTGCTAATGAGCCGAGCCGGCTCATGAGCCAATGAGTCGAGCGGCTCAATAAATTGTATTGAGTCGGGCCCTAAATTAAATAAAGCCCGAATTCGACTCGGCTCATATTTTATCACTCAAACTGAGCCGAGCCCGAGCCAAGCCGAGCCGGCTCATGAGCCAATGAGTCTCTTCTTTTTGTGCTTGATGATGTAATAGGCTGAGGGTTAGAAAAAAAATATAATTTCCTTGTGGCGCGTTTTACGCTTGGCATTATGCGTGATGTATTAAAAACAACAGTCGTATTATTATTTTTGTAGATTCGTAAAAATATATTTAAAAATTTGAATACATGTATTCAAAAATACTGTACAAACGTGCATATGATTCACACTTAACAAAAGCTTTTGTAAAAGGCAAAAAAAAAAATCAATTATTTGGTTCAAACTTTTACAAAATATAAAATTTATCGTTAACATTGTATACGTATTCCTTTTGTAAGAGGCCAAGAAAAAAATTATTTGGATCTAGCTTTAAAAAAAATTTAGCGACATTTGACAACAAAGTATTGTCTAATAGTTGTGTTAATTACTATTTAAGAGTGAGGTGTTAGAGAATTTTAACGTGGATGATTTGAAATCGTTTTTATCTATTCAATTACATTATTTTAAAGTTTGATTTGAATTCGGTTCAATCGCATTATTATAAAAAGCTTGATTTGAATTCGGTTCAATCACATTCTTTTAAAACTTGATTTGAATAGTTTAGGTAAGGTTATGATTTGTAATCAAGTAAATGTTTGTTTTTCTAATGCTTGGCATGAGTTGAGCTCGCGAGTTATGACATGAGTTGGGCTCGCGAGTCATGAGCCGAGTTTGAGCCGAGCTTTGTTCTTCAAAACTGAGCCGAGCCCGAGTTGAGTCGAATTAGTTATATGACGAGCCGAGCTGAGTTTTGAGCCGAGCTTGACTCGTTAGCAGCCCTAGTCATTCTTTAGAAATAAGATACTATCTTTTCCCTGTTTTTTTCAGAGAATAAATGGAGAAATTTCATACTTTAACTGTTGCAGTTTATAGAGTCAAATGGATCACACAACAATGCAGCCTCAAGTTGAGAATGTTGTTATCTCATAATAAAATCTAAATGATTTAAATGTCCATTGCTTCTTTCTCTCGGACTGGCTTCACATAATTCCTTGCAAAAGAAAAGAAAAGGAAAGAGACAATTAAATTCCATTTCTCTCCCCGTCTGTACTCTTTCAGATTTTAAATCTCTTTTTCCCTCTTATTTTGAGAATAAATTATTTTGCTCTTTATTTCTTTCATCTGAGTGTTTTTCTGTTTCAGAGAGAGGTTTCCTTTTTTCTGACTCATTTAATCCCAGTGTTTTTTCTGTTTCAGATAAAAGGGTGTCTTTTCTTTTAACCTTATGTGGATTTATAAGGCGACCATCTTGTCTGTATCTCAACGATATTTTTTGTTTTATTTATATTTTTATTCTTTTCTTTTCGTTTTGTTCTCCTCCTAACTTGTAGATACCGTGTAGCATGGGACTAACTTGGTCCATTAAAAATGGTACCGATCAACTACGTCAATTCATTTCAAGACTAAGTGAAACTGTTTTTCGGTGAGAAGTGGGCCTTAGCCTAGGTAATTTTAATACGATGCTTTTTTAAGTCTTTTGAAATTAAGCCTTAAATCCAGTGATTCTTAAGCCCAAGAGATGTCATACTTAAATCTTAACCAAGACTAACTTGAGTCCTGTTTTGAAGCTCTGCCTGTGCTTCATTCGGCCCAAAAAACTATTGTCAAGTTAAATTTGGGCTGGTGCAAAGCAGGACTGTATTGTATCTTCTTCTTTAATAAAAACATAATAGGCCATGTACTAACTACAAGAATCAGAGCAAATGAAAGAACACAAATCAACATAGGAGCATATTACATATAGGTACAGAACAACAGATTATTCATAGATCAAAATATTTCTTTTCCCGAAATTTTCATTGACCAAACTTCCTTGGGTAGATCAGAAGGAAAGATTAATAAAAAATAAAAATAAAAAACACCCATTATTATGACTGGCTATGGTACATGCAGCTGCTCCTAGTACAATCTGCAGTGTGATTATAAATGAAAAAGGTTTGAGTGTTTTCCGTTTTAAATTTTGATCTAATTACCAATTGCATTTTCTTACTCTGGTACCATAAAATTTAATAAGAATAAAATAGCTGAATTCATTATTCTACCACTACTATACAATGCTTCAAGCTTCTTGGTAGAGTGGAATAACTGGTGACAAGTCCACTCTTCTACTTAGAATAGTTGAAGTGCATCATCAGCTTGAGGCATTTTCTGTACCCAATCTTGCCTGGAACAAGAAATTCAGGGTCTGGAAAAGATATTTTGGGACAAAAATACCCTTGGTTTGTTTAGTCTATATAAATCAAAACAAAACGTTGCTTGCACTGTCATCCAGCAATAATACAAAGGGGCACAAAAGTCAGGCTGCTCTCTCTCCTTTAACAATGTGCTCCAATGAGATGTTCGATAGATGGCCTACGCCATATATGGCACACTTGTTCACTCCATCTCGAGAGCCATTTAGACCATCTGATCCAAAATATGCTATATTGCGCTCTGTGGTAAAAAAAATTGAAACATATATTGGTCTCTGTCAGTTTTGCATAAATTCAGATATAGGTTTGAACTTCGAGTAGAACAGGGTGTTTTTAAGCTCATCAAGTTTTTTACGAGCTTAGCTCAAAAATCTATTGGGATAATTTCAAGCAATGAATCTAAACCTTTAAAACTGATATATTTCATGTGTTATACATTTACATGTAAAATTTATAAATTTTGGAATTAATTTAATATAAAGTCAAGCATTCAAAAAAAGAAGGTTGCTACTTAATTTCATATTAAATTAATTGGAAAATTTATAAATTTGTTATGTAAACACATCACTTGTGGAGGAGATTGACTTCAACAGTTTGAATTTGTCATTTGAAGTCGTTATGGTATATTTTGAAATTAAGCTCACAAAGATGGTGAGCTTAAAGAATATCCTAATTCTACTCCTGAACTTAAGAAAAATCAAATTATCTCTAATCTTTCATGCGCATTAAATTGATTTTTACATTATTCTATAAAAATCAACTTGATCCATTAATTTTTAATTATATTAAATCAGTCCTTTAACTTTACACAAAAATTAGGTTGATACTTCTAATTTAGTTCATTTTATCAAATCAGTCCTTCAACTTTAGAGGTCAATTAGTCATAAATTAACTTAACTTTTTTTTTAAGAAAAAAAATTATAGACTAAACATGACGTAATAAAGGTTCAGAACCAACTTAGTATTTTTGCAGAAAATACTGAGACTAAAATGAGGTAATAAAAACTAGAATGCAAAAAAAGATAACGAGGTAAGAAAAATTCAAATTAATGACAGAAGTTAGAAACCACAGGAATTCTGACTGCTTTACCTATTGGCCCAGATATATGAGGAGTCTATTTTCATCAGTCTTAAGTCTCTGGGCCATGTTTGGCACTATAGCTTAAGAGGTTGAGGCTTAACAATTTAATCTTGACTAAGGAGTTGGTGTTTAGCAACAACTCAAGTGGATTAAGCACGTAGAGTGAGTGAAAAAGTAAAAAAGATAGCTTAAGAAGGTCAGTGCGCTAAGGAAGCAAAATATCCAGCTTAAAATTCGGCTTAAGGAGGAGGCCTTAAGCCCATCTAAGACATAAGTGTTCGGCCCGCTTAAGACCTTAAAGAAGGCTAAGGAGCCTTAATTCTCGTTGCCGAACACGTACTAAGAGATTGTATACACTTTAACAATAATAAAATTCTTTTATTTAAGCAAGCCGGAAATACTTATACAATAGATTAACTTAACAACATTAACAACCGTAAAAGATAATATATAATTTTAAAATCCATCATATAAAATATAATCTAAATCTTATATCACATCATATACATAAAAATAATGAAATTTAATGCACATTTTACCATTCGTCATATAAGAGCATCTCCATTCCAGCAAATGTTTAGCAATTAATTTGAGCCACGTCACTAAGTTAGCAATTAAAGAGATTCATAATTTTTAAATCACTCCATTCCAGAAATTTAATTAGAGTTGCAATTGATGCCACGTCAGCCAATTTAGAAAGCCTAAATCACTCCATCTTAGAAATTTTAACCAATCAATTAACCAGCGTGTCATTAAGAAAACGTTTTCTTTTAAAGCAAATTTGCTAATTTAGAAACTGTGCTACATCCCAGCAATTATATTAGCAATTAACACATCAGATTAGCAATTTAAAAGCAATTACCATTGGAGATGCTATAATGACATATTTTTTACTATTCATCATATAGCAAGTTATAATGACATACTTAACAGTATTTAATAGAATATCCAATTATATCGAAATTGTATGAAATTTATACACTAATTAATTTGTAAAAGAACATCAATTGTCTATAATTTTTTTTACGTTATAAATTTCTTTATCTCAAAAAAAATAACACAATAAAAAATCAGAAGCTTTTATCTCAAAAAAAATTACATGATAAAAAAACCAGTTTTTTATGTGAGAGAGATCGTGGATTCAAAATTGAAATAGGGGTACTTTATGAACAATAAACGAAAGTTGAAAAATTACACTTCCATATTTCAATCTAAAAAAAATCACACTATACACAATGCCAAAACAACAACGTAAATAGGGCAAATTTTACATTTTCATATTAAGAGACTGAAAAGTTACAGTTTACTCCTAGATACGCTAATAATAGAAAAATATACTGGTAACCCTACACATTTGATGATAGTTTATTCTCATACACGATCATAACAAAATCTACGTATCCGTTAAAGCCACTGACCTTAAAACAAAGCAAAACAAATTACACATAACAGTAGCCCAACAGTCTCTTGTCGATCTATCACAAGTAATGATAATCACGCAATATTTTTTGCATACTACAATTTTAACTTAATAATAAACTCCACCTCGCTGAATTCTGTATTTTGAAACAAAAAAATATTACTGCACACTACAAGTTTTACATACCAGTAAACTTCACCTCGCTGAATTCTGTATTACAGAAATAAAAAAGTTTTATCTGCGTGGTTTAGTTTTGGTTAAATTAAGATTTTGGTCTCAACTTTCTTAGAAAAATCTAATTATCTTTGGACTTTCATCTGCATTAGAATGATTATTAAATTTTTCTAAAAGAATAAAGTAGAACCTAAATTTCCAGTGGCATCACATTAATCATTCAACTTTTAGAAAAGTCAAGTTAATCCTTCAACTTCTCTAATCAAAATAGTCCTTCTAACTTAATTCATTTTGAAATTCAAAGAACTAATTTGATTTACAAAAACTTAAAAGAGTTAATTTTTTCATCATTTTGAAGATCAAGGACTAATTAATTTTTTTGTTAAAAAAAAATTCAAGGACTAACATGATGCAAATAAAAGTTCAGGACTAACTTGGTATTTTTGAGAAATATCAGAGACTAAAATATAAATTCTCCATTTAATTTTCGAATTATTTTAGGATGAAACATAAACCCAAACCTTGTGGGAGAAAAGGTCCACAGATTCAAAATTCCATAAATTCTCATATCTATTTCTTGATCTTAAGGTTGGTGTTCATATCTATGAGTATTTTCAATTGAGAGTAGTGGCTTATTTTCTTGTAGTATTTTCCATTGAGAGTACTAGCTTAATTTCTTGAATTGAACCGTATGATGTAAAATATGCAAACCGAATTGATATGATCCGATACGCCAATTTAAAAGGTTTTGATAGTAATTGATCCGTTTGATTACCAATTTACCATTATTAGCTAACAAAGATAGTATGCAAAAATATTGCGTGATTACCATTACTTGTGATAGTTTCAGTTTGAACAAGAAACTGTGAGCACAGGAATAATCCCTATGGTCCTTCAACCATCTTTGCTGGTTTCACATCACCTGAAGAAGCATTATTTTCAACCTCTTCCTCACGGTAAATGAAAAACAAATAAAACCCAGCAAAAATGGTGCTAAGTGACATGACCCAGACAATAATTGCCACTGCAAGCGGCATCAAAGCAGCCACTCTGTAGGAGAACATTACCGTAAGGAATGTTGAGAGGCACCATACAGCAATCTTGAGATGAGTTCTCCTTGGGGAATTGCGAGGTGTCTTTTCAAACATCTGTAGGCAAAAGAAGAGGAGGAGGAGGTCGAGGAACGTAGAAACTACAAAGGCCACTGACCAAGGATCATCTCGGGACCGATGAATCGCCATCCCTGAATTGAAGGCGAGGAATAACAAACCAAGAAGGGAGAGCCATGAGCACGAGGACGAGGAAGAAGAGGGCCTACTTGTGTCTGCCACTTGCTTTACAGGTAACAACGAATCTTTCAGCACATTGTTTTGTGAAGTTGTGTTATTCTGTTTCAAATCGCTCATTTTTGGAGAAAAGAGCAAGTTTAGAACTGAAAGATACGGGCTTGAGCTATCCTTTAGAGCAGGACCGATGGTTCTTATTATTTATATTGAATTACTCGATCCTCATCAATCGATGAATGAGTGTATATATAACAAGAAAACATACATCGCTGTCAAAAGTGGACCCGTATCCTCCCAGGTACCTGACTCAAGCAAATTGAAACAGACGGCCAGATTAATCTTATTT
Source organism: Carex kokanica (assembly GCA_025461125.1). Lineage (NCBI taxonomy): Eukaryota > Viridiplantae > Streptophyta > Magnoliopsida > Poales > Cyperaceae > Carex > Carex kokanica. Next base: position 1,652,992 of record JAJGRX010000856.1, on the reverse strand, counting down.
GGGCCAAACTCAATCCGGTACCTATGGAGACTGTAGGGGGTCCGTTTTGAGATTCGTGTCATGTTAAAAGAACTGTCCAATCGTAATTGTCTTCAGTCAAGTAACCTGAGGTGATGTGAATTCGTCAAAAGTCACATCCTCCTCAAAAAAAAAAAAAGTTGGGAAGAATTTCATGTATACTCCTCAAAAATGTAAATTTTACATATTTTTTTCTCTAAACTTTAAAATTACTTATTTCTCCCTCTTTAAAAACTCACAAATTTACATATTTTTATTTTTTATATATTAAAACTCGTTTTAAATTTATAAAATATCCATTTTGTCTTTTATTAAAAGTATAACATGTCCATTGGTCTCAAATTTGAGTATGATAGGTTCCTCTACGTCCAATCCGCTTTAAAATCTGTGCACTCTAGATGAGCACAAATCTTGAAGTAAATATGCACAGATATTGAAGAGGCACACACAAATATTAAAGCAGATTGGACGGCAAAAGGAACCCATTAGACTCAAATTTTAGTCTGCTGGGCGTTGGACGCAACCCATTCCTATACCTAAATGTCACCATGTATACGTCATATTTTAAAAAAATAAACCATTTGCCCACGAAAACCGATCAAATATAAGGCCAACCGTCAATAAAAAAACAAATATCACATATGCCCTCGTTTTCGTTTTATTTTTAAAAATGCCCTAACCGCCCCTTGGGGGGGCAGTTCACTCTTCCCACCAAACCGCCCCCCTGTGGGTCGATCAGCCAGTGTATACTGAACCCCCAAGGGGGGGCGGTCCAGTTTTTTTTTTTTTTTTTTTTTTAAGATTTGAGAGACAATATGAATGAAATTTAACAATAAAAATTCAAATTTTGTTTTTAATATTTGTTAGATTACTTTTTTGACATATAATTAGGATAGTTATACTAAAACACGCTAAATTACTTGAAATTATGTTAATTTATGCTGAATTACACTAAATTACTTGAAATTACAATAATTATGTAGAATTATGCTAGAATACACTAAATTATGCAAAATTACGTATGCATAGAGATGATATCTTCATTGAGAAAGCAAAAATGAGGATGAAACTTCAAAATGCCATAAAACGGCGCTTGAGTCTCCGATTTCAGCAAATGACCACTTTTCGGAAAGCTTGTGAAAATGCGCATGCGTCAGAACTTGCCATGCTGGATTTTCATATTCAAAATTGCCAAAAAATAAAGGGAAGAGTCTCAAAACTTCAGTTGAAGTATCCGATTAAGATTTTCATTTCTATTCTCTAATTTACGTACCTCAGTAAATTAGTTATATAATGAACTTGTAGAATACCAATTTTTGGAATTTTTTTACTATTTTTTTATGATTTATAAAAGATGGCACAAAATTGGCCCTATTCATACGTAATTTAGAGTAATTTATCGTATTTTAGCATAATTCTACATAATTATTGTAATTTCAAGTAATTTAGTGTAATTTAGCATAAATTAACATAATTTTAAGTTATTTAGTAACTATGCTAATTATATGTCAAAAAAGTAATCTAACAAATATTTCAAAAAAAAATTGATTTTTTAGTGTTATATTTCAGCATATTACCTATTTGTCACTTAAAAAAAAATTAACATAATTTCAAGTAATTTAGTGTAAATCAGCATAAATTAACATAATTTTAAGTAATTTAGCGTATTTTAGTATAAATATGCTATCAAAAAAGTATAAATATGCTATTAAAGAAGTAATCTAACAAATATTAAAAACAAAATTTGAATTTTTATTGTTAAATTTCATTCATATTGTCTCTCAAATCTTAAAAAAAAAAAAAAAAAAAAACTGAATCGCCCCCCTGTGGGGCGGTTCAGTATACACTGGCTGATCGCCTCACAGGGAGGCGGTTTGGTGGGAGAGTGAACCCCCCCCCCCCCAAGGAGCGGTTAGGGCATTTTTAAAAATAAAATGAAAACGAGGGCATATGTGATATTTGTTTTTTTTATTGAGGGTATTAATAAAAAATCGGCGTGTAATTCTTGCAAAGAAATACAAATATGACCCTATTTTGACCGCATCTTACTCTACTAGTGCAATCAAATTTACAATGTACAGAAAGGAGAAAGCAGCAAAATATCACATATATATTATATTGGACACAAATGTACATCTATTATATATATTCTTTTCTGATACGGATTATCTTTATCATTATTGTGATCTTCTCAAGTTTTGTGGCTGGTGTCAAGCATTTGTGTTTATTAATTAATTAGATTTTGGTTTCTGAATTCATAAACAAAGCTTGAGCAGCTAATTAGAATTTGGTAGCTACCATAGGCAATTTGTTACTGGGACAATATATATGTAGAACTATGTTGCATGGATATGAGTACGGGTATCGTATCGGATACGATACGGATACAGTGATACTGGAATTTAAAAAAATTAAAGATACGATACAGTTATTATATGTATTATTTTATATTATTTTAATTATATTTTTTATTCAACAGTTATATATATAAATTAAATATAAATTTTTTTGGATACGGTAAGATACAATAGCCTAGGTTATTAAATATAAAAGATACTAACTTCTAACAACAAATATGTATTGGTGTGGTGGTAAAGTGTTGGGTAGTGTATAGTGCAGTGCACGGATTCGATTCCCGCTTGGGATGAAAAAAAAGATTTTTGGCTCTTGGTGCATGCGCGGTCCATGCGCAGTGTACGGGCCTGCTAGTCATGCGTGGTCCATGCGCAGTGTACGGGGTCCATGCACGTCAGAGCCGTATGTAAAAGTGTCAAAGGCGTATCAGAGACGTATCCAGACGAGTCAAAGCGTATCGGAAACCGTATCCAAGTATTAAGGATACGCCACATCATCTGATACGCCAGTTGGCGTATCAGACACGTATCGGTGCCGTATCGGGTGCGTATCCGTATCTGATACGGGTACGGAGCCTATATTGAAGTATCCGAGTAACATAGATGTAGAATGATGTTGTCCAAGGTTATGCATATTACGTAATTTTCGACAAACCTCTGGGCAGTGGTAAGGTAATATAACACCAACCTAACACAATGGACCAAGTTGCGAATAAAATGAATGAAATGAACATTGGGACATGGGAGCCAAAAAATAATCATTTTATAAACCCCTCTCCAGAATTTTCATATTTTATATTATTTCCCAAAAAAATTAATTAATAGGATAGCAAATTTGAGCAAAATTAGGGTGAGTTGTGCTTACCAAGAGCGGTTGGTGAGCACGTCTCCAAAAGACTATCGGATTGACTTTGAATTATAAATTTAAACCGTTAAAATTCATGTACTTCGTGAGTGATGCATGTAAATGTAAATTTTTTAAAGTTTCGAATTTATTTAACACATGGTCAAGCGGTCAAAACACTGAATATTTTATAAGTTATATTTTAAATTGTTTTATGTATTCATTTTTCATTATTTTTTTACCACTTGACCATATACTAAATGAATTCGAAACTTTACAATTTTTGTATGTACATACATCACTCACAAAGTACATAAATTTCAACGGTTTAGATTTATAATTCAAAGTCAATCCGATATTTTTTTGAAGGTGTGCTCATCAACCCCTCTTTGTGAGCGCATCACACTCTAATTTTGATGAGCAGATTTTCCTCTGGCGATGGGCCCATTTTCTTTTATTACCTCCACTTCTTAATTAAGTTTAATTAAGTTGAAAAGAGAGAATAAGGATAAATCAGGAATTTAAAATGAGACTTTTCTCTCAACACTCAAAATCTTAGGGCCTGTTCGGCTGTATTGGAAAAATTACTATTCACGTGGGAAAAGAAAAATTCACTCTGAGTGAATTTTTTTTTTCCCACGTGAACAGTAATTTTCAGTTCAAAAATTTTGTTTTCCCATATCCATTCCCGAACCCACACTGCAGCCGAACAGGCCCTTAATTTATGCGCGTAGAATAGATACGTAATAGTGAAGTTTTCGAGGGATACATGAAAATTCCCGCTATTTTAATAATATTTCTATAAATAAAAATTCTTATTGGGACTAAGGAAACTTCCTGGAAATTTCCTAATGCGTCGTTTTCTGTGTTTGCTGTAACCATAATAGTTCTGACGGAACTTATCTGAGACAAGGAGAACTGCTGAAGATATAGCAAATCATTTTATGACTTTATAACATCCGCTACACAGAATATCTTACAATCGTATAATTGGAATCCCTCTTTTCCAACTTTAAATAAAGGCCGCAATTATTCGGCATTTTACATGGTCCCTGATTTTCTGTGTCTGATCTTCTACTTCTAACTCTATGACTTGTCATATTAAAAGAATACTCTCTTTAAAAAAGGCTACAGATAGGCATTTTACATGTCATTTCACAAAGACATTTTTGCAATTTCGTCGCATCAGATCAAGAAAAAGACCGAGCCAAATTAATAGACTTGACTATGTAAGTTAGCGTGTTCTTTTTCTTTGTTTTAATAATTTAATGTCATTTTCAGTCCAGCTGACAGCTGTGCTGATAAGAACTTGCGAAGTCGTTGCTTTAACGTCTAAAGTCTAAAATGATTTGTCCCTTTTCTAGATATATCTTTTCACTGACTTTGCATGTACCGACTGGAATCCCAGAAATTGCGATGAAATTTCGAGGAAATCTATAACTAGGGCTGTTTGATTTTCAGATATCTCATATTTTTGCGTGACTTTCTGGAAAATCTCAACCGTTCAAATAAGTTATGCACGAATCTCAAAGCTCAAATAATACTGGCTCCCGTTGCTATCCCTGAATAGGCACCGGACACATCGATCACGCAAAATATAAGATATCTCAATTCTCACAGGATACGCACTCCGAGGAACTAAATGTGCAATATAAAAAAGCGGACGGTCCTGATTAATTTCACCCGTCTCAAATTCAATTCGGTACCTATTGAAACTATAGGGGATTTGTTTTGAAATTCATGCCAAGTTAAAAAAACGGCCCGGATTTATCACTTGCACTTTAGGTACATGGGGTGATACAGCTTCAACTGAAATACCAACGATTTTTTAGACACTGAAAAAGTTAATTTGAATTTTTTCCCTTAAAAAATGATAATAAAAATGTACTGAAATAAATATTCAATTGTACTGTAAAAATAATTTTGGAAAAAAATAATTTGAGAAAGAAATACATGGGAATTATATATGAGGAGGGATCCAATTACACCTTTTTTGGTGACACATCATGACACCGTTTTTTATATAGGTCAATTTTGCCATTTCAAAATTCAAACAGTCGATCCGAACCGTTCAACATGATCACCATATTAAAATGTACTCGGAGATCAAATTTTACATTTTTTTGAATTTTTTTACTATTTATTAAGATGGTTACAAAATCGCTGTTTTTCAATGGTCTGAAAACAACGATTTTTGTAACCATCTTAATAAATAGCAAAAAAATTCAAAAAAATGTAAAATTTGATCTCCAAGCACATTTTAATATATCCATCATGTTGAACGGTTTGAATCGACTATTTGGACTTTGAAAATGATAGGTGTCAAAGTGTGTCACCAAAAAAGGTGTAATCGGATCCCTCCTCATTATATATATACTTTGTTTTTTTTAAAGACTTGTTGTCAATTTTAATAATCTATAGTCTAAATTTTAAATACATGGGAATTATAGATATTCATAAATTTTGATCAATTATAATAATCTAAAGTCTAATAAATAAAACGTAATACTAGTTAGGAAACAAAAAATAAATTCATAAAAAGTAAAAGTTGCGAGTGGTGGGAAAAAATAACTTATAATTAAATGAAAAGAAAGAAATAAAACAAAATACCCTTGTCACGAAAACAAAACAAAAAATTAAGAAGTTAATGAAGAATGAGCAAGAGATGATGTGTGGGAAAATAAAAAAAATTCAACTTTATCTCATCGAAATTCCCACAAATTCCCACAAAAAATAGGACATCTGACCATTGCTCTTAAATTACCGTATGTTTAAATTGTTATTATTTAATGGAAAAATTTAAAATAACAAATTAAGCTTAACCAATAGAAAAAAAAACTTAAAAATTTATTTTACCGACATAATAGATTGAATTGTTCAGATAAACAATTTAAACTTGGATCAATCTAAACTAAACTAGTGATTTTGTAGGTCCATTTAATTAATTTATGTTGACGATTTGAGGGAGAATTATTATTATTTTTTATTTCTCAATTAATCACTATATAATAATTGAGATGAGAGATTGGATTCTCATAATTGACACAAACATAACCGGGCTTACAACATTTAATTGTTTGTGGTAGAAGAGCAAGCTATTTAATTTGGAGTTGTGTATTCTCTTTATTGTTTTTTATTTAGAAAAGTAGAACTTTATTATTATAAATCTAACATACAATTAAAATGACGGATTAGATTCATATAATTTTTTTTCTTGAATTCTAAATGGTATCGATTCCATCTGGTTCGTTTTAGATCTACGATTCGAATTAAAACAACAACACTCCTATTCTTATTTTAATAAAAGTAGCAGATGCGAACCCTTCAATTTGACCCATTTGGAAGGTTCATAAATTTTGGATCTTATCATTTGTCACGGGATTGCACGAGATCAAAATTGATGGAATAATAACTCACTTTTGAAAAAGTAGGAATCCATAGATGCGGGTACGTACATGATAAATTATGAAAATATGTTGAAATGAGTGTTTGGTTGTACTGTAAAATTAGTCGTGAGAAATATTGATCTATTTAAAACATGTATTTCTATTTAAATTTCTAACCTATTCAAAATAAAAAACTATATAAATAATTAAATCAATAATGTATTGTAAATTTTATCATATATATAAAGTTAAATAATTTATAAAAAATGAGATGTAAAAAGAATACTGTAGTGTAAAAAAAAAATGAGATGTCAACATGTATTTCTATGTAAATTTCTAACTGTTTTAAATTAAAAAAAATGTAAATAATTAAATCAATAATGTATTGTAAATTTTATCATATATTTAAACTTAAATAGTTTACAGAAAATGAGATGTAAAGAGAAAATATTGTAGAGTAAAGAAAAAATGAGATGTTGAAAAAGTGAGATGTCATCAGTTTTGGTTAAAAAAAAAATCCCAATGCGAACTAGAAGTTAGTCCCACTAGTACTAGTGACTAAAGAAAGATGTAGTTATATACATGTCTCCATTTGTGTGAGTGATGAAATTATGTAAGACAGTCTATGTGGGAGAGGGAGAAGAGTGGGTAAAAGAAAGAAGTCTATATCGGGAATTTTTGTTTCCAAAATTAAGGCCTAAAAAGATTTTGGGAAATAATTTGAGTACTTACAGGAAGAAAATGGGCCATCCCAACGGGCTTGGAAAAAAAGTGGAATTTAGTCAAAAATCCAATCAATTTCCATGAAAAAAGTGAAGAACAAAATTAAGGCAGAAATATTTTGGAAAACAATTTGGGTATTTATGGGAAGAAAATGGGCAATTTGAACGGGCTTGGGGGAAAAAAATGAGATTTAGTCCAAAATCCAATCAATTTCCATGAAAAAAGTGATAGCTGAACTGGACCTTAAAAAAATGAAAAATATATATAACAATGCTAGACTCTTGTATATTCATTTTTAAAATTTAAATGATTAATTGAAACCGTTCAAACTGATTTTCTTCATAAAAGCTTCATTTGCATATAAAAATTTAAAATTTCGAAGTAATTTAATATCAAGTCAGACGACTGAAAAAATAAAGATTTTTTAGTTAGTTAATCCTGTTGCGTATTTTTCAAAAAAATCTTTATTTTAAAAATTCTAAAAAAATAGTAACTTTTATAAAAAAAAAAAAATGTAAAATTTGATCTCCACGCACATTAAATATGAGATTATGTTGAATGGTTCAGATCAACTATTTGGACTTTGAAAACATATATATTGCTTATAAGTAGGGGTGTTCATCGGATTGGTTCGGTTAAAATTGAAATAAACCGAATTAAAACCGAACTTAACAAACCAAACTAAGTTTCAGTTTGTTCAGTTTAATCGAAATAAGAAGATTAATAAAAATAAATAAACAATTTTTATTAATTCTTTGAATTTTGTATAGGCTCAAAATAATTATTGATGTCAATACAAAGAATTGAATTAGGGTTTAGTGATTTCATACTCAAGGAGAAAGAAAACGTTCAAAATTGAATTCAATACACATAATGAATTGAGATTTAGTGACATAAGTTTTTTTATTGTTTGTATTCAGTGTTTCAAATCAATACGATAAATTTTGGAATTAAGTTCAACAAAAAGCTCGATGAGATTAAGTCATTAAGAACACCCTATATATATTAAATAAATTATTAATACAAACTTTCATAATACCTGCTGCATCAGCACCTGCAGTTTCGCTATTGTCCAATAGAAAGAACTCATTGCATGTCCACAACAAATCTAAGTAGTCGATTTGAAGCTGAAAAATTGAGATTGTAGTTTACTAAACTTAGATAAACGATATGGTTTTGCTTTAAAAAAATATATGAAAGAGAGAAAATTGAAGGGCGAAGGGAAGAAATTATTAAAAAAATTTCAAATTTTATGCATTTTATTTTGAAGATCTTAAAAAATGAACATTTGAAGGCTAAAAGTAACAATTTTTTTCTTTTGTAAACTCGTTTTTTACTTTGTAAAATTTATGAGCTATTGGAGAGCTTAGTTTAGAGATTTCATATAGATCAAAGTCCTCTTCACCTCTTCAGCTTTTTTCTTTGTAAAATTTATGAGCTATTGGAGAGCTCAGTTTAGGGATTTCACGTAGCTCAAAGTCATCTTCTACTCTTCAGCTTTCTTCTCCTGGCAATGGTGATGTTGTTGTTTCATCTTTCTGTTTTCCTTCTCTACCTTCGACTTGTTTCTTTTTCTTTTCTCTCTTCATTGTATCATTCTCTATTTCCTCTATTCTCTCTTGATAACCTCATCTACTCCTCTTGATCTCTCTCACTTTAATCTTTATTCTCTGTTTGTGTCTTTTCCTCCTTTTGTTCTCTCTTCACCATGACATTCTCATTGCTCGGGTGACTATTTCACTAATGACGATGCCTCTGACATGCGTTGTAAATGTTGTACGTTGCTGGCTTCAACTTCTAGTCAATGGCTTCCTGACTTTCGGCACCAACCTTCGTTCTAATCCCCGACGATACCCTTTTGGCTCCTGTCAGTATGAACATGGGACTAATGAATGTGAACACCTGTCAATGTCAGCAGGGGCTCAATAAATGTGAATGATCCTGCAAGTATGAACCATGCTCTATGAACGTGAATCGAGGTGTGCTGACTTCAGTTTTGAGTGCCATGTACTCCCCAAGTGTAGTTAGGTTATCTGAGTAGTGTAGTCTGACTTCATCTCTAAGCGCCGTGTCAGTCTGATTTTGGTTGCAGATTTTAGGACTTTTACTATTATTTATCAGTAAATCTATGTTAGAAGGAAAACACAAAATTGGCCCACCAATCAACTAATATGGACAGTGGAGGAGGTTTTAGTTAAAATTCTTATATTAAAAAAGGGAGGATTCATTAGCTACAAATTAGTTTGACATATTAATAACCGAATAAATAGCTACGTTTTAATTTGACATATTAATAACTAGAGGTGCTACTTTTACCCGATTACCCGGATCTAATCCGGAACCAACTCGGATCCGACCCGGATTCGATTAATTTGGATAGGATATGGTTTAAAAAATATAACTGGTTAAATTATGACTACAGTTACAAAATTAATAATTTAATATCCGACCTGGATCCGAACCGAAACCGATACTGTAATGGATAGGATATGAATTTGATTTAGTTATCCGACCCATAACCGAACCCGACCCAATATCCGTATAAATATCCAATAAAATGATAATACCATTTCTTTATAATCATTTAATATAAACTCATATATTAATAACTATAAAAAGACAATCATTTGTAGTATTTTTTAATTTCTTGAATAAAATTTATTGTTCTTTTCGCACATATTATTAAAATCAAATGTCATGTTCACCTTTTGCCTATAAATTTTCGAAGCTAATTAATTCATTTCTTGATATCTTTATCTACCATGTATCTACTTTTATGCACAGATTATTGAAATTTATTGCTCTTTTCGCTGATTGAAACAAATTGATATTAATATTCTATTCTTGAATTTTTGAAACCATGTAATAAAATCATCTTCTCCAATATTTTACTTTCTAAAATTATCTCACCTTTAATATTTTGGAGCAGATTTTAATTTATATTATAATGATATATTATGTGAGATGTTTAAGAAATTATAATTATATTTAAATGTAAAGTGTTTCTCAAACGCTTGTGAGTTGCGATTGTACCCGACCCGATAGCACCTCTATTAATAACCAACAAAATAATTTAAATGTTAAATCTTGCATATGTAATATGATATACACATCATATACTTAAAAAATGATCAAATTTAATACAGGTTTTACCGTTAATAAAAAAAACACGCAAGTTACAAATTTTCATATTTAACGAAATTTGATAGAACATCAAATGATATTGAACTTGTATGATAATATATAACTAGTCTATAAAGAAATCATCCATAATTTTTTCCTACGCTGTAACTTTTGTTTGGCATAAATTAATAAAAAGTTATCAAAATTGTCAAGATTATCAACAGATCCTAAATCTGAAAAAAAAAAAATTCATACGATAGGCTTGACACAATGCCAAATCAACAACTCAAATAGGACAAATTTTACTGTTTGATATCTAAGAGAGTGAATTTAAAGGATATGAATTCACACATTTGCTGATAGCTTTCTGTCTTTATTTTTATTTTTCGAACAGATGTAGATTTGACATCAGTCATAAGGTTTTAACCGGATAAAATGAATTCGAGGAGCGACCAACATATCCTTGATCCAATAGAAATTTTCCATGACAAGTTACCATTTTTAAATGGACTACAAGTATACATTATATAAGTTTCTTATGTCTGAACTATTGCAACCGAAGCTTTGAAATATTTTCCAGAAAATAATATTTTGCGTTGAAAGCTCTATTTTTTATTTGGGAGAATTTCATGGATACCCCTCAAAAACTTTAAAATTACATATTTCTCCCTCTAAAGTTTAAAATTACATATTTTTCCCTCTAAACTTCATAAACTCAGAAATTTGTCTATTTTATTGTCTTTTATATTAAAACTCATCTAAATTTATAAAATATCCATTTTACCCTTTATTAAAAGCACAAAACGTACATCATACTCACATAAAAAAACTTATAAAATGAGCAACACCAGCTATGGATCATGAACAACAACAGCTGTGGATCCGTCGGCCGCATCCGAAACAGGTGTTTCGGACTGCTTCGTCGATACCACGCCAACCTTTGCAGTGGGGACTTACTGAAAATCCTTCGCCCCTCTGGAAATAAATTCTCTCACCAACTTGACTCTGTCCTCAAGCTTAAAAGCATCTGTAGACTTCGCTTTAAAAAACTGAACACGACCCCCGACTTCTGTCACATCATCACTTGGCCCTCCATGTGCCTCAGCCACACCTCGCCGCATCACATTGTACTTGTACTTAATAACGTGAGATTTAAAAGACTTATTGATCATCGGCGGTATTTCAATCTCAACGGGGTCTCGATCCGGTATTTGCTGGCGGAGTATGACGGGGTCGTCACTTTGTTCGGGCATATAGAGCACAGGCCAGGTCTGCCCACTATTTCTGCCCTGAATAAAATCCTTTGCCCCGATAATGTGACCTCTGACATCGTATTGTGCCTTGTACCCGCAATTATGGAGGAAGTTGATGACCCTCCACGCCTGATGTATCTTCAACTCATTGCCGCGGATCTCTAGCTGGCCCGTCTTCTCGTCAAACATGCCCGCCTCTTCATATATAGACGCATATGGAAACGGTGAGGTAGGCGTGAGAAAGACAGGGTAACCAGGAAAGGTCATCATGGGGACGCGCACTGTATAAAATTCCGCATTAGGTGACTCTCCATACGTGTGTGTGGGTGGTAGCGGTGGTACCGGTGGTACGGGCATTGGTACCACATTAGACGTAAGCACTTCCCTGTCAGCGACATATCTATCAAATTCAGCACTGGCCGATATATATATCCCTGCAGCTCCGCTAAGAGGGCTAGGCACACGCGTGAATTCTGCAGCGGCTGCCGAAATCAGGTTCTCAACATTGTAAAACATCGACTCAGATTGGTAAAGGTCAGATGGCTCGCGCTCAAGGCATTTCCTGACTGAACGAATCGCAAATCCTGTGAAGACGGCTTGCGAAAAGACCAACGCCATTAAATTCACTTTTTCTAGTCTGTTAGCAATGTAACCCCACTCATCCAATGGTCTTTGATTAAGAAATGCGGCGTCACCAGTGTTAAGAAATGTGGTCCGACCGCGAATGGAAGAGAAGCGAGGTAAGTTTACAAGCCAATCGACTCCTAGCCATGGCACTCCTTCTGCTGTTTCTGGGACGAACTGATAAGTGAGTGCTGACATAAGATAAAGTGCCGAGGAGAAATTTTCAAATAACCTGTTCTGTGTAACGTACTTCCGAAGCGTCTCCCACGCTTCGGTAGAACTCGGCATCGGCACTACATTCCCATAGTCAGCACCTGCTGTAGCCCACTTATCGTATGTTTTTGTCACATCATAGCTCCCGCGATACGCAACCTTCGCATCAGTTAACTGAGGCAGAGAAAAATCTAACTTGAACCTAGATTGGCGGTTCCATGCGTTTAGCATGATCAAGACAAAGAGACTTTGTTGCTCTGAAAGTCCCCTCAAGTCAAGAACAGAATAGTCGTCTGTTGGAAAGGGACCTTCAAGGGCGATAACATCAACATGTACATACCCCGGAGGTGTTGGTTGAGTCGGCCACGTAGTGAATGAGCACAGTTCGGGATATCCTTCAGGCCAAAACTGGTCAAGGTTGATGTCAAGCACTTCAGGCCGTTCACCTTCACAAAAATGTCCCAGTGCACCATTCAGGCTCCCGGTGACCTCAGAAAATTTCTTCAGCATTACGTATCGCATCATGTTGAGAATAAGAGAGATATGGTTATCATCCCACCTCATCGACTGGGCGTCCGATATGAACTGACTTATTTCCTCGTAAGACCTGCCGGACATGAGCTTGAGGCTATGTGAGATGGCAATGAAATTGATCTGCCCCTCAGCTGTGAGGTATTGCTTGTTTAAACCATCATACACAGACCCCATCCGCTCAAGCTTAGCCGAAGCTAACCCGAGTGGGGTCATTGGCTGGTAGATATCACGACGGACGGATCTATGGATACCGTCAATGTTGGTCTGAAGTAATCCACTTGAAAAACACCAGGTTTGAGGTTTTTCATCAAACCTAAACGGAACTCCAGGTGTGTTGTAAGTAGGGAAGAAATTCTTAACAAACGTGTCCATTGGGAAGAAGAAGTAATATCAGATAAAAGAGTTTTGATCTAAGAGAGTGTATTTGGTATTTTGAAATGTGTTTTTGTATATCTTGACAGAGATGATTACAACGCCTTTAAATAGGCCTCGCTTATTACATTGTATTCCCCTTATGAGCTGTATTAAAAGACAAAACTAATTAGCTGTAAATCTTAAACCCTAAAATAACAGAAGGGAACACAATTCCGTTGCTCTGTGAATAAGGAATTATTCTAAACTAGGTTGTCTCAATTTGTAGCATGAATTGGAGATGTCCAGTTGTATCTTATCAAGAAGGGTTTGAGCTGAAGAGAAAATTTAGATCGAAAATATGTGAGTTTATAATATTTTGAAAGAAAATATGATATTATAAACAAACCTTCACCTACTGGTATGGGTATATATCTACCCTTCTTTGTTGCTTCTATTATTTTACTCTTTTTTTTTTTATGGGTCTAAATCAATTTGCTCTTTTTTTATGAGAAAGCAGAGACGGTTGAGGAACCAGCTGATGGGTTTGTGATTACACAAGTAGACACAGATTTGATTGAAAAAGCATCCTGCATGAGGTGAGAATGTTTAATTTGAACTTGTCTAAGGTGTTTATATTTACTAGTCTATGTTGTAATCAGTGCTTTTGGCATTTTCATATTCTGAGATATGTTTGTAATCAGACTATATATATGTTGTTAGGGTTTATGTTGTGCTGTGTTTTGCTTTGTTTCCATAGGCTAAGCGGTTAATTGTAAGGGTTGAATGTACTAATCATGTATTTTTATCAATTTTATACTTGCTAAAGATATTATGTCTGTGCTTGTTTTCTAATTTGTTTTGATGTTTCCTGGAGTTGTTTTAAATTTATATGTTAATAGAAGCTAGTAATTAATTAACTCTAGTTTACACTGACAGAGAGAAACAAGCTAAAACCAAACCCAACCCAATCCCACTTCAATTTAAAATGATAAGGCTATGTTTGGATGCACTAAGAATAGCACTATTCTTAGAATAGCATTGCTATTCGGAACAAGGAAAATTCAAACGAGAAATAGAGCTATTCGGAATAGAGAGAATAGGACTATTCGCTATTCTTACAAAAATATGGAATAGCATTTGTTGCTTTCAATATTAATACTAATCTAATATTTAAACTAATATTATATTACATTTAATATTTAAATTAATATTATATTGTATTATATTTAATCTAATATTATATTATATTTAATCTAATATTTTATTTAATACTAATATAATATTTAAAATTATTTTATATTACATTTAATATTTAAATTAATATTATATTATATTATATTTAATCTAATATTTTATTTAATACTAATCTAATTTTTAAAATAATATTATATTACATTTAATAATTAAATTAATATTGTATTGTATTATATTTAAACTAATATTATATTACATTTAATCTAATATTTTATTTAATACTAATCTAATATTTAAAATAATATTATATTACATTTAATATTTAAACTAATATTATATTACATTTAATCTAATATTTTATTTAATACTAATCTAATTTTTAAAATAATATTATATTACATTTAATATTTAAACTAATATTATATTACATTTAATATTTAAACTAATATTATATTACATTTAATATTTAAAATAATATTATATTACATTTAATATTTAAACTAATATTATATTACATTTAATCTAATTTTTTATTTAATAATAATCTAATTTTTAAAATAATATTATATTACATTTAATATTTAAACTAATATTATATTACATTTAATCTAATATTTTATTTAATACTAATCTAATATTTAAATTAATATTATATTACATTTAACATTTAACCTAATATTATATTATATTTAATATTTAAACTAATATTATATTATATTTAATATAATATTTTATTTAATACTAATCTAATATTTAAAATAATATTATATTACATTTAATATTTAAATTAATATTATATTGTATTATATTTAATCTAACACATAAATTATTACTTTATTCATTCCCTCCAAGCTCTATTCCAAATATGCAATCCAAACAACTTTTTCACTATTCCGAATAGCTTGAGTTAGCACTGTTCTCAAAACAGTAGCTATTCTTATTTACTATTCTAAACAGTAGCTATTCTAGAGTTCATCCAAACGTACCTTTAGAGAATAGCAAATGAAACAACGCTCTTCCTGTGCATAAGCTACGAGGGAATTCAAAGGAGAAGAAAATCAAGAGACAAATGCATCTAGGAGTTAGAGGCAAAGGGTGTATTTGTCAATTAAAATTTTAAAATGATTAAATGAATGATTAAATAAATAAAATGAGATATTGGATAGAATGTTAGATTTTAGTGGGTATATATATTGGATATTATGGTGTTTTCATCGAGAAATTGGTTATTTTGAAAGTTTGCATGAACACACTAGAAATTTTCCCTATATATAAATGGTACTACACAGCCAGTTTTTACAGTGATCCAACCATCCTTCCATTCATCCCCAATCACAGTATCCTTCCACTCTTATGAATTGAAAATTTGTTATTTTATTCATTGAATTTTTTAATCTTGTATATACATTAATATTTTAGCCCCTCTTATAAAATAGAATTACACTATAGTTAATTTTCGAGCCCCTCTTATAAAATAGAATTACTCTATAGTTAATTTTAGCCCCTCTTATATATATATATATAGAGAGAGAGAGAGAGAGAGAGAGTGTGGCTAATATACAAACGTTTGTTCCTGGACTCAGGACAAACGATTCGGTTCTCCGATTTTCAAAGTTCAAACAGTCGATCCAAAACGTTAGATATTTAAACTATATTAAAATGTGATTGGAGACCAAATTTACATTTTTTAGAATTTTTTTTACTATTTATTAAGCTGGCTTGAAGGTTGCTGTTTTTCAATGGTGCAGAATTTTAATAAAATCAGCAATTTTCAAACCATCTTAATAAATAGTAAAAAAATTCTAAAAAATGTAAAATTTGGTCTCCAAGCACATTTTAATATAGATTAAATATCTAACAGTTTGGATCGACTGTTTGAACTTCGAAAATCGGAGAACCGAATCGTTTGTATATTAGCCTCTCTCTCTCTCTCTCTCTCTATATATATATATATAGAGAGAGAGAGAGAGAGAGTAGAACTAGGGTGCTCCTAAGCTCACCAAGCCCTTCGTGAGCTCGACTCTAAAACCTATCGAATTGACTTCAAACGATATTTCCGAACCGTTAGATGTTCAATCTATATTAAAATGTGCTTGGAGACCAAATTTTACATTTTTTGGAATTTTTTTACTATTTATTAAGATGGTTTGAAAATAGCTGTTTTTATTAAAATTCTGCACCATTGAAAAACAGCGATTTTCAAACCATCTTAATAAATAGTAAAAAAATTCCAAAAAATGTAAAATTTGGTCTCCAAGTACATTTTAATATAGATTGAATATCTAACGGTTTGGAAATGTCGTTTGAAGTCAATTCGATAGGTTTTAGAGTCGCGCTCACGGAAGGGCTTGGTGAGCTTAGGAGCACCCTAGTTCTACTCATATATATATATATATAGAGTGAGGCTATGGTGCTATGCATAGCACGGATGGCTAGTGTACTACGGCTCAATATGGTACTTTTTAAAATTCTAACGGTCAATCCGACCGTTCAATGTGATAACCATATGAATATGTACTTGCAAACTAAATTTTATATTTTTTCGAATTTTTTTACTATTTTTTCAGATAGGTAGAATTTTGATGGTCCAGAATTTTCATGGTCCAGAATTTTCAAAAAACACTGATTTTTCTACCTATCTGAAAAAATAGTAAAAAAATTCGAAAAAATATAAAATTTAATTTGCAAGTACATATTCATATGGATATCACATTGAACGGTCGGATCGACCGTTAGGATTTTAAAAAGTACCATATTGAGCCGTAGTACACTAGCCATTGGTGCTATGCATAGCACCATAGCCTCACTCTATATATATATATATATATATATATATATATATATATATATATATATAAAAGCATTAGCCGCATGTAAGTGATAAATTTATCTGTATTGGCAACAAACATTTAATACAATTGAATAACAATAGAAATCTAACAGACCAAGTACCAACACCGCTCACATTTATTAACAAAATATCTTGGAACTAAACTAACCAAAAGAGAATCTGACCGTCCGATCAGAGAATTGATTGATGAAGATTTGAATTCTGGGAAGACGAAAAGACCAGCGCTTTTCCAAATGCAGTGCAAATTAATAATGTATATTCCCAAAAAAAATATCAAATCAAAGGCCATGTGTGCATGATACTATGTATGATACACATGCAGAAAGATAATTGAAGTTGTAAATTTTAATTATTCCTGCATGCATGTGTACTACGTTTATTTTGTAATTAATAAATAGTGATAATAAATTCATGGTATCAATTTTTTGTAATAATTAAATATTGCCCTTTTGTGATGAATTTTTTTTGCCTCCACTATTAATAATATAAAGTTTGTTGTGAGTTGTGACTAATTTTTTATAGTATGCAAACTTTATATTAGGCGAAAACTTTATTAATTTGTCAATAGTAGTATTGGATAAATATCAATTAATTTGCACTACATTCGAAAGATCTTTTTAAATTACATTAATTGAGGTAATGCGGAACTCAATGCTTAAACATAAAACTTATAGAGTGAGGCTATGGTGCTATGCATAGCACGGATGGCTAGTGTACTACGGCTCAATATGGTACTTTTTAAAATTCTAACGGTCGATCCGACCGTTCAATGTGATAACCATATGAATATGTACTTGCAAACTAAATTTTATATTTTTTCGAATTTTTTTACTATTTTTTCAGATAGGTAGAATTTTGATGGTCCAGAATTTTCAAAAAACACTGATTTTTTCTACCTATCTAAAAAAATAGTAAAAAAATTCAAAAAAATATAAAATTTAGTTTGCAAGTACATATTCATATGGATATCACATTGAACGGTCGGATCGACCGTTAGGATTTTAAAAAGTACCATATTGAGCCGTAGTACACTAGCCATTGGTGCTATGCATAGCACCATAGCCTCACTCTATATATATTGTGATGTAACCCTTTGCAAAATAGCATAATAAACTTAATTTACAAGTAATTAATACTATTTGGTGGACCCTCATTCCAAAATTTTCAAACAAATTAAATGCTCCTCTAAAATAATTAACAAAATGTCCTTGTGAGACCCTCATTTCTCTCTCTCCTCCTCTATATCGGTACCTTCTATTTACTCTTATCAATTTTGACACCTTCTTATCTATTATTAGATATATTTTAATAAGTGTATAAAAAGTTTTTAAAGAATATGTAATTCAAATAACAATATTTTTGTAGACATGCAACAAATTATCTGTTAGATAATATATATATATATAGGGAGAGAGAGAGAGACTAAGGTTAAAGTGGTAGTTCCTAAGCCCTTGTGCAACCAAGTCGTTTTAGAATTTTCAAAGTCCAAACGGTCGATCCAAACCGTTAGATGTGATCTCTATATTAAAATCTGCTTGGAGACCAAATTTTACATTTTTTGGAATTTTTTTACTATTTATTAAGCCACTTTGAAAATTTCTGATCACATGGTCCAGAATTTGGTTGCACTGTTGTTACTATTCATCCGGATCTGCGATTTTCAAAGTGGCTTAATAAATAGTAAAAAAAAATCCAAAAAATGTAAAATTTGGTCTCCAAGCAGATTTTAATATAGAGATCACATCTAACGGTTTGGATCGACCGTTTGGACTTTGAAAATCCAAAAACGACTTGGTTGCACAAGGACTTAGGAACTACCAGTTTGACCTTAGTCACTCTCTCTCTCTCTCTCTCTCTATATATATATATATAGAGATTGACTATGGTGAGTTGTGAAGTAAAACGTCGTTTTACTTCACGCTCATACTCCATTTTGAAAATCTAAACAACCGATCCGAACCGCTCAACATGTTCTCCATATTGAAATGTGCTTGGAGACCAAATTTTATATTTTTTGGAATTTTTTTACTATTTATTAAGCCACTTTGAAAATCCCAGATCCGGGTGAACAGTAAAAAACAGTAAAAAATTCTGGACCATTCGATCAGTGATTTTCAAAGTGGCTTAATAAATAGTAAAAAAATTCCAAAAATTATAAAATTTGGTCTCCAAGCACATTTCAATATGGAGAACATGTTGAGCGGTTCGGATCGGGCGTTTAGATTTTCAAAATAAAAATATGAGCGTGAAGTAAAAATGACATCTTACTTCGCAACTCACCATAGCCCAGCTCTATATATATATATATATATATTAGTGAGGCTATGGTACTTCGGCTAGTGTACTATGGCTAGTGTACTACGGCTCAATATGATACTTTTTAAAATCCTAACGGTCGATCCGAACCGTTCAATGTGATATCCATATGAATATGTACTTGCAAACTAAATTTTATATTTTTTCGAATTTTTTTACTATTTTTTTAGATAGGTAGAATTTTTAGTGTTTTATACAAATTCTGGACCATCAAAATTCTACCTATCTAAAAAAATAGTAAAACAATTCGAAAAAATATAAAATTTAGTTTGCAAGTACATATTCATATGGATATCACATTGAACGGTTTGGATCGACCGTTAGGATTTTAAAAAGTACCATATTGAGCCGTAGTACACTAGCCATAGTACACTAGCCGAAGTACCATAGCCTCACTCATATATATAGTGAGTGGCTAAGCTACAAACGTTTGCACCAAGGGTTTGGTGCAAACGATTTGTTTTCGGATTTTCGAAGTCCAAACGGTCGATCCGAACCGTTCAAGTTGTTCTCCATATTGAAATGTGCTTGGAGACCAAATTTTACATTTTTTGGAATTTTTTTACTATTTATTAAGCCACTTTGAAAGTTGCTGATCACACGGTCCAGAATTTTATTGCACTGTTTTTACTGTTCACCCGAATCAGCAACTTTCAAAGTGGCTTAATAAATAGCAAAAAAATTCCAAAAAATGTGAAATTTGGTCTCCAAGCACATTTTAATATGGATTAAATATCTAACGGTTTGGATCGACCGTTTGGACTTTGCAAATAGGAGAACCAAAACGTTTGCACCAAGGGTTTGGTGCAAACGATTTGTTTTCGGATTTTCGAAGTCCAAACGGTCGATCCGAACCGTTCAAGTTGTTCTCCATATTGAAATGTGCTTGGAGACCAAATTTTACATTTTTTGGAATTTTTTTACTATTTATTAAGCCACTTTGAAAGTTGCTGATCACACGGTCCAGAATTTGATTGCACTGTTTTTACTGTTCACCCGAATCAGCAACTTTCAAAGTGGCTTAATAAATAGTAAAAAAATTCCAAAAAATGTGAAATTTGGTCTCCAAGCACATTTTAATATAGATTAAATATCTAACGGTTTGGATCGACCGTTTGGACTTTGCAAATAGGAGAACCAAAACGTTTGCACCAAGGACTTGGTGCAAACGTTTTGAGCTTAGCCACTCTCTCTCTCTCTCTCTCTCTCTCTATATATATATATATATATATATATATATAGTAGAACTAGGGTGTTCCTAAGATCACCAAGCCCTTCCGTGAGCTCGACTCTAAAACCTATCGAATTGACTTCAAACGACATTTTCAAACCGTTAGATGTTCAATCTATATTAAAATGTGCTTGGAGACCAAATTTTACATTTTTTGGAATTTTTTTACTATTTATTAAGATGGTTTGAAAATCGCTATTTTTCAATAGTGCAGAATTTTAATAAAAACAGCGATTTTCAAAACATCTTAATAAATAGTAAAAAAATTCTAAAAATGTAAAATTTGGTCTCCAAGCACATTTTAATATAGATTGAACATCTAACGGTTTGAAAATGTCGTTTGAAGTCAATTCGATAGGTTTTAGAGTCGAGCTCACGGAAGGGCTTGGTGAGCTTAGGAACACCCTAGTTCTACTCTATATATATATATATATCGAATACATGTTTTATTTTTAAAGTATTTATACTAATCTGCACCTTGATGAAATTACTGACACGATTATTCAAAAGATAAATTGGATTACTAATTAAAGACTTAACACAAAACTTTTTCTCGATTAGTAATATGTAAATAAATTGGTACTCGATACTATGTTAAAAGATAACTCGAAGGAAAATTGCGTTCAGCTTTATAAAATTAATAGCCATAATTAACTTAAGGGAAAATATATATGTTAAAATTTATCTGGATTAGCAACAAACATTTAATAGAAATTGAATAACAACATAAATCTAACAGGCCAACACCGATCACATTTATTAACAAATTAAATTTCTTGGAACTCATCAAAAGAGAATCTGACTGTCCGATCAGAGAAGTAATTGATGAGGATTTTGAATTCTGGGAACTGTGAGAAATAACTGCAAATAAATTCATATTCCCAACAAAAAAAATGAAAGGCCACTGAGAATTAATTGAGTAGGTGATTTCTATATAAATTGCACTACATAGCCAGTTTCTACAGTCATCCACCCATCCATCAATTCATCTTAATTTGTCATCCTCCCCACAAACAACCTTTGATCTCCTAAATGCTTTCTAAACCACGAGTATTTAACTCCTCCACGTTTTCTTTTACAATTTTCCTTGTCTTTCAACTACTCTAGATTTTTTGTTCATTGCCGACATTTTTATTTATACCCAAAGTTAATTACAGATTAATAAAAATATTCAGACCCATCAACTATTTTAAAAAATACCCAAACCAGTTATTTAATGGCCGATCCCTATTTAAAAAGAAAACCGGCCATTAAATATCCGGTCCCTTTTTTTATTTTTTTAGCCACAAGAGTTTACAAATTATACTAGAATGGACTACATCGAAATTCCCACAAATTCCCACATAAAAATAGGACATCTGACCATTGCCCTTAAATTACCGTATGTTTAAATTGTTATTATTTAATGGAAAAAATTTAAATAACAAATTAAGCTTAACAAATAGAAAAAAAAACTAAAAATTTATTTTACCGACATAATAAATTGAATTGTTCAGATAAACAATTTAAACTTGGATCAATCTAAACTAAACTAGTGATTTTGTAGGTCCATTTAATTAATTTACGTTGACGATTTGAGGGAGAATTATTTTTTTTTTCTCAATTAATCACTATATAATAATTGAGACGAGAGATTGGATTCTCATAATTGACACAAACATAACCGGGCTTACAACATTTAATTGTTTGTGGTAGAAGAGCAAGCTATTTAATTTGGAGTTGTGTATTCTCTTTATTGTTTTTTATTTAGAAAAGTAGAACTTTATTATTATAAATCTAACATACAATTAAAATGACGGATTAGATTCATATAATTTTTTTTCTTGAATTCTAAATGGTATCGATTCCATCTGGTTCGTTTTAGATCTACGATTCGAATTAAAACAACAACACTCCTATTCTTATTTTAATAAAAGTAGCAGATGCGAACCCTTCAATTTGACCCATTTGGAAGGTTCATAAATTTTGGATCTTATCATTTGTCACGGGATTGCACGAGATCAAAATTGATGGGATAAGAACTCACTTTTGAAAAAGTAGGAATCCATAGATGCGGGTACGTACATGATAAATTATGAAAATATGTTGAAATGAGTGTTTGGTTGTACTGTAAAATTAGTCGTGAGAAATATTGATCTATTTAAAACATGTATTTCTATTTAAATTTCTAACCTATTCAAAATAAAAAACTATATAAATAATTAAATCAATAATGTATTGTAAATTTTATCATATATATAAAGTTAAATAATTTATAAAAAATGAGATGTAAAAAGAATACTGTAGTGTAAAAAAAAAATGAGATGTCAACATGTATTTCTATGTAAATTTCTAACTGTTTTAAATTAAAAAAAATGTAAATAATTAAATCAATAATGTATTGTAAATTTTATCATATATTTAAACTTAAATAGTTTACAGAAAATGAGATGTAAAGAGAAAATATTGTAGAGTAAAGAAAAAATGAGATGTTGAAAAAGTGAGATGTCATCAGTTTTGGTTAAAAAAAAAAATCCCAATGCGAACTAGAAGTTAGTCCCACTAGTACTAGTGACTAAAGAAAGATGTAGTTATATACATGTCTCCATTTGTGTGAGTGATGAAATTATGTAAGACAGTCTATGTGGGAGAGGGAGAAGAGTGGGTAAAAGAAAGAAGTCTATATCGGGAATTTTTGTTTCCAAAATTAAGGCCTAAAAAGATTTTGGGAAATAATTTGAGTACTTACAGGAAGAAAATGGGCCATCCCAACGGGCTTGGAAAAAAAGTGGAATTTAGTCAAAAATCCAATCAATTTCCATGAAAAAAGTGAAGAACAAAATTAAGGCAGAAATATTTTGGAAAACAATTTGGGTATTTATGGGAAGAAAATGGGCAATTTGAACGGGCTTGGGGAAAAAAAATGAGATTTAGTCCAAAATCCAATCAATTTCCATGAAAAAAGTGATAGCTGAACTGGACCTTAAAAAAATGAAAAATATATATAACAATGCTAGACTCTTGTATATTATTATAAATCCTTAATTTTCAATGTTCTGTGACGTCAGCGATGAACAGTGCCACACCATCAATCTGCCATCCGTTTGTGCATCAACGGACCAGATCACTTTCAGCTTACCTCACATATCGTCATATGGTGAGCATTGGTCACCTCCATTTGTGCCGCTCATGCTGTTTTCCTCAAAAAACCAGACCCCTCTCTCGGCGTTCTGACTTCTTTTGTAGGGACCCATCTGTCAGCCAGCTTCAACCCGGGTGTGCCACGTTACTACCTCCTTGCAACGTGTTGGTCGTCCTCCCACCGCCTTCTTCTCTCTGATTTTAGGCGGCCTTCGTTCTCTCACCTCCCCACTCTTTACCTGTTGCTAGCCGCTTCTCGCGCCCGAGTGTAACTCGATTCCGCTCACCTCACGGAGGCCTTCGTTCTGCTGGGTGACCCCAATGAGGCGTTCGCTCCAGCTGTACTTTCGATTGTGGTATCTATTTTCTTTCCTTTTCTAATTTTGGATGCCATTCGCACTATTCTCTCCCTTTCCATCCGAGAAAAGGTACCCCATTCCAATTATTTCAGTTGGTTTTCGCATTCGATTCTATCGACCTGACTTTTGGCAAGGTGAATGCTTTCTTAAATAATAAGGTGTCTCAGACATGAGGTCGAATTTGAGAATTATGATCGCATTTAGATTGAAAATAGATACTGCTAGATTTTGCAAATAGATACTACTATATTCCTGTTGCTACGCTGTTTTCCTTCAGTTTTTTTTTTCCCATCCTGCTAAATGGTTTCCTTAACTCTATTCATGAAATTTCTACTTTATACTTCTTCTTTTTTAAATTCTTTGCACATGCTGTAATTGAAGACTTTATACTTTATGCTTCACAGTGGAATTGAGTGTGCTCAGTCCGGTTGGTACCAGTGAAGCATATGTACCGGCTTGATTAGTAGCCTTCAACAAAGATGATATTTACAATTGAGAACCATATACATATGACTTAATGGTTAAGGACAGATGAACTATGTTACAATATGTGTGAACTATGGAGATTGTGGCTTCACTGACATGAGATAAAGTTATTAATTTCTTCTTTCTTTGTACTGCAATTGTAATGTGAATCTCAGCAAGTCATAGTTGTAAGGTCGGGGCAAGTTTCCTTCTGAAAATAGGTGCAGGTCAGCTCTAATGCCAAAACCAATTGAATTTGAAAACTTGGCATTCAACAGGTGCTGCAATTAAACTGCTAAAAAATCTATTCAAATGAAATTCACTTCGTACATCAGCTTGCGTTCTTCCCAGAACCCTTCAACCCCTCAATATTCTTCACATTGCCTCTCAGTTCTTCGTTCGTACTTACTGTTTAGTGGTACCGGAGGAGGTTGATCTTATCTTCTCTTTGGGTTAAGTTGATCTTATCATACTATTTAGTGCCTATTGTGATTCTACTAGCCAGGAAGAACAAGACACTCAGTCAGCCAAGCACAGAACAAGGAAAATTGGCACACAGGCAAAAGTAGGCCAGCACAAGGGAAATGCATCCACTCGGTGCCAGTTAAATCAGAGCCAAAGAAAGGTACTACAACTGGTACCAGTATTGGTACCTGCAAAGCCAGAACCTAACCGACAACGCAACAGCATCAGAGGCAAGGTAGCAGCCCAAGAAAACTAGCACACGCCAGTGACAGATACAAGGCTGAAGGTATAGTACCTCCTATGTTGTTCTCCTTTTAAATTTGACTTTTTTTCTCTTTTTATTTTTTGTTGAGTTTTTCCTTCATGCTGGATATTCGATAATCAGTCTCTGTGAAAATATACTTGCAGACCAAATGTTACATTTAAAAAAAAATTAATTATTTTATAGGTAAAATATCACTAATTTTCTGTTTTGTCAGGGAGCAACACATCAGGAGAAGGTTAGTTACTTCTTGCTACGCTATCACACACATTTCCAATATGAGACTGCTCTACTGGTATGCGATACAAATTATGCTGCAGTTTCTGATTGTGGTACTGTGCTTACCAAAATGTTGTGAATTGACATTGTATACTTTTTAACATGTTTGTTTTCCGTAGAATGAAGAATCTTGACATAATAGAACTACTTAATCAACTGCCAAACCTACAACAACTATATTGCTTTCTTAATTACATGGTAAATGTTTACTTATTAATTCTATATTCGGAAATTGCATAGAAGCTGTAAATCTCAAGGAAGCTTGCTAGGTTAAGAATGAATTTGTCCCTTAAATCAATTTGATTGAAATTCCTATTTTACACTTCAGTGGTCTATTAAACAAAAAAAAAATGACAGATACAAATTAGGCCCTTAAGAAAAAAAAATGAACCCAATGATTTGGTAACAGCTTTTGCTATACTGAGATCTTCCAGTCAATAATGTTTGTACTTCTTTTATTATGTCTGATTAAGGTAATATTTTACGAAATGTACTTCGTTTAAAGATAGTTCAAACCAGTCAGATTTGCCCTTGTATTTAGGTAGTTCTGACTACCAATGATAATTATTTCCCCTTGTACTTTGTTGAAAGATAGTTCAAGCCAGTCATATTTGCCCTGGTATTTCTAATAGGACATAAATACATGCCAACATGGGAGCCTTAAAATTCATACAAGGTCGACCCTATACCAAGAACGCAGCGGCAGTATTTTGTTCAAATGGTATACCTTTTGGCCATTGTGAATTTCTACCAATACTGTATATCATGAACGCACGTTTCTTAACTGACCTCGTCTGATGCTATGTAGGGAAACACAAATCGAAGGAGGAACCAGTAAAGCCGGAACAAAAAATGAAAAGCCTGGTCTATTTACTACTTCACTCTTATGTGGGTTTAGGACATACAATTTGTACCTTACTATTGTGTCATTCAGTTATACTTCTGTGATTACAAATAAATATATTATTTGACATCTATTTCGAACACCACCAACAAAACCCACTAGAATGTGAAATTATGTACTTATCAAACCTAATAATACTCTTTGTTACACACACACACACATATACACACAAATAGATCCAACAGATTTTATAGGGAAAATTTCACTCCTGCTTTACGGAATTACAATTTGTGTCATTACTGCTAAAACATGCACAATTTCTTCCATTATTTCCCTTTCAGTATAAACTATCTGCAAAATATTTCCACTACTTCAATTGTACATATCTATACTCCTCCGGTAACAAAAGCACCCACATCATGTTGACATCCACGCACAACAGCACCATAACGGTTGCGGCGTAGCCGCAACGTCAAGCACCTAGTTCATTTTTAAAATTTAAATGATTAATTGAAACCGTTCAAACTGATTTTCTTCATAAAAGCTTCATTTGCATATAAAAATTTAAAATTTCGAAGTAATTTAATATCAAGTCAGACGACTGAAAAAATAAAGATTTTTTAGTTAGTTAATCCTGTTGCGTATTTTTCAAAAAAATCTTTATTTTAAAAATTCTAAAAAAATAGTAACTTTTATAAAAAAAAAATGTAAAATTTGATCTCCACGCACATTAAATATGAGATTATGTTGAATGGTTCAGATCAACTATTTGGACTTTGAAAACATATATATTGCTTATAAGTAGGGGTGTTCATCGGATTGGTTCGGTTAAAATTGAAATAAACCGAATTAAAACCGAACTTAACAAACCAAACTAAGTTTCAGTTTGTTCAGTTTAATCGAAATAAGAAGATTAATAAAAATAAATAAACAATTTTTATTAATTTTTTGAATTTTGTATAGGCTCAAAATAATTATTGATGTCAATACAAAGAATTGAATTAGGGTTTAGTGATTTCATACTCAAGGAGAAAGAAAACGTTCAAAATTGAATTCAATACACATAATGAATTGAGATTTAGTGACATAAGTTTTTTTATTGTTTGTATTCAGTGTTTCAAATCAATACGATAAATTTTGGAATTAAGTTCAACAAAAAGCTCGATGAGATTAAGTCATCAAGAACACCCTATATATATTAAATAAATTATTAATACAAACTTTCATAATACCTGCTGCATCAGCACCTGCAGTTTCGCTATTGTCCAATAGAAAGAACTCATTGCATGTCCACAACAAATCTAAGTAGTCGATTTGAAGCTGAAAAATTGAGATTGTAGTTTACTAAACTTAGATAAACGATATGGTTTTGCTTTAAAAAAATATATGAAAGAGAGAAAATTGAAGGGCGAAGGGAATAAATTATTAAAAATTTCTCAAATTTTATGCATTTTATTTTGAAGATCTTAAAAAATGAACATTTGAAGGCTAAAAGTAACAATTTTTTTCTTTTGTAAACTCGTTTTTTACTTTGTAAAATTTATGAGCTATTGGAGAGCTTAGTTTAGAGATTTCATATAGATCAAAGTCCTCTTCACCTCTTCAGCTTTTTTCTTTGTAAAATTTATGAGCTATTGGAGAGCTCAGTTTAGGGATTTCACGTAGCTCAAAGTCCTCTTCTACTCTTCAGCTTTCTTCTCCTGGCAATGATGATGTTGTTGTTTCATCTTTCTGTTTTCCTTCTCTACCTTCGACTTGTTTCTTTTTCTTTTCTCTCTTCACTGTATCATTCTCTATTTCCTCTATTCTCTCTTGATAACCTCCTCTTCTCCCTCTCTTGATCTCTCTCACTTTAATCTTTATTCTCTGTTTGTGTCTTTTCCTCCTTTTGTTCTCTCTTCACCACGACATTCTCATTGCTCGGGTGACCGTCTCGCTAATGACGGTGCCTCTGACATGCGTTGTAGATGTTGTACGTTGCTGGCTTCCACTTCTAGTCAATGGCTTCCTGACTTTCGGCACCAACCTTCGTTCTAATCCCCGACGATACCCTTTTGGCTCCTGTCAGTGTGAACATGGGACTAATGAATGTGAACACCTGTCAGTGTGAGCAGGGGCTCAATAAATGTGAATGATCCTGCAAGTATGAACCATGCTCTATGAACGTGAATCGAGGTGTGCTGACTTCAGTTTTGAGTGCCATGTACTCCCCAAGTGTAGTTAGGTTATCTGAGTAGTGTAGTCTGACTTCATCTCTAAGCGCCGTGTCAGTCTGATTTTGGTTGCAGATTTTAGGACTTTTACTATTATTTATCAGTAAATCTATGTTAGAAGGAAAACACAAAATTGGCCCACCAATCAACTAATATGGACAGTGGAGGAGGTTTTAGTTAAAATTCTTATATTAAAAAAGGGAGGATTCATTAGCTACAAATTAGTTTGACATATTAATAACCGAATAAATAGCTACGTTTTAATTTGACATATTAATAACTAGAGGTGCTACTTTTACCCGATTACCCGGATCTAGTCCGGAACCAACTCGGATCCGACCCGGATCCGATTAATTTGGATAGGATATGGTTTAAAAAAAATAACCGGTTAAATTATGACTACAGTTACAAAATTAATAATTTAATATCCGACCTGGATCCGAACCGGAACCGATATTGTAATGGATAGGATATGAATTTGATTTAGTTATCTGACCCATAACCGAACCCGACCCAATATCCGTATAAATATCTAATAAAATGATAATACCATTTCTTTATAATCATTTAATATAAACTCATATATTAATAACTATAAAAAGACAATCATCTGTAGTATTTTTTAATTTCTTGAATAAAATTTATTGTTCTTTTCGCACATATTATTAAAATTAAATGTCATGTTCACCTTTTGCCTATAAATTTTCGAAGCTAATTAATTCATTTCTTGATATCTTTATCTATCATGTATCTACTTTTCTGCACAGATTATTGAAATTTATTGCTCTTTTCGCTAATTGAAACAAATTGATATTAATATTCTATTCTTGAATTTTTGAAACCATGTAATAAAATCATCTTCTCCAATATTTTACTTTCTAAAATTATCTCACCTTTAATATTTTGGAGCAGATTTTAATTTATATTATAATGATATATTATGTGAGATGTTTAAGAAATTATAATTATATTTAAATGTAAAGTGTTTCTCAAACGCTTGTGAGTTGCGATTGTACCCGACCCGATAGCACCTCTATTAATAACCAACAAAATAATTTAAATGTTAAATCTTGCATATGTAATATGATATACACATCATATACTTAAAAAATGATCAAATTTAATACAGGTTTTACCGTTAATAAAAAAACACGCAAGTTACAAATTTTCATATTTAACGAAATTTGATAGAACATCAAATGATATTGAAATTGTATGATAATATATAACTAGTCTATAAAGAAATCATCCATAATTTTTTCCTACGCTGTAACTTTAATTTGTTTGTTATAAATTAATAAAAAGTTATCAAAATTGTCAAGATTATTAACAGATCCTAAATCTGAAACAAAACAAAAATCATACGATAGGCTTGACACAATGCCAAATCAACAACTTAAATAGGACAAATTTTACTGTTTGATATTTAAGAGAGTGAATTTAAAGGATATGAATTCACACATTTGCTGATAGCTTTCTGTCTTTATTTTTATTTTTCGAACAGATGTAGATTTGACATCAGTCATAAGGTTTTAACCGGATAAAATGAATTCGAGGAGCGACCAACGTATCCTTGATCAAATATATATTTTCAATGACAAGTTACCATTTTTAAATGGATTACAAGTATACATTTTATAAGTTTCTTATGTCTGAACTATTGCAACCGAAGCTTTGAAATATTTTCCAGAAATAATATTTTGCGTTGAAAGCTCTATTTTTTATTTGGGAGAATTTCATGGATACCCCTCAAAAACTTTAAAATTACATATTTCTCCCTCTAAAGTTTAAAATTACATATTTTTCCCTCTAAACTTCATAAACTCAGAAATTTGTCTATTTTATTGTCTTTTATATTAAAACTCATCTAAATTTATAAAATATCCATTTTACCCTTTATTAAAAGCACAAAACGTACATCATACTCACATAAAAAAACTTATAAAATGAGCAACACCAGCTATGGATCATGAACAACAACAGCTGTGGATCCGTCGGCCGCATCCGAAACAGGTGTTTCGGACTGCTTCGTCGATACCACGCCAACCTTTGCAGTGGGGACATACTGAAAATCCTTCGCCTCTCTGGAAATAAATCCTCTCACGAACTTGACTCTGTCCTCAAGCTTAAAAGCAACTGTAGACTTCGCTTTATAAAACTGAACACGACCCCCGACTTCTGTCACATCATCACCTGGCCCTCGATATGCTTCAGCCACACCTCGCCGCATCACATTGTACTTGTACTTAATAACGTGAGATTTAAAAAACTTATTGTTCATCGGCGGTATTTCAGTCTCAGCAAGGACTCCCGGTATTTGCTGTTGGAGTATGACGGGGTCGTCACTTTGTTCGGGCATATAGAGCACAGGCCAGGTCTGCCCACTATTTCTGCCCTGAATAAAAGCCTTTGCCCCGATAATGTGACCTCTGACATCGTATTCTGCCTTGTACCCGCAATTATGGAGGAAGTTGATGACCCTCCACGCCTGATGTATCTTCAACTCATTGCCGCGGATCTCTAGCTGGCCCGTCTTCTCGTCAAACATGCCCGCCTCTTCATATATAGACGCATATGGAAACGGTGAGGTAGGCGTGAGAAAGACAGGGTAACCAGGAAAGGTCATCATGGGGACGAGCACTGTATAAAGTCTCGTAGTAGTCGAGACTCTACTTCCATACGTGTGTGTGGGTGGTACGGCCGTTCCTACCACATTACACGTAAGCACTTCCCTGTCAGCGACATATCCATCAAATTCAGCACTGGTTGATATATATATCCCTGCAGCTCCGCTAAGAGGGCTAGGCACACGCGTGAATTCTGCAGCGGCTGCTGAAATCAGGTTCTCAACACTGTAAAACATAGACTCAGATTGGTAAAGGTCAGATGGCTCGCACTCAAAGCATTTCCTGACTGAACGAATCGCAAATCCTGTGAAGACGGCTTGCGAAAAGACCAACGCCATTAAATTCACTTTTTCTAGTCTGTTAGCAATGTAACCCCACTCATCCAATGGTCTTTGATTAAGAAATGCGGCATCACCAGTGTTAAGAAATGTGGTCCGACCGCGAATGGAATAGAAGCTAGGTAAGTTTACAAGCCAATCGACTCCTAGCCATGGCACTCCTTCTGCTGTTTCTGGGACGAACTGATAAGTGAGTGCTGACATAAGATAAAGTGCCGAGGAGAAATTTTCAAATAACCTGTTCTGTGTAACGTACTTCCGAAGCGTCTCCCACGCTTCGGCAGAACTCGGCATCACTACCAGCTGCCCAGTACCATTAGCCCAGTCATTGTATGTTGTTGCCACATGATCATAGCTCCCGCGATACGCAACCTTATCAGTTAACTGAGGCAGAGAAAAATCTAACTTGAACCTAGATTGGCGGTTCCATGCGTTTAGCATGATCAAGACAAATAGACTTTGTTGCTGTGAAAGTCCCCTCAAGTCAAGAACAGAAGAGTCGTTTGCTGGAAAGGGATCTTCAAGGGCGGCAACAGTGGTCTGCTGCCCAGGTGTCGGTTGAGTCGGCCACGTAGTGAATGGACACTTTTCGGGATATCCTTTAGGCCAAAACTGGTCAAGGTCGATGTCGAGTTCAGCTTCACGAAAATGTCCCAGTGCACCATTCAGACTCCCGGTGACCTCAGAAAATTTCTTCAGCATAACGTATCGCATCATGTTGAGAATAAGAGAGAGATGGTTATCATCCCACCTCATCGACTGGGCGTTCGATATGAACTCACTTATTTGCACGTAAGACTTGCCGGACATGAGCTTGAGGCTATCTGAGATGGCAATGAAATTGATCTGCCCCTCAGCTGTGAGGTATTGCTTGTTTAAACCATCATACACAGACCCCATCCGCTCAAGCTTAGCCGAAGCTAACCCGAGTGGGGTCATTGGCTGGTAGATATGATGACGGACGGATCTATCGATACCGTCAATGTTGGTCTGAAGTAATCCAGTTGAAAAACACCAGGTTTGAGGTTTTTCATCAAACTTAAACTCAACTCCAGGTGTGTTGTAAGTAGGGAAGAAATTCTTAACAAACGTGTCCATTGGGAAGAAGAAGTAATATCAGATAAAAGAGTTTTGATCTAAGAGAGTGTATTTGGTATTTTGAAATGTGTTTTTGTTTATCTTAACAGAGATGATTACAACGCCTTTAAATAGGCCTAGCTTATTACATTGGATTCCCCTTATGAGCTGTATTAAAAGACAAAACTCTACACCCTAAACCCTAAATCCTAAACCCTGAACAATTCCGTTGCTCTGTGAATAAGGAATTATTCTAAACTAGGTTGTCTCAATTTGTAGCATGAATTGGAGATGTCCAGTTGTATCTTATCAAGAAGGGTTTGAGCTCAAGAGAAAATTTAGATCGAAAATATGTGAGTTTATAATATTTTGAAAGATAAATATGATATTATAAAATTTTGAAGTGGAAAAACGTAATATTGAAGTTTTTGAGGGATACATGAAAATTTCCGAAATTTTTATATATAAGAAAATAAATAAATAAAATATTAAAAACAAGAAATGAGTCAAGAAAATTTAAAAAATGGGAAGGCAGGCTGGTGCCATGGTAAAAAGGGAAAAAAAAAATAGAGGAATGGACGCCATAGCTCTGGCTGACCCAGAAAAAAGAAAAAATAAATAAATAAATAAACGGGCTGCCATGACCCAGGCCAGCCCAAAATGAAATTCAATTTTTTTTATGCTATGTTCAGTGAGAAATTCAATAATTTTGACCAGATTCAAAATTCAATTTAGAGAACATGGCTACATGGATTTTTGTGTTCTTTATATCAAAATAAAGGTATGAAAGTCTAGTTTTCAGATAATATAATTTCTCTATACAAAAATATTACAGATTGGTACAGTTTTAGCGATTAATTGACAGAGGTCAGAATTCAGAAAAGCTGAAATTTCAGTGAGCAGTCTAATAATTTTGACCTCTGTCAATTAATCGCTAAAACTTGATCAATCTGTAATATTTTTGTATAGAGAAATTATATGATCTGAAAACTAGACTTTCATACCTTTATTTTGATATAAAGAACACAAAAATTCATGTAGCCATGTTCTCTAAATTGAATTTTGAATCTGGTCAAAATAATAGGACTGCTCACTGGAATTTCAGTTTTTCTGATTTCTGACCTCTGTCAATTAATCGCTAAAACTGTACTAATCTGTAATATTTTTGTATAGAGAAATTATATTATCTAGAAACTAGACTTTAATACCTTTATTTTGATATAAAGAACACAAAAATTCATGTAGCCATTTTCTCTAAAATGAATTTTGAATCTGATCAAAATTATTGGATTGCTCACTGAACATAGCATAAAAAAAATTTGAATTTCATTTTGAGTTGGCCTGGGCCATGGCGGCCCGTTTATTATTATTATTATTTTTCTTTTTTCTGGATCAGCGAGAGTCATGGCGTCCCTTCCTCCTTTTTTTTCCGTTTTTTCCGTGGCACCCGCCTGCCTTCTCATTTTTCAAATTCTCCTGACCCATATCTTATTTTTAATATTTTATTTATTTATTTTCTTATATATAAAAATTTCGGTGAAAATTTCCGCTATTTTAATAATATTTCTATAAATAAAAATTCTTATGGGGACTAAGGAAACTTCCTGGAAATTTCCTAATGCTTTGTTTTCTGAGTTTGCTGCAACCATAATAGTTCTAATGGAACTTAATGTGAGACAAGGAGAACAGCTGAAGATATAGCAAGTCATTTTCTAACTTTATAACATCCGCTACACAGAATATCTTACAATCGTATAATTGGAATCCCTCTTTTCCAACTTTAAATAAAGGCCGCAATTATTCGGCATTTTACATGGTACCTGGTTTCTTGTGTCTAATCTTCTACTTCTAACTCTATGACTTGTCATATTAAAAGAATACGCTCTTTAACAAAGGCTGCAGATCGGCATTTTACATGTCCCTTCACAAAGACATTTTTGCAATTTCGTCGCATCAGATCAAGAAAAAGATCGAGCCATTTTCAGTCTAGCTGACAGCCGTGCTGATAAGAAGACATAACTCTCCTCCTACTTCCAATCAGCACAACCACCCATCCTGTATCACCATCAATGCTGTCCCCCTCCCCACAAACAACCTCTGATCTCCTAAATGCTTTCTAAACCACGAGTATTTAACTCCTCCACGTTTTCTTTTACAATTTTCCTTAGTCTTTCAACTACTCTAGATCCTTTGTTCATTGCCGACATTTTTATTTATACCCAAAGTTAATTACAGATTAATAAAAACTAGATGCTTCGTTGCGGCAACTGTTTTTGGGTGCATGTTGGTGCAAACGGAGAATAATTTGTCGTGTTTATTGTAGAATATATTCTCGAAATCAGAATTGTACAAAAATGCAAGTGTAAGCAACTTAGAGAACAATTGAAAATAATTGTTTGTTGTTTGTTGGAACAATAATTGAAAATAATATTGAACGACAAATGATACAACCTTATTGTAATAAATGTTAGTTTAATTCCAAACCAATTATACAGTATTGTACAAGCACCAACAGACAACCGACATTTTTAAAAATACCCCAAGTTAATTACAGATTAATAAAAATGCCCACGGTTCCCGAAAATTTTTAAAAATGCCCAAACCGGCCATTTAATAGCCGGTCCCGCAATTTTTTTTTTTTTTTTTATTAAAGAGGGGAACCGGCCATTTAATGGCCGGTCCCCCATTTAATTTTTTTTTTTTTTTAGATAAATAGATAAAATGCTGAAATCTAAGACTAAAAAATTGAATTTTTTTTTTAAATATTTGTTAGATTACTTTTTTGATAGCATATTTATACTAAAATACGCTAAATTACTTGAAATTATGTTAATTTATGCTGATTGACACTAAATTACTTTAAATTATGTTAAATTTTTTTAAGAGACAAATAGCTAAAATACTGAAATCTAAAAAATTGAATTGTTTTGTTAAATATTTGTTAGAAAATATGTTACGAATAGAGCCGATTTTGTGCTAAAATACGGTAAATTACAATAATTATGCTAAAATACAGTAAATTTACTAAAATGCTGAAATTACAATAATTATGTAGAATTATGCTAAAATACGGTAATTTACTGAGCTACGTAGATTGAAGAATAGAAATGAAAATCTTAATCGGAAATGATGCAATATGGGCCTGTGCATGCTTCATGAAAAGGAGCGTAACTTTTGATCCGTCCGTCGGATCGGACTGAAATTTTGACAGGAACTCCACAGCCCAAAACCGGATCCGAAACCCATCTACGATCAGTTTCGCCCATTTTGCGGGCTCAGATTCGCGATCCGAGTCTTCCTTCATGGACTTTTGGACCTTTCTTTATAATTTTAAAGTTTTTAGGGTCTTTGATGTATCTTTTATATATATTTTCTATTTTATATATTTTTTCTGTTTTGGGTAAAAATAAAAATCTCGGATTTTGCATATTTTAGCACAAAATCGGTCCTATTCATAGTGTATTTTAGTATAAATATGCTATGAAAAAAGTAATCTAACAAATATTTAACAAAACAATTCGATTTTTTAGTGTTAAATTTCAGTATTTTAGCTATTTTTCTAAAAAAAAAAAAAAAAAAAAAAAATCAGTACCGGCCATTTAATGGCCGGTTGGGAGATTATTCGGTACTGGCCATTAAATGGCCGGTTTGGGCATTTTTAAAAATTTTCGGGAACCGTGGGCATTTTTATTAATCTGTAATTAACTTGGGGTATTTTTAAAAATGTCGGACAGACAAGCTTAAAAATATTTGCCTATAATTCATGTTGGAGCCAGAAGAAACTTATTAAGGCCTAGTGTTTGGCAAATACCCCCACGGGTCAGGCCCGTGCCCGCCCTGCCCGTGCCCGTGCACGGGTTTTGCATGGGTACACGGGTTCAACGGGTACGGGTGGAGAAGGGCCGGGTACGGATTTTTTTAAAATTTACCCGTGATACCCGTCCCGTTTCAAACCCGTACCCGCCCGTACCGACCCGTGGACCCGTATTACCCGTGCCCGCCTACCCGTAGACCCGTGCCCGTCTACCCGTACCGCCTACCCGTACCCGAACCCGAACCAGAACCTGTACTTTTTTTTTTTTTTTTTTAAATTTGAAATTTGAATTTGAATTTGTTTCTCCCCCCCCCCCCCCCCCCCCCCCCCCCAGACCCCAGCCCCCGGGAAGTGCAAATTATAGAGAAGATGAAGGTGACCTTCTAGAAGGTCGGGGCTTCCTCATCTGGTGCAGCATCCCTCCTTCCAAGCAAGCACGCTACTATGTGCTGATTGGATGCTACTACTCAAATGTAACCAATCATCAAGCTTTAAACATCACCTATTACTTTATTGCAAAAAACAATAATTGATCTTTGGGAACACAGGCACTACACACGAATTAACCTTGAAATTATATGACAAATTACATTTGAGAAGTGGAATATTTGGGATGAAAATTTTGACAAAGATTTTTGAAAATTGACTGCAAACACGATTAATTTCACATATATGCTCAATGGTACCTCACTGCACAGGCGGGGTTAGTAATAGAGAATGGGATCAATTGACTCTCTTTTATTTCATTTTTTTTACAATTATACATGGTTTTCTATATAATTTAGGAAAAAATATTATAGTAATGTAAAATTGACCTCTATATTTAGCATGCAAATTTTATATAATTGATCTCAGTAATTTGAAAATATGGTTCCGCTTCTATCTCATTATAATGAGACGAATTTGCACAGTTTATTATGAATTTTTAAACAAATTATTTCCTTACAATTTTCTCCGTGGGTGAATCAAATGGTTCAAAATGTGTGGCATAATCATTCTATCATATCTGTTTGGTATCTTTAAAGATAAAAATAGAAACTTGACGAACACATCTGAATTGAATTTTTTTTTTATATTCATACTTTTCTCTTGAATAGAAGCATGCACGGTAATTCAAGGATCAATCAATATATGTCTGTAGTCTACATTTTATGTTCATATATAAAACATCAAAAAAATTAGATGGTATGTATATTAGTTTATGAGTGAGGCAGAATGTTAGACTATGACAATCAATTTGTAAACAATAACTTATAAACAAAGTAAGTAATTTTCATATTTTTAAAATATACGGAGGTTAGTATTATTTTTTCAGAAAATGTAAAAGTCAAATAAGTGTATTTAATATTCTTATCTTAGATATAACACATAATATGAATCTTTTTGTCAATTGACTCTTATTTTTTTTATTATATTTGCCCATAATAATAGATTATTTTTTTATTCAAAATAAACTTCATATGATTTTTTTTATTGACAAAATTGTTGTGTTTATTAATAGATAAAACAATAGCTTTTGTCACCCTGAGCATGAATTCATTAGATTTCACAATTTATATGTCAATTTCAAGCTTCAAAATTAATTATTAGATTTCACAATTTGATGTTACCATTCCACTAGTTTATTTATGTTGTTATTCATAAGTACAAGCCCGGTCCATTCATCCGATCTATAAGAAATTAATCTTCCTCCTTTAAATTTAATCCAATTTAATCTTTATTATTGCTTTGTGTAATTTTTGTGCTGCATCTGCTATAGTGCCTTAAATTTACACTTTTATATCCCTAGTTTATCCGACCATACAAGTGCATCCACCTTTATTCAATTATTTTAATCCGAAACCTATCCCTGGGTTTCTTTATATAGCAACTCAGTAAAACACAAATTGAACATAAAACACACACACTCACACACAAAAGATTCAAATTCTCCTCTCTTATTAAGGTAGAAAATATGGAAGCCAGAGGCATCATAGCAACAAATGGAAGCACAATTTCACAAACAGAAAAAAAAAACAGAAAAAAAACAGCAGCCTAAAAAACAGAAAAAAAAAAAAAAAAAAAAAAAAAACCCGCGCCCGGACCAGACCCGATCTACCCGGACCTAAACCCGCTTACCCGTGACCCGTGTTGCCCGTGATCCGTGTTGCCCGTGACCCGTGTTACCCATGACCCGTGTTGCCCAGGGGGTTTGAGAGGGGCCGGGTAGAGTTTTTCAAAAAAATACCCATACTAACCCGTCCCGTGTCGCCCGTGACCCGTCCCGGGTTTTGCCCGTGCCCGCCCGCCCTTACCCGTTTGCAAAACACTAAAATTAAGGCCTATAAATGGAAATCTTTGAAAAAAAAAGATAAACGACAAGTATCCATACTGGAGCTGACCAGCTGGGTACCAAAAACTAAACAATAGATGTTCTCATTGTGGACCACGAGTCAGTAAATTGCCTTGCTTTGAAGCCCTTTGGAAGTGGCCCACCACTTTGGAAGACTATTTTTAATCTTAAATCATAATATATTTCATACCAGTCAGGGGATAGTAAAAAATAAGAAATGATTTATAAGTAACACCATCGAAATGTAAGCTTGCTGGAGTTTTGTGTGTAACTCCCTCTTTGGCAGAATTCTTTCTTCTTCGACATGCTTATATTGTAGGCATGTTGTACAAATTTTTTTATTCTAATACAATTGTTAGCGGACAACTTGTCTGTTAATCTTCAAAAAAAAAAAAAAAAAAAAAAATAGTTACCTGAGCCTTGTACCAATTAACAATACATTCTGTCTTTTTGATTGCTAATAGTAATACCCAGTACACCATTTTGATTGGAGCAGTAAATTTCGGTATTT
This sequence comes from Carex kokanica, assembly GCA_025461125.1. Taxonomy (NCBI): domain Eukaryota; kingdom Viridiplantae; phylum Streptophyta; class Magnoliopsida; order Poales; family Cyperaceae; genus Carex; species Carex kokanica. The sequence continues at coordinate 1,613,268 of JAJGRX010000856.1, read as the reverse complement.
TGAAACTCTTAATTAAGCTCCTAATTAAGAGAGGTGCTACATACCTGTTCAACATAACCGAGTTCATTCCAAATTGGCAAGTATCCTAATATCAATTAATAATGTACAAAAATAATTATGTAGCCATAAAATATCTAGTCATAATAATTGGAGGGCAATATTTGATGTAGACAGCAACCATAAGTAAAATAAATGCATAATAGTGGCTAATTTTATATTTATACCTTCAGCGCAGCACCCACAAACTTCTTTGTATTATCTGTAATTTTCTGCAAGAACAATATGAATAACTAACTAACACAGTGGAGAAAATAATAATGTAAATTGTATACATTGAAATAAGCCGTCAATTGTCATTTTTTAGTCATTGAAATGTAATGCAAGAAAAAGGATACGAAGGAATAAAAATTGTACTTACTGGTTGATTTCATAGTATGAAAAAATGAACTCAACCTCGTTGTTGAAAATGCTATTCTTTTTATACAAATTGATGACCTTAATTATTTGGTACTAATAATAGATGGTATTGGTCGCCATAAGATGACAGTGGCAGGAAAAATAGAATTCCCAGAAAACACAAATAATAGTGGAATTCATTACAGCAACAGTGAGGAAGGCGCAAAAAAGGAAAAAGAAAGTAAATTAAAAAGAAAGATGAAGACACAACCAACCTCCAATTGCATTTTTACTGACAACAAATTAATCGAGAACATGTTCTAATCCAATATTCTTCATAAGATTCAATTATACATGTAACAAACCATATAAACAAACATAACCTACTAATTAATATAAATCAGCAACTAATAGATAAAAATTTAATTTGACAAATACTGACCTTGGGCCCCATCCAGTTGGTTAAGAGCCGAGACAAACAGCCAGCCGGTGACACTTGGGTGACCAACACCTCCTTGTTTTCATTTGCTATTTGCGGCAGCAGTGGCTCTAACGATGAAAAGGCAATGTAGAATTAATTTCTGGTTCACCTTTCATCACAATTCTCGACCACTCCATCTGGTTGTGTTTCATCAACAAAATGAAAATTGGGTTGCCATCCTCTGCAAAAAACAGTAAAACAAATTGAAATCTACTGAAGCCAATTTATAGTGTTCGAAAGAAAAGAGAGAAATTGCTGGATTACATTCACATACCTATGCTCCAAAGGCAACTGTCAACTGTGATACGTTATAAAGCTCTCCCTGGAAGAAATTTCAAAAACAATAAATTATCATCATTAGCCGATACAATCTTATAAACCAATCACACAAAATAGTATTTCCCATGTGCTTAGCATGAGTAGGCCAATTTGAATATTACGCATTGATTATACAAACAGCAAGGCAGAACATAATTGACAGATCTATTTATGAATAATTCACATCTACTGTGTAAATTGTGCAATAGGAGTAAATAAACCAACAATAATGTATCATTTGCAATTTTGTACCTTCTAGTCGGAGGAGTGCTCTGATTAAAAGTTGAGTTTTCTTTGCCTCAACCTGATGTGATCACTATTGCATGGTCAGTAGGGTTGTTTTCTTGCTCACACTGCACAACCAAAATGGACATTCTTATTAGACAAAGTCTGAGCTGACTTCGATGACTGATCCGACCCATTAACCTCCTGAGAAGCTAATTTTTGTTCAATTAGCAAATTTCCATTGAGGTCTCCTTTATCTCACCGCATTCAATTGCTTGGCCTATTTTTGCAGAGTTTAATATAATTAATTTTTAGGAGTCTTTTATATTACCTTGATGCTTCTATAATTTATATGTTGACATGTAACCTAGGATAAAACCTCATTTAATCATATTAATAAAGAAACAAAATGAAAAGGACATAAATAATTCAAATTGTAATTTGTATTGACACACGCTATCTATATCAAAACTGGCACTCATTAAATTAAAGATGAATGATGGAGCTCCTTTGTAGTTGCTAAATGAGTTCATTAGTTTTACTTTTTACCTCTTCTAGTTGCTCGGAAATTCACATTTCCACGTATGTGAAATTGAAAATGGCATACTGCCTGGATCATGTGCACACCATTGGATTGTATCCATTTCTGTCATTGGATTGTAGTATCCAACAACCAGCTCAGCTGCTTGGCTTGGATGGAAATACCACAAACAGATACCTGCCACTGCACAAATTATCATAGTCCAATATGTATAACTTTTGAAATCGTTGACATTTTTTGTGATTATATGAGCTTTCTTAGGCATTTGTTGTAAATTTTTTTGTAATCGAGTTTACCATTTTGTCCTAGTAAATAACATACTTAATAGCACAATTAGGATGTAATATCTTCCCTTTCATTTTCTTTGCAGAAGAACCCTGCTAGCACACTTCCCTCACCCAAAAGGGAATGTCAAATTACCCTTTTGTGTGATCGCAACCACACTGCACAAAATTATTGTGTTCGTGGTGTTGCTCCAAATTATGATTTTCTACAAAAAGAAAAAGAAAAAAGAAAGAGAAACAGACCGACCTAGAGTGAGAGGGGTGTGCCATCACTGAAGCCAAGCATGGAGGTTGTGAAGACTCTTGTATCATCACCATGTGTTGTACATCTAAATGATGGTACTGTTAAATGGAAAAAAAAAAACATTTTTCTTTTTTGTTTTTCTGTTTGTTGCTTATATCTGGCTAGATTCTCAAATTGATAATATGGGTACTGAAACATAGATGATATATGTTCGCACTTTTCATTATAAGAGGCGTCTTGTTCTTGTTATGTGTGATAATATGTCTCAATTGTTTTTCATTTGCTTGGCCATTTTGTATATCACATAGTTTTTTCCTTAGAATTTCTCCAATGGATTACACTTTATATATATATTTATTCTATTGAATTACACACTTTGAGTACTCATAATATACTGAAATTCCTTGCTAAAAATCTATCGGAATATTGTACGATGTTCAAGCAAGGCTGTTTAAGAGAGTCCTGTAATGATGAACTTCCATATCATGAATCAAACTATCATTTCTCTGAACCTGATAAAAAGGTTTCAGGTTTACAGGATATTCATAACAAAAATAACAAATTAAGATAACTAAGCGACAATACTGCAATGAATTTGACACTAAAACAAATAATGATAATAAATACTAAGCCCTCTCACAACTAGTACGTTTTGACATAACCCAGCAAACAAAATTGAGAAATTATTTGAACAAACACAGAAACAAACAAAGCAGTAAGGAACTTCTTTTCTTGGATAACAGAATTCACATGGCCCATAGAGTTTGATTGTTACCAGTTTACCTCATAAATGTCCCTATCATATTGTTGGAATTATGATCAAAAGAACCTCGATGGCTTACTTAGAATATGAAAAATTGGGGTGATAACTTAACACGTCCGAGCATTTTATAGTGATATCAGTTTTAACCATCTTTTACCTCATCCACATTTGTTATTTTTTTTTCTTTTTGACATCTTAAATCTACATATAATAGGCCACGATCGGGTCCCAATTTTTAACACTCCAGGAATATTGTGTTACATATTGTCATAGCCCGTCCTGAAAAGAAAAGGGAACAGAAAAAGAAAACACTGAGTTCTGAATTGAGCAGATCAGGTACGGGTCAGGTTGACCTAGGAGTACCGAGGTACGTAAAAGAAAGTACTATCCTATATGAAAAATTAAGATCTTTCTCTAATTGGGACAACAAAACTGCTATATGCTACATGGCAGCAATACTGTTGTTGTTTCTGGTACGTACCATTACTGGTACAGGCACTGCTGCTGGTTATGGCTGGTTCTGATACGTACCAGAACCAGTACCGACATTGCTGCTGGTTTTGGTACATACCAGTAGGGATATGAACTTGAATACTTAAATTCTAGGTATAAAGCGTCAACTGACACATGATGATATTATGGTAAATGTTCCTTAGGTGTGACCTTTGTCATTACACAGCTAGTATGATAATATCTCTTCTAACGAATCTGAGCTTGATGGGGACAAAAGTGGGTTAGTCTTTTTTAAGCCTATGCATATGTAAGTATTGCTCATTTTCATTTTTTCTTCTATTTTATACTTTATTTTATAATAATTTTTATTGGGATCATATTTAGTTTAATTTTTTTTATTATAGTAGGCGGCGAATAGATATATTGATACTAAAAAAGTTTATTTACAGGTTTCTAGTAGCCAAGTAGCCTCAAAACAAACCAAAAAACCCCCTTCCCAAGGCCATACTTAGTTTAATTAAGATTAGCCTATACACAAGGCCAAATTTAAAATAGTGAAAAGTTCAGTTTACTCTCAGATACGCTCATAAAATAGAATTCGCATCTTATATCCCAAAGTTTGAGTTGAACTGTAAAAATTCCGAACTATTCAAATTCTTTCTGCATTCTGAATGGTCACAGAAAAAAAGTTTGAGCAGACTTTAGATAAACTGAATATTTTAGATATCTCAGAGGATACGATAATCAATAAAAATGAATTCAGTCGTATGGTTTTTCAACTGGATAAAATGAATTCGAGGAGCCATCAACATATCTCCTTGATCTAATGGCAAGTTCTCATTTTTAAATAGAATAAAAGTATAAAATTTATTTTAAGGTTTTTATGTCTGAAGAAATGCAGCTAAAGCTTTGAAATATTTTCCAGAAATGCTATTTTACATTGAAAGCTCTAATTTTTATTTAAACAGTATCGCTCGAGCTTCCGCTTTATTTCATCATTGTGTAAAAAGAAAAAAAATAACTTTCTAAAAGGTTTCTCGTACACTCACGAACATCTATGTTAAAAAAAATTTCATGAGTTCTTTTACTTTGGAATTATTAAGTTAAGATTAAAAATCTATATAATTTATTTTTAATTTCATGCGATCAGGAGCACTCTACACAAGTAAAGGATGTACATTGTATCTTACACTCTCTTCTCTAGTAAATATTTTTGAGAAGATTCTCTAGTAAATATTAAAATTGATTACCTTAATTTCTCCAGTTCCCCTTGCTAAAGAGGGACAAAATGGAAGATCGCTGAGAAAGAAATGATATCGTCTCCACTCTCCAGCACCTACTCGTTCTCTCCTCCAAGAGAAAATCGGCCTATTTCCTACTCGATTTGTCGATTCAAAATTGCTCGTCCTTTCTCAATTCAAATAATTATTCAAAAGGATTTACTGAAAGATCCATTGTTACCAGAAAAGCAAGTGGCAGACACAAGTGGTTCTCACATCCTTCCTAATGCTACATGCTCTCATTGGAATTCATCCTTCAACCATCATTGCCGGCTTCACATCGATCCTCAGAATAAATTCAACCTCCGCATCAGATCTGCCACTCGGTAGAAAACATTACCTTAATTAAGAACAAAGAAACTAAGAAGGCCACCGACCAAGGATCTTTGAGGGACCGATGGAAGCCCAGAAGGGGGAGGAGGAGGAGCTACTTGTGTCTGCCACATGCTTTTCTGATAACAAATGATGTGTAATTCGGTTTCAATTCATATCTTTAGAACTGAAAGCGACGGGATGGGACGGTCAAAGGAGAGCAAGGCTGATGGAGCTTATCATTTAAATGGAATGTGGATTAACAACTTTGCTTGTGGCATGAATTGATGAATCAATGAATGAGGTGCTATATACTCCCCAATCCGAGGAAAAGACCGTGTCAAAAGTTTCAATAAATCCGAGGTTTATTAGAAACTTAATTAGGAAGCTTCCTAAATTTCCTTGCGCGTCTTTTTGTTCGTTTAGCTGCAACCGGAATAATTCTAACGAAATGTTCTCTTAGACAATTCTCCTACTGCCTAAAGATGTAGCAAGTCATTTTCTGACTAAGTAACATCCGCTACACAGAAGATCTTACAATCGTATAACTGGCTCTTTTCCCAATTTAAAAAAGGCCGCAAGTCAGCAATATGGCGCAACTCGTATTTGACATGGTCTGGTTCCTCTCTGTGTCATGTCTGATCTTGTACTTCTTAGCATAGTGACAAATGAATTATTCGGGTTCGGTTCGGCGAGGTCAAAAATTCGTGATTCGGGTATAATTCGGGTATAATTCGGAAATGATTCGGTACAACCGTACAACAAGAAAGCAAAAAAATAACAAAATTCAAAATCCAGATTTATATAAAATGCTATATTAGAATGTCACAGAAAATCTGTCTCAAGCATCACACCCACGTGAAATTTCAAAATTTTCAAAAAGTTGCCTCAGCAGCCACGTGGCTTTGCCTCATTGGCTCCAAACTTTTCAAAAAATTTCCAATGCAGCCGAATATTCAAATAAAACGCGAATAATTCGTAAAAAACGTTTTATTCGCGTTTTATTCGCGAATAAATCGGTAAAAATTCGGTCAACCGTTTTATTCGCTGTTCGGTTCGGAAACCTCCAAAAAACGTTTTATTCGCAAATAAAACGCGAATCATGTTACTATACTTCTTAGTTCTTATTGGTCCCCTACACAAAGATCGCTGTTATAACTCCGTCGCATTAAATCAAGAAGAAGAACGAGTCAATTAGTTGACTTGGAAAAATCAACTTGCGTTTTCTTTTTCTTTGTTACCTGTCATTTACTCGCCTTAACGTGTCATAGATCGAAGAGCAAGCTATTTAATTTGGACTTGGTATTTTTAATTGTACTTGATTATATATATATTAGTTAATCTCCGAGTAATCATCGTTAATTGTTCATTTGTTTATTTTTAATTTTTTTAAAGGACTAATTTTTTTGCTGCTAACATGTGCCCACCAACATATTGGTTTTTGTTTCCAAACATATTCATGCTGTCATGCACATTGCTACATTCACATAGGATCAAACCCACCCAATTCACACATTGTACCCATTTATATTCATAATCATAATCATAATCATATTCTTTGAGTTTATCTGTATGAAATATTATATTATCTAATAATCAAGCATTATGCATAGTCAATTACATATTATAGAGTGGTCTAGAAATTAAGTATAGAAGTTCGCGATAGCAAGTATACATTATGCAATAGCATAATATACATTGTGCAATAGTTTTGTGTCTATCATGAAATGTCCTAACATACATTTTAAGGAGTCTGGATAATGAGTTCAAAAGATTAAAACAGCCGTTGATAATAGCTGACATGAAAAATACGTGACGGATGCGAACAATTGCTTTATACTTAAATAAATAAGTATGCACTTACAATAGTTGAATGTACATTACATAAATTCCAAATTTATATTATAAGATGCATGTAAAACAATTATAATGGTAATTACTAGGCCCACATCTTATCTAAATTGCATTCGGAAAAAAAAAAAGATGGATGCAAAAATTATTATAATAGTTTTCCAGCTGCCTTTCCTGATCAAAGCCTCAAACAATCGAGCTATGTGCCAATAAGTTCTGAAATTAGATCCTCTCAGGGGCCTTAACCACAAAGTGCCATGTTTAGTCTCTCAGGTGCAAGATCCAAGACCCCTTGCATGTTCTCCTAGTGATTGAATCCAAATCAATGTATTTTCAAAATTTGAAGAAACTACCTCCTGATGGGATACAAATTCAGTTGAACGGTTATTCTCGGTTCCAGAAAAAATTGCGCAAATGACAACGATTGCTCAACTTCAAGCGCCACTTAATTAGGACAACAAAATGACAAAACAAAAGATTAACTGATGAACACAAATCTAAATTATACATGTCACAGGTCATCATTTAAAATGGTCAATTTCTCCATGACGTGAGAGATCTTGACCCATTTATAACATAATACCACACACTCCAAAAAAAAAAAAACCCTAATATTACCAAATACCATACATTTGTATTCATCAGTATTTTGCACTTATTTGCACAAGGAAATTGACAGCCAAAAAATTCAACTTGTTTGATCTGATTTTAAATAATAGGGCCATTGATCTATCAACCAACAACACAAAGAGGCCCAAAAAATCAAAATAAGTAGACGCAAAACATCTTTATTGCTTGGCGTGATGTGATTTTTTTGGTTTTCACTAATAACTTAAATATTCATGGCTTAGCTTTGTTGAATGCCACTGGGCCAGGTCTGGTTCTTAACAGGCTCTAGAATGTTCTCTAGTTCATCAAGTAGCTCTTTGTCAATTCCATTGCTGGATAACTCCTGGATAGCTGCTACGTTCTCCTCAACCTGTTAAGATCTCACTATTAGTATTGACTACATTATTAGAGGGAGTGAGCCTATGATACTATGCACAGCACAGATTGGTCTGTACTACGGCTCGTTTTCAAATTCAAATAGTTGATCTGAACTGTTCAATGTGATTTTCATATGAAAGTGTACTTGTAGATCCAATTTTATATTTTTTTATAATTTTTTACTATTTTTTTAGATAGGTAGAAAATCACTACTTTTGAATGGTCTAGAATCTTTAGATCAAATGATTTTCTACCTATCTAAAAAATAGTAAAACTCTAAAAAATGTAAACTTGTTAAACGGTTCAGATCGATAGTTTTAACTAAAAAAATTAAAATATTTATCCATAGTTCGGACCAATATGCCCTATGCATAGTACCATAGCCTCACTCTTGACTACATTATTAAAGGATGTAAATATGGTGTTAGCCAATTCCAGTTAAAATTTGTGCCTGACAGTACTGTCTAATACCTGAGTAGAAGAGTTCATCCCAACAAGCACAGTTGAGATGTCTTTGTTTGACAAGCAATACTGCATGGCTATTTTTGTAATCTTTTTGCCCTTCTTCCTGCAATGTTCTGCAGCCAATTTGCATGCACTCTGAAAAAAGAAAAAGGAAAAATGCTGCCTATCATGTACATTATAAATTCGCCTAGAACTGCTAGAAATATTATCTTGAAATTGCTCAACAAGTTTAATGATTTTTATCCCAAAAGACTAGAACAATAATGCTGTTCATATTTTAGTATAGGACTGGTTTTTATACTGTTATTATATTCAAATAATAGGCATTTCTTAATCTTGCATCAAATTATGGGCTTTCAGTCTAATACAAATCATCTAACAAATAGCATCCGACAACAAAAGTAACCATTTTAAACACACCTCGTAGGCAAGGAGAGAGAACAAAAAAAACAGAGAGAGAAACTTGATCACTTCTTTAGAATACCAAACAGTTGGTATCACTATCACCCCTTAAGAAGCACTAAGTGTACATGGCAGCACATCTGGTAATTAAGAAAACAAATACACAATGTACCTTCAATTCATCAGATGCAGGGTGCCAGGCTGGTGGCCCACTGTCAGTTAAAAGGCCCATGGCCAGAGGGGAGGCGCTAATCACACCCACGCCTTTGCTTTTCAAATAGGGAATTAAATCCACAAGAGTTGAATCATTGATCCCAAAATGGCAATATGAAAGAATGACATCTACCGAACCAGGTGGGACCCGGTCCAGCACATAAGTGTAGACGTCAAGTGGGAGTCCGGTAATACCGATGAACCGAGCCTTTCCTGTCTCTTTTATCTTTTGGAGTGCTGGAATCGTCTCATTCACAATCTATAAAAGATAAAAATTTGAAACAGATCAAATCATATTCATCTCAAAAAAATCCAATTCAGAAAATTATGAAAAGAAAGTGTGCAGGACTTGCTAGAGTTAGACAACGATTATCATACCATGAAGGAAGATCGACATATTGGAATCTAACTTAACTGGTACATAAAGGCCTCAGCTTAAGTAATGCACCAAACTTTGAAAACACTTGGATGGTCGCTTACCAAGCAAAGAGTGATTTACAGGTGCAGAAATTCTTGGTATAGAAATAATAATTTTTACCTGCTCAAGTGATACGAACTCAATGTCATGGCATTGTAGGATGTCGACATAGTCTAACCCAAGCCTAGTGAGGCTCTCATCAATAGAGCTGGTTACCCGTTCAGCACTAAAATCAAATCCCTCAACATATCTACCGCACTTGGTCGAGACAATGATCTGATCTCGTGGTACACCAATTGCCTTAAAACATTCTCCTAATACTTTCTCCGAAACTGTACCTCCATAGTACCTTACAAATGGTAACCCAATAGGAAAAAAAAAATTCAGAAAATTTTCCGTGCTTAACTTTGTGTGAGATCAAAGATAACATTTTCTATAACAAGAAGAAAGTTGTAGTCTTGTCACTGGTAGCATGTCTAAAAGTTGTATCTGGAAACTGGCTTTCATACCAGCAAGTGGTGATTCCTATTTGCCTTTGGCTTTTGTTATAGCTCAATTACTTTATGAAATTAATTACTTCATTACTTAAACACACAAGTAAATCATTCAAAAGCATTTGTAAATTTAACAGTGCTAGATCAGCTAACCCAAGACCCGGGTCTGTCTTAAGTTTTATTTACCAGAGCAACTCAAAACCCAGATTGAACCGAAAATATTAACTCAAAATGTCAAACCAAAGTAACTTATATTTCTAGAAACTAAACACAAACCTAACCAAAATATCTGCCTCTACTGTGGGAACTACAAGAAAACTCAGTCGCTCACTGGCAACCAAAAATAACATTTATTCAGATAACACCGGAACTCCGATAAATCCACAAAAACAGTACTACCAATCAATTGAACTCTGTCATTACTAAACAGCTGAAATCTAAAGAGATTCAGAGTTACTCGTGTACTAACGGAGAGGTGTCAAAGAAGTTGATCCCAAGGTCGAGAGCTCGACGAACGGAAGCAATGGAGTCAGAGAGAGGCACGTCACCGAACACGTTGCCGAGAGGAGAGGCGCCGAAGCCTAGAGCGCTCACCTTTAGTCCCGTCTTTCCCAATTCTCTCTTCTCCATCTTTCAATTTCTGATTTCTCTCTAACTCTCTGACCGACTGTTATTGGCCTCCTTTGCGAGTCCTTCGTCATATCTAGCGGTTGTTTCCACTCCTGCTGGACAGCGGCATGAGAAATTTATTTTCAATTTCTTTAGCTAAGTTTGTGTTTTCTTCCGTGCAGCGAATCTCTGAGATCAACATGTTCTGTCAAAACACTCAATTTTTTTTAGTTAGTACCTCAAAAATTAATTGAGAATTAAACAACTATCACTCAAATCTCTAAATTACAAAACATACCACCCACGCTATTCGAAAGCGCACACCAAACTTGAGTACTTGACTTATGCGCCAGCTGGAGAAACATATCAGTTTTATGCTCTAACTGGGGACGTACACCAGTTGGTGCCCCGGATGGAGGTGCACACTGCACACCATCTAAATGTGTCATATGATTCACAATAAATTCGTGCATGTTTGTATCAATTTTCGTGCGCATAAATTTTGATGCTAATCGTACGGTCCTAGAGCTAATTGAACCTAAATGTAGGTCCGATGCCCATCGGACCTACTCCTATCTCTTAATTTTGTGATGTTGCACGTGAATTCAAATTGGACAATAAAATTATAGTACTACTTAAAATACTAATTTATTGAACTTTACAAGAAAAAATAATATTGTGTGTACCTTATTCTGCCCCTTGGGCTGTGATCCAGAACAGAGGGATAAACCGCTTATTAAAGGAAATGAATGGGAGAGATCAGAGGTAAGGTAACCTCCGAACAAAGATTTTACTCTCAAATCGGAGTTGACAGAACTCGTAAAAAATCAACACACGTGAAGCTTTTCTTCCATCCAAGCAGTGCTCTTTCATCTCCGCTCCCTCTCCGGTTCTTTTCTTCTGAAGCAGAAAAAATCGTCGGGCAAAGCCGGCCTGGAGTGAGCGTCTCTCTCGCACAGTTTGAAGCACGCTCTTAGGTGCCCCTACTGCTTATGCTAGATGGGGTCCACTGATATGTGGGCCCATTATGAATACCCTTATCAGATGGCAGATATATTGTCTGGACATTTAATAAAATTGTCATATTTAGTTGATTATATATAACCATGTATTGTTAGAAATTTTAATGGCAAAAAACATATTGCTAGAGCAAAATTGGACCGGTAAAAATATATTTCGATCCGAGTTTTTAAGAGTTTCTATGTCAGTAAGCTTTTACAACTCTATATTATATAGAGTTTTTCTTTTCTTTTGATTTTATTGGTTAGTTTAAATAGGGACAAATTTAAGTTATAGCTACCGTATTGGAGTCATTCCACAAATTAACTATCATTTTTTTTGTAATTTATAAATATTTATACTTGTCAGTTTCTTATAAAATAAAATTACACTGCTATAACTTGTTTGACCTCTCTCTAATGTTAAACTTTTTTAAATTTACAAAAAAATTATACTATTAATTCTTCTAGTAAATTAATATTACATAATATCTTTTTATCTGACTCTTAATGTTTCTGGTTGGAGTTTCACTCACTTCTGGGGTGGCCAATTGGAAGTCAGAGTGAAAGATATATGGCCTTGTCAGGTGTTGAACCAGAGCCTTCTCTGTAGTGGCTAGTTGCACTTCTCAACCGACCTCCTATACCCACTCTAGCTTCCACTAGAACTAGGGTGAGGGATACTCTTCTTCCTGAGACCATTGGTGGTAGTAACTTTGCATTTCTTCTTCATTGGAATTGGTTTGGGAGAGTTTTGTTGATTTTAAATTTGAATGTGCTAATTTTATTAATCAACAGTTTCGAATACATTTTTTTTTTCAGCTTCATATCATTAATCTTAATTTACTTGACAAATGACTCGTAAGTCGTATAAATTTCAAAATAAAATTTTCAAAATAACAAAAGGTAACACTTTTTACCGGAGATACTGAAGGCGATAGAGAAAAAAAGGGCGATTCTGAAGGCGATAGAGAGAAAAAAAAAAAAAAAGGGGAAAATTGAAGCTTAATAATGGCGGCTTTATCGCAATCTCGCCTTCGTCAATTACAATTAGTTACTAATAAGTTTTCAGCTAATAGAGGCTACTCTCCACATGTGATTTCACATTCAGTTGTAGCGACAACACTCGGTCTACCTCCGCGTGGAGTACTCCGGAAACCTCCAGCTGATTGGAAAGCGAAACATCAACAATCGCAACCGCAGGAATCTCGATCGCAGCTGATCAAACGACGGGTGGAGGAAATCCGATTACGCTCCTCTGTAGCTAATCCGTGGTGCATCAGATGCGGGAGCAAGGGGCATCTCGCTCGAGAGTGTCGAAATGCTCAGTTGTGTTTCGTGTGTAATGGATTTGGTCATAAAGCGAGTTTTTGCCATAAGACCACTTCGGTCCCCCCTCGCTCTCCTTCAACTCGAGTCGCACCGACCCGGGCACCAGTAAACCCTAGATCTCGACTTCAGTCGTTTCCCCAACCTGGAAGTTGCTCCCGGCCGAACTCCAGTCCGACAATGGCGTACCGTACCCCGATCATCCAGCTAGAGGCTTCTGCAAGATCGTTGGCTGTCGAAGAAATTTTACTTCTAAGCTTTGTCTTAGATGATATAGCGGCTTGGGGTCCGGAACGGGTTGAACAGCAACTCCAGAACACTTTCCCCCATCCTAATCACCGGTGGAGAGCGTCGGTATTCGATGACTACAAATATCTAATCCAAGCCCCTTCTGCGATTTGGCTGGAATCGATGGCCTCGGTCGGTTTTCTCCGGCTAGTGGAGGTCAAATTTTCGATTGTAGCCTGGGAGAAGGAATTTCATGAAGGAACTACTCTGGAATCAATTTGGGTAAGAATTTACGGTTTCCCCCTGTTTTTAAATTCACTTAGTGAATATGAAAAAATATTCAATCCATGGGGAGCGTACGTGGTTGAAGTAGATGCTGGTACTGAGAGTGGGTATGATGTCAGATTTGTGAGGATTAGAGTGGAAGTGTGTGATAGGAAACTTATACCAGCCAAACACCTGCTTCCTTACAAAAATTCTGTGGGGCAGCGTCGCCTGTATGATTTAGAGATTGAAATTGAAGATGACAAATCAGAGAGTTTGCATGCTTGGGCTGGTCGAAAGCGAGGTCGGCCGTATCCCAATGGGACTGAATTTGGGCAAACCGACTTTTCTAACAATCTGGACATACCAAAACCCGCTGGTCCCACTAATCAGGGAGGAGGTTTTGTAATCTCAGGCAACTCCTTGGTGTTACGTCCCACTAGTAGGTCTGTAGTTCTCCCCGATGGAATTTCTTCTGATTCTGATAATGGTTCGAACTCCTTAGAGATTGTCTCGGTCCCTTCAACAGTTATCCCAACCCCAACAGTTAGTCTTAGTGAGGATTTGGCAGCATGGGAAAAACACTACCAGGCCAGCAGGGCAGAACCGAGTGATACTTTGAAGCTCCCGGCAATACCGGGTTTCCCAGAAATGCATATCCCGGTTACTCTTCATATTCCTCCCGGCAATGATTGTGACTTCAATTTCCAAAACCATAAGACTATGCCAGCTGAAGAAGAGTTCTCAGAACCTGAGATAGATTTTGACAGTGAAGAAGATGAATCCATACTGGACAAATTCAACAAAAACCACCCTGCTCCAGTTACTCCTCTTACTACACCAACTTCAGAGAAACCTCCCAACAAGAAATTTACCTGGGGCAGCAAGTCCAGATCTGTAGTAATGAAGAAAAAAACCCGTATTTCCTCACTCCCCCAACCCAAGAACAAAAAGGTCTCTTTCCCAAGCTCTATAAAGAAGGTGGGTATAGGGGCACGACTAAGGAGTGCTCGGACAGGACCAGGGTCTTCTGCTGACAATGTGATTGATCTCTCAGACTCTGAGCCGCCTTTCTCAGCCCCTCCACCTGTACACTCCGCCACTCCTGAAGTAACTGAACCTCGTAGGAGCCTGAGAATGCAGACTCAACAGGATCAGGGGACGGTGATGAGCAAGGCACAAAAAAGGAAATCTGATGCAGGCAGCAGCAGCTCCTCTGGTATGTCTTTAATCTCTTCTTTCCCTTATTCTAGGCTTACAATAGACCAAATAATTAATTTATTTCAAGTGTATCAAATCAGATTAGGGCACTCTTTAGATGATAGTAAAACTATTATTTCTAGCATACAGCATATGGATAGAAGTAACTTCGAGATAGTGATCAAAACTTTACTTAGTTCTGTTCGAAACACTCAGCAATCTGTGCTTCTTAGTGCTGATCAATTGCAGGGGTATACTAGTCTAGAACAACATAATTCAGAGTTGCAAATAGTTCCTTATGAACATACTTAGCTGGAACTGTAGAGGTTTGAACTCTAGCAAAACTAGGCAATTACTTAGAGATCTAATCTTAGATAACAAGGTAGATTTAGTGGCTGTCCAAGAAACTAAAAAAGAAACTTTTACAAATAGATGTTTAAAAGGGTTATCAAGTAGATTAGATAATTGGCTTTGGCTACCTTCAATAGGGAGGTCAGGAGGCATATTACTTGGTGTAGATAGTAATAAGGTTAGTATAATTTCTCATTCATTACATCGATTTTGTTTGAATGTAGTGCTAGAACATAAATCAAATAATATTAAATGGCAGTGTACTGTAGCATATGGTCCTGTTCTTAGACAACATAAGCCAGATTTTTGGGTTGAATTAAGTAGTATTAGAGATTCTACTTTAGATATTTGGTTCCTCTGTGGTGATTTTAATGCTATTAGGAAAAAAATCTGAAAAATCAGGTTCTAATTTTGATATGCATCTTAGTAGAGCCTTTAATAATTTTGTTAATGATCATCACCTTATAGAACTTTCCCTCACTTCTAGGAAATACACTTGGTCTAATGGTACTAGATTTGCACTTTTAGATAGAGTGTTTGTTACATCAGCTTGGGATCTACACTATCCTACTAGTCATATCACAGATTTAAGTAGCTTTGGTTCTGACCATTGTCCAATTCTTGTTCAAACCAATCAATTCCAACCAAAAACTCCCTTCACATTCAGATTTGATCCTCTCTGGACTGACCAAGAAGATTTTGTCCATTTAATTCATAAATGGTGGAATCAGATTCCTATCAGACCCCCTGACATTGCAAAAAGCTGGGATAACAAAATAAAAAAATAAGAACAAAAATCCAAGGCTGGACAAAAAAATTCTATGGCCAAAGGAAAAGAGAAAAAAAAGAGTCACAAGAAAAACTACATGACCTCCAAAAAATACAAGAGGATAGAGATTTTTCTCCCATAGAAGAAGAATCTTGGATTTTTCACACAAATAGGTTAGAATCAGTGTTACAAGAGGAGGAGGATAGTTGGAGACTGAAAGCTAAACAACTTTGGTTGGAAGGAGGGGATTCAAACTCTAAATACTTTCATACTTTAGTTAAGCATAGAGCTAAGGCCAATCACATTCATAAACTAGATATTAATGGAAATATCTCAAGTAACATGATAGAGATTAAAGAGCATATAGTATCTTATTACAAAAACTTATTAGGTACTGAAGGGTGTAAGTTTGGTACTTTAGAACCCAATTTTTTTGATATAGATGAAAAATTAACATCCTTAGAACAATGGGAATTAGAAAGGCCTTTTACAGAAACCGAACTTCACCAAGCTGTATTTGCTTCCAATCCAAATGGTGCCCCTGGACCAGATGGTTTCACTTTCAACTTTTATCAAAAATTTTGGCCACTCATTAAATCTGATCTGATGATATTAACCCATTTCTTTTATGAAAATCAACTTAATCTCCATAGAATTAACAAGTCTTGCATCTGTCTGATCCCTAAAGAAAAGGATGCTACCCTCATTCATAAGTATAGACCTATCAGTCTAGTTAATTGTAGTTTCAAAATACTTTCTAAACTTCTTACTATTAGATTAGAATTAGTTATGGATAGACTTATAGATCATAGTCAAGCTGCTTTTATTAAAAATAGATATATTTTAGACAATATGATTCTTAGTCAAGAAATACTACATTCTTGTCATTCTACTAAGCAATTAGGAGTAGTTATTAAGATTGATTTTGAAAAAGCATATGATAAAATTCATTGGGAATACTTGATAGAAGTCTTACAAAGTAGGAATTTTGGAAGTAGATGGGTACAATGGATCAAACAGTGGTTAATTAGTTCACAATCTTGTCTTACAATAAATGGAGAGCTTACTGACTACTTTTATTGTAAAAGGGGTCAGGCAAGGAGATCCTTTATCCCCTTTCTTGTACATCCTTGCAGCCGACACACTTAGTAAAATTTTTTCTAAAGGGAGAATAGCTAATGTAGTTAGAGGCTTAGGTCCAAACTGTTTAGGTGATAAGGCTATTACTAATTGCCATTATGCAGATGACACCATTTTATTCTTAGAAGCACAAGAAGAAAATGTGGAAGCTGCTTGGTGGGCAATGATTGCTTTTGAATCAATTTCTGGTATTAAAATGAACTACAATAAGACTTCAATGTATGCATTAAATGTAGATAGGAACTTAGCTCTTAATCAGATTTTTAGATGTATGTGGGGGGAATTTCCAATAAAATATTTAGGATTACCACTTCATTTCAAAAAACTTCAAGTGGCTGATTGGGTCTTTTTAATAGACAAAGTTGAGAGTAAACTTCAACACTGGAAGGGTAATATGTTATCAATTGGGGGTAGGTTAACTTTATTGAATTCGGTGCTCACATCTATTTCATTATATTCTCTATCAGTTTATAGGATCCCTCTTACTGTTATCAAACACATAGACAAAATTAGGCGAAGATTCATTTGGCAAGGCAATTCTAAAAAAAAGAAATATATACTAATGGATTGGTATACTTCTAGTTTAGCAAAAAAAATTGGGGGTTTAGGTATTTTAGATCTTAGACAAATGAACATTTCTCTCTTACTCAAATGGTGGTGGAAATTAAAAAATCATGCATATTCTGGTTTGTGGAAAAGTGTCCTCATACATAAATATATTAAGCATCCTTCCACTTCTCTTTCTTCATTTTGGACTACTTTACAGAATATAAGTCATATAGTTGATTTTAGCTCTTCTTATGAACCAGGAATACACACTCAACTTAGATTTTGGTTAGATCAATGGTTTCAAAATTGTGCCTTGGCTGTTCGATATTACTCTCTATTTAGTAAATGTTCTAATAAAAACATCTTGTTAGCTGATGTGGTTAGTTCTCAAGGGCAGTCAGTGAAATTTAGGGTTTCCTTGGTGGGGATAGATGCCATGGAATGGGCTGAAATACTTCACATTATCAGCTCGACTTCTTTCACATTACCACACGATAAAATCGAGTGGAAATGGGAATCCTCAGGGAAGTTCTCCACTCACTCTATTTATAATATTCTAAATTTTGGTGGGATACAACCTAGAAATTCAATGTTGTGGTGGCACTTACCAGTACCACCCAAAATCTGCATTTTCATGTGGCTGATATCTCATAATACCATTCTGACTAAGGACAATTTGGCCAAAAAAGGTTGGATTGGAGATCTAACATGTCAACTGTGCCATGAAACTGAATCTGTCGACCATTTATTCATTCATTGTAATTTTGCTAAACAAATTTGGTTTTGGTTAGGAAAAAGCCAACATGTGATGCATCTTTGGCACACTTGGCATGATTTCATTACATTTGCGCTTTCTCTTCCTTTCGAGGATAAAATTAGTTTTCTTATTGTTCTCAGTGCCGTTAGTTGGAGCTTATGGAAATATAGGAATGACTTGTGTTTTAATCAATGCCACAAAAAAACTGCTAGGAATATAATTTTACTCATTAAATCTCTTTGTAATTATTGGGCAGGGATCATGAGTAAAAAGGTCAAAGATGCTATGGGAAATTGGTTACCAATTGTGGAGGATGCTATCCCTCTCAACCACTACATGCCTCTGGAGATCGTGGTGGTTTCTGATGCAGCTGATCCTGCTGGAGTAGTCGATGCGATACCTTAGCTTTATGTTGAAGACATCTCAATTTTGCTATATAGTTCTCATTAGCCTTAGCCCTTTGAGTAGTGGCTTAGTATTAGCAACTCTTCATTATTTTTGGTGTTTAGCTTGTGTTAGACTATGGTTACAATATGCTCTGGATATTATATTTTGGTGGGATGTTGGCTGGTCTAGTTTCTGACTAGCCACAAAAACATATGTATTTAATTTTTCAGCAATGAAATGGGCTGTTTATGGCCTTTTTTAAAAAAAAAAAATAGTCGTATAAATTTCCCATTTGTATATTTCCAAATTTGTTTTTGCAGTGTCAAGAGTGTGCCGACATTTTTAAAAATACCCCAAGTTAATTATAGATTAATAAAAATGTCCGCACCCTCAAACTTTTATTAAAAATGTCCAAACCGGCTATTTAATGGCGGGTCCCGATTTAAAAGGAAAACTGGCCATTAAATGGCCGGTCCCGGATTTATTTTTATTTTTTTTAGAGACAAATAGCTAAAATGCTTAAATATAACACTAAAAAATCAAAAAAATTTAAAATATTTGTCAAATTAATTTTTTGATAGCATATTTACTGGTTTTTTTATTAAATATATTCTTGTTTTAACATACAAAATAAAAGATGCTCAATATTAGAATGCTGGTTATTGTCAAATTAAATTCACTAGCCGCATGCGAACACCAAACATTAGATCAGTAATTTTGATACAAGTTCTGACTTTTACCATGCTGCATACGACACTGTCACTAGCCACAAACGGGGCGTTGCGCGATGCACTGATGTTTCATTGCAAAACATCAATGTTTCGCAAGCATCAATGCTAAGGCTAACGAAACATTGGGACTTAAACATCGATGTTTTCGTTAGCCTTAGCATCGATGTTTCGTAATGAAACATCGATGTTTTCGTTAGGCTTAGCATTGATATTTTATTGCAAAACATTGATGTTTCGCAAGGAAACATCGCTGTTTAAGTCCCAATGTTTCGTTAGCCTTAGCATTGATGTTTTTGCAGTGAAACATCGATGTTTCGTTAGTGATAGCATTGGCAATTAAGCATAATAGTGCTGAAAAAACATCGGTGCATCATCGATGTTTTTGTAATAAAACATCGATGCACTTCTGCCGTCGACAAGCCGTGCATAAAGCATTGGTGCATCATCGGTGTTTTTGCACAAAATCATCGTTGTTTTTTAAAAAACTTTAAACGGCCACAACTTTGGCTAAGAAACTCGGATTTGCACGTAGACCCCAATTTGGAAAGCTTGGGATGAGACGAGGGCAATGGCGTCCTCGGGATCATTCCCAAGGGGCCGACGGAGTCAGAATTGCAAAAAAATATCGTTTAGTGCCTCAAAAATTGAGTTAAAGTTTTTTATCATCGGTGCGTCGCGCAACGACCCGTTTGCGGCTAGTGACAATGTTGATGCAGCATGGTAAAAATTAGAACTTGTATCAAAATTACTGATCTAATGTTTGGTGTTCGCATGCGGCCAGTGAATTTAATTTGACAATAACCAGCATTCTAATATTGAGCATCGTTTATTTTGTATGTTAAAACAATAATATATTTAATAAAAAAAAGGGTAAATATGCTATACAAAAATTAATTTGACAAATATTTAAATTTTTTTGATTTTTTAGTGTTATATTTAAGCATTTTAGCTCTTTGTCTCTAAAAAAAAAAAAAAAAAAATTAAATCCGAGACCAGCAATTTAATGGCCGGTTTTCCTTTTAAATCAGGACCGGCTATTAAATGGCCGGTTTGGATATTTTTAATAAAAGTTTGAGGGTGGGGGCATTTTTATTAATCTGTAATTAACTTAGGGTATTTTTAAAAATGTCGGAGAGCGTGATAAAATATATATTCAAAATTTCATTATGGTCCAACCATGTTTAAACAACTATCAAAATCTTATATTTTTATACCAAATGAACTAAAAGTTGTGTTGAAGAAATGGGTTTGAAATTTTTCTCCTTTCAAGGTAAAAACTCGGAAATATTTGGTGAGCTTAGGAACACTGACACTGTCAACACTGTCATTTTAATAATCTGGACTGCATGTCAGCTATGATTAGAAATCGTCGGTGTTATTGATTATAACTAGCGAGGTAGATCAATATTTTCGTTTTCAAAATTTAAATAGTCGATCTGAATCAATCACCATGATCTTCATATGAAAATGTATTTACAAACTAAATTTTACATTTTTTATAATCTTTTTACTATTTTTTTAAATAACTAGAAAATCACTACTTTCGAATGATCTAGACTTTTTTTAGATCAAGTGATTTTACACCTATCTAAAATTATATCAAAAAAAGATTATAAAAAATGTACAATTTGATCTACAAGTATTTTTGTATATGGAGATCACGTTGAATGATTCAGATAAATGGTTTGGACTCTGAAAACAAAAATATCGATCCAATAATACAGACCAATCTGCGCTATGCATAG
The DNA here is from genome assembly GCA_025461125.1 of Carex kokanica. Taxonomy (NCBI): domain Eukaryota; kingdom Viridiplantae; phylum Streptophyta; class Magnoliopsida; order Poales; family Cyperaceae; genus Carex; species Carex kokanica. The sequence continues at coordinate 1,592,084 of JAJGRX010000856.1, read as the reverse complement.
TACCATACCCTCACTCCTATAAAATTTAAAATAATCAGAAATTAAATGGGAACCCGTTAAATCAGATTAAAAGAAAAATCTTGTAAGCAATAAAACAATCAAAGATAATTCATAATATTTCGGAGACAGGACACCAGAGCAAAAACATTTCGGAGCCTTTTTTGGAACAGGAGAAATTTCACGTATACTCTTCAAAAATCTCGAAATTATGAATTTCTTTTTCTAAAATTCATAATATACTATTTACCCTTCTAAATTTCTTTATTAACTTTTCTATTAAAACTCAGTTTAAATTTATAAAGTATCCATTTAATTCTTTATTAAAAAAAATTAAAATATAAATATTTAATCTTCTAATTTGTCGGTTGTGAGAGCAAATGATTTATTTTTTTATTGTGTATGCATCATATATAAGTAGAGAAATGAATCATTTGTCCTCGAAAATTAATTAGTTAGATGACGGAATATTTTTCTTGCACAAACTATATATATATATATATATATATATATATATAGTGCTGGGCTTAGCTAAGCCATGGTGTAAAACGACTTGGTGCTCCACGCCTCATTATTTCCATTTTGAAAATCCAAACGACCGATCCGAACCGCTCAAGTTGTTCTCCATATTGATATGTGCTTGGAGACCAAATTTTACATTTTTTGGAATTTTTTTACTATTTATTAAGCCACTTTGAAAATCACTGATCCGGCGGTCCAGAAATTTTTACTGTTTTTTACTGTTCATAAGAATTTTCAGATTTTCAAAGTGGCTTAATAAATAGTAAAAAAATTCCAAAAAATGTAAAATTTGGTCTCCAAGCACATTTCAATATGGAGAACATGTTGGAAGGTTCGAATCGACTATTTGAACTTTGAAAATGAAGATATGACGTGGAGTACCAAGTCGTTTTACTCCATGGAGTAGCCTAGTCGGACTCTATATATATATATATATATATATATATATGTTTTTTCAATAACGAGTAAAATAGATATTTTATAAATTTGAAATGAGTTTTGATAGAAAAGTCAATAAAATTGAGTAAATTTGTTAGTTTTTAAAACTTAGAAGGGTAAGTATGACATTATGAATTTTAGAGGGGTAGCAATTTGGAGGTTTTTGAGCGGTATACATCAGTGTTGTAAATAACGGTATGCGGTCGTCAGACGGACGGGTACCGCCAAGCGATTAATCGGTATGCGACCGATTAATCGGAATTATGCGGATAATTTAACGTTTTTATTAAATTTATGTATATATATCATAATTTATTAAAAATAATTTATTTAACTCATCAATATTATCAAATAAACTTAATTTAACATAGTTTTATTATTATAACATGACACTACGCTTATTTCTTCTTAACCATAAGCATTTTACATGTGTAAGTAACACATTTAATGAAAAAAATAAATTTGATAATTAAGCTTTTTCAAATACTAATAACATATTATTTGAAAGAAATGAAAATTTCAACATAAAATCACTAAATTTAGTTTATGATAACAACTTAATTTCATAAATAAACACATCGTACTAATTGAAAAAATTACATCAGTAAGTAAGAAAAATATATGGTATATAAATAATAAAAGAATTAATCAATTTTAAAGTAAGAAGAAAAAATATATATATAAAAAATATTATATGTATATCCAAGCACAAATAAAACTACAATACATAATTTATAAATCTTATTATCACACGCTATCCAGAAGAAAAAAATTTAAAAATAAATATTCACTGAAATAAACGGAAATAAACAGGAATAAACGGGCGATTAAACGGTAAAACGGCCGATTAATCGTTTTCATCCGCAAACATGCATTCATTAAGTGTATTCGTAACAGTTTGACCGCCGTTAAGACCGTTTTTTATAACACTGGTGTACATAAAATCCCCCTTTATAATATAGGCTTCTGCTTTATGATTCGTGTCTGATTAAAACGGACGACTTAGATCTCGTTTTACACGATCAGATATTGCACTGGATCTGAATTCAATAATGGCAACGGATGCGGACTCTAGTAATGTAAAGTCCGTAAACCAGTGAAATTAACCCATCCCGATCCCATTCTTCCCTCACTAAACCCAAACGGCCGAATCCAAACCCGGCCGACGAAAGCAAACCCTAACCCGTGCGATCCACTTCTCCTTCCTTCGGCGGCTAACCCGTCATCGCCACTCAGCTTCCCGCATCACTGTCGCCGCTCTTACCTCCTCGCTCCCCGTTTGCATCTTACCTCCATTTCATTTTTCTAGTACAAGAAGAGTCTTAGTGACGGGTCTCAAAAACAGTCGCCAAGATGAGGATTATGATCAAAGGAGGCGTATGGAAGAATACGGAGGACGAGATTCTGAAGGCGGCTGTAATGAAGTACGGCAAGAATCAGTGGGCCCGTATCTCGTCACTTCTAGTAAGAAAATCGGCCAAGCAGTGCAAGGCGCGCTGGTACGAGTGGCTCGACCCCTCAATTAAAAAGGTACTTTCTCTGTAGTGCTGTCAATGTGTACCGTATGGGTCGGATGGACACATTTTCGCATCCATACCCGAAAAATATTAGACTTGTCAGTATCTTACCCTTATCTGGTAAGATCGATTAACAGTGTAAAATCAATTTTATCATGAATTACTAAACAAAATTATATAAAATGTTGTATAAATTAATCTCATCATCATAATAAATATTATATGTGTATATGTATGAATAAAAAATTGTCATGTACAATTTTATATTTATCCATTATCCTATAGGTTGTGGGTAATAAATATGTCTTACTTGTACCTTTACCTGTTAAACTACCAAAAATAATTCTTTGCCATATCCGCCTTACTACCGAATATGATATGGGTAGGGTAAACGGATAAAAGGTTTTTATGGACACCCTTATTCCTCTGCACTTTGGAAGCTCATTTCGAAATTGCTGATTGGGGCCCTTTGAAGAGTATACTGTCTTTGATTTATGTCTTTAGCTACTTATTTTTCTTTCAATTTGTGGTGGTTTTGTTGAAAGTTCCTAAGTATTGGTTCAGGTTTGATTATCTAAGTATTTGCCGCATTTAATTGAACATAACAGCAATTGTAGTCATGGTTAAGTGATTCTATAGATTGGTGCGGTTGCTAACTGACCCATGTACCAGAATGTACTCTGATCTTTAGAGGGCTTGGGGAAACATAGTAGTCATGAAAGAACAGTAGATTAGGTATGTCTTGTGCTGTACCAACCTGGTTTCTTCAATTATGTATTACAGAAAAGACTGACTTTTGTCTGTCATGTCAGACTGAATGGACACGGGAAGAAGACGAAAAGCTTCTCCACCTTGCCAAACTCATGCCCACCCAGTGGCGCACCATTGCCCCTATTGTGGGCCGCACCCCATCCCAGTGCCTGGAAAGATATGAAAAACTCCTCGACGCGGCATGTGCTCGCGACGAAAACTATGAAGCGGGTGACGACCCCCGAAAGCTCCGACCTGGCGAGATTGACCCGAACCCGGAATCAAAGCCTGCTAGGCCTGATCCAGTTGACATGGACGAGGATGAAAAGGAGATGCTCTCTGAGGCCCGGGCCCGCCTTGCAAATACACGCGGAAAAAAGGCAAAGAGAAAGGCTAGAGAGAAACAGCTAGAAGAGGCTCGGAGGCTTGCATCTCTACAAAAGCGAAGGGAGTTGAAAGCAGCTGGCATTGATATTAACAAGAGAAGAAGAAAGAGAAAAGGGATTGATTATAATGCTGAGATTCCCTTTGAAAAACGCCCACCACCTGGGTTTTATGACACGACAGGGGAGGATCAGGGGCCGGAGCCAATGAATTTCCCGACCACAATCGAAGAGCTGGAAGGAAAGAGAAGGGCGGATATAGAAGCGCAACTGAGGAAACAGGATATTGCTAAGAACAAAATTGCTCAGAGGCAGGATGCACCAACAGCAATAATTCAAGCTAATAAAATGAATGATCCTGAGGCAGTGAGGAAACGAGCAAAGCTAATGCTGCCCGCACCTCAGATCTCCGATCAGGAGCTGGAGGAAATAGCAAGGATTGGCTATGGTAGTGATCTAACGTCACTGGCTAGCGAGGAGATGTCTGGAGGCGGAGGGACTGCCACACGGGCCCTCCTAGCTAATTATGCCCAGACACCTAGGCTTGGGACAACTCCCTTGCGGACCCCACAGAGGACCCCATCTGGGAAGGGGGATGCTATTATGATGGAGGCTGAGAATTTGGCTCGGTTGAGGGAATCTCAGACTCCGCTTTTGGGGGGCGAGAATCCTGAGCTTCACCCATCTGATTTCTCAGGGGTTACGCCGAGGAAAAAGGAAATGCAGACGCCAAATCCAATGGCAACACCTGGTGGAACTCCTGGACCCGGTCTCACCCCCCGACTCGGCATGACACCTGCACGAGACGGGCAGTTGCTTGGTGCGACCCCTAGAGGGACTCCATTTCGAGATGAACTGAGGATAAACGAAGAAATGGAGATGACAGAAGATGCGAAGGCGGAGAAAAGAAGGCAGGAAGAACTGAGGAAGAACTTAAGGTCGAGTCTGATGTCCTTACCGCAGCCCAAGAATGAATACCAGATTGTGGTGCAACCGGTACAGGATGATGCAGAGACTGAGGAGAGGATAGAAGAGGACATGTCAGATAGAATGGCTAGAGAGAGAGCTGAGGAGAGAGCCAGAGAAGAGGCGTTATTAAGAAAAAGGTCTAAGGTGTTACAGAGAGAGCTCCCCAGACCGCCAGCCGGTGCATTGGAGATTGTCCGGACATTGATTGCTCGAGGAGGTGAGGGGAGGGGATCCTTCGTGCCGCCAACATTGTTTGAGCAAGCTGATGAGTTGATCAACAGAGAAATGCTTGCTCTGTTGGAGCATGACAATGCAAAATACCCGCTTGAGGATAAGGAAAAAGAGAAAAAGAAGGGAAAGCGTAAAGAGAGAGCTTTTATACCGGAAATTGAAGATTTTGAAGAGGACGAGTTGAAAGAGGTATGTGGAGTAGGGTTTTATGGTGCTGAAAAGCAATTTGTTTGGTAACTAAAAATCTTTATTGATACACTTTAAAATTGATTTATTTATGTTCCACCCAAAATTATTCATAGTCGGATCGGCATGTTATGTGCTACTTAGCAGTTTCTAATGTTCTGGTTAGTAAGCTTTGAGGGTTAATTATAATTTTATTTTGAATGATATTTCTATGCTTTGAAAGGGTATCATTTTTTATTGTGATGTCACCTTATCGTAAATTTGTAGGTCTAGAGTCATCTCATATGTGATCCTATTATAACTCCATTATAGTTCAGATTTTAGCACAGAAATACAGACAAGTCTTTGAACTAACTATTCCGCTGCATGATTTTCTGTTTGTTTTTTCTTTATTTTAACTCCATAACACCTGCTGTATGAGCAATTCATGTGTTAACAAACCAAATTGTGAGGGGTTGGCAGCAGGAAGTCTAATTCTTAATGTACCCTCAGTAACTAATCATTGATCAAATATTTCCTAAATAAAAAAAATACAAATGTTTAGGTTAGAAATCAAACGACATATGCTGAACTGTAAAGGTGCTCTTTTCTATATAAAAGTTTGTTCCTTGTTTTCTCTTTTAGGCGGATGCAATGATAAGGGAAGAGGTCAATTTCCTCCGTGTAGCCATGGGGCACGAGAATGAACCATTTGAGGAGTTTGTGCGGGCCCACGATGCCTGCCAGGATGACCTTATTTTCTTCCCGGGGACAAGCAGCTATGGTCTTGCTAGTGTCGCATCGAGCTCTGAAAAGCTTGCAGCTGTCCAGAATGAGTTTGAGATAGTGAGGAGGCGTTTGGATGAAGAGGCCAAGAAAGCAACCAAGCTTGAACAAAAGATTAAGGTTCTCACTCATGGGTACCAGGTACTACAAATTTTGATTAATTTGAATTTTTAATCCTTTGTTTAGTTGTTAATAAGGATCAATAAGCTTCTGCTATGTCTCAATATTTGTTATTAATTATTGACAGAATTTTTCGTTATTGAAGATCACATGCATGTGCACTTGTACAACACATACAAGCACATGCCACATCTTCGTACCAAGTAGTAGGCCTTAGGTCCCAGATCATTGTTAGTTTACTGTTGCCAAGTAATGATTGTGATCCTTAACAAAATTATGCCCAGAAATTATTCATGCTATTCTGTTACATAAAAAGTAATCATGCCCTTAATGTAGTCATGCGATACTGTTACATAAGGTAAACTGTTAGGGCAAAATGTAGCAGTGGGACTTGAACTACTCTGCTAGATTCAATCATCTCATCTTTGTCAATTATCTAGTTGAATTATACGATGTGGCATTCGTCATGTCCTGATTTTGCTTTATGGGAGGAATATTTTCATAATGCCAATGTTATTTAAGAAACATATGCTCTTAAAACTCAAGAAAAGAAATAAGGCAGATTGGCAAAGCAAAACCCGCTAATTTTTTCTGTAGTCTCTTGACAAAACCTCCATCATTTTGTCTCTTGTTGTAGGCTCATGTTCCGAACTCAATAGTTCTTTACTTTACATAAAACCTCCATTTTTCCTATCTTTAATTGTTTTGTTCTTGCAAAATGCTTGTTTTACTCCCTTTCTATCCTACTCTTTTCATGATGAATTAATAACCCTGTTGCACTTCAGCCATGGCATATTTATAACTAAATTCCTAGTTTTTTCATTTTCTTTATAAAAAAGGAAGAAAAAAAGTACAATATCCATATGAAAAAGAAGGTAAAAGAAGCCAGAAAAAATTGAAATCAGTTAAACATTTGAGCTGTAAAAAGAAGCTAAATTGTCAGAACATGGAAAAAAACTCAGAAATATTGTTTAATGTTTGAAGAAAAATTCAAACTGGAGCTATAGAGAATGAAATAATAAGAAAACACAAAAAAGATCATTGGATGTGTTCTGGAGAAATCGCTCTGCTAGAGAGACTAAGAGAGGGACCAAGCAACTCTGAGAGAATCGAAGGTGAAGCATGCAAATTCAATTGATTCCACCTGGTCTCTGAAAAATAGAGGAATCTCTGAAAACGACTCACTAAAGACGGGCAAGATTTGGATGGGGGAGCAAATTTGTTGTCTAATTTTTTAGGAGATGTGCAGTAGTAATTAGAGAAGAAGCTATCCACTAGAAATCTAGAATTGAGTTCTGGATATTTAACTATCTACAATTATATTTTTTCAAAAGAAGCACAGCATCACAGCCAATTGTCAACTCAGCTCAAGAAATTTCCAGATTTGCGAATTTAAAGCATTAATATACAATAGGGGCTGAATTTACCAAGTGTGATAATTCGTTGGGCTGATTAAACAAAGAAAAAGAGGGGAAGTTGAAGGGTTCAATTAAATTAAATGCACTTGTACATGGACCAAATCAAACTTTTCTCTTTATTATGCAACATCTTATACTATTCCACTGCCACTAGAGATTACAATTTGCAACTTGTACGGTGCACACAGTAAAAATAGACATTCACGCATAGGAGGCAGAGTAAGTAGGCCAACACATTCACAAGATGCACAAAGACCTGATGTGCACAAGCATTTGCCACTAGGGGTGTTCAAATGGTCGGTTCAGTTAAAACCAAATTAAAAGAGTCAAACCAAAATTTTATTTGGTTTTCAAAAATCTGACGGAACCAACCTAACCAAAAAAAAACTCAAGTAAATTTCTGTTCGTTTGGTTGAACCAAATAAGACAATCCAAATTTCGAAAGGTCAAAAATCAATACATACACATACATTTAATAATGATAGAAATAAATATCAAGATATATATCAGTCGAACCGAAATAAGAGTGACTAAACCGGAACCGAACAATAAAACCGAAATAATTCAAGTAAATATCAAGTAAATTTCGGTTTGTTTGGTTGAACCGAAATAAGAGAGATTAAAGCGAACCAAATATAAAAACAAAGTAATTCAAAAATTAAACCAAACTGAAAAACCGAACCAATTAAATCCAAAATTTGTCAATTCGGTTGAAAACCAAATAAACCGAATCCAATAAACACCCCTACATGCCACACAAATGTATTGACATGTGAAAATTGGAATGCAGGCAAGGGCAGGGAAGTTATGGTCGCAAACAGAAGCTACTTACAAGCAAGTAAACAACCTATCGACTGAACTTACCTGCTTCAAGGAACTTCAGAAACAGGAGCAGCTTGCGGCCACATACAGAGTAAACAATCTTCTAGATGAAGTCAACAAGCAGAAAACACTCGAATCGCAGCTCCAGCACCGGTACGGTGACCTCCTTGCTGAGTCTGAGAGACTCCAGAATTTTGTGGAAGATCACAAGAGAAAAGTGGCTGCTGAGAGTACCGAAGTTGGCCCCACTGAAGCAGCAGAGGAGATGAAAGTTGACAATGAAAATGACGCCTCTCAAGTAGCAGCGGTTAGTGAAGAGGAGATGAAAGTCAAAAATGAAGATGTCACTGGGGTCGAAAATGACGCCTCTCAAGTAGCAGCGGTTAGTGAAGAGGAGATGAAAGTCAAAAATGAAGATGTCACTGGGGTCGAAAATGACGCCTCTCAAGTAGCAACGGGTAGTGAAGAGGGGATGAAAATTGACAATGCTGATGTGGCTGAGGTTGAAAATGACGCCTCACAAGTAGCAGCGGGTAGTGAAGGGTTACCTGAAGATACAGTCACCGGTGGAGATGATAAATTAGCTGCTGACCTAGTTGCCCCTGCAAAGGATACAGAGGCTACAGAGAAAACTATGGATGGAGATGCCAATATTGTCCCTGGCCAAGATACTGTGTAATAAGCTGAGCAATGTTGTTGTTTTTTTCTCATTTCGTCCTTTGAAATTTTCTATGCTTTTCCAAGGACTTGTAGGAAAACTGAGATGGATGTTTACTTAAGGGGACTGTGTTATTCGGATTCTACACTGACAGTGGTGTTTCATTAGCAGAGACCGCCAAATTGGTGATGGTTGTGTGAGACCTAGATCAATTTACACATCGGGTTTGGTGGTATTTATAAATGTATTGAGATTTTTTTCAATGTGAAGGCCATCCATTTGGAAAACAATCTCAATCTTTTTGTTAATAAGTTTTATGTTTAGATCTTGAGTTTGAAACTTCGTAACATTGCCTATTCGTGGGATAGATCGCCGTTTTTATATTACCAATTGATTGTATTGTTTTTCACTATTTTGACCCGCCGGCAAGATTTAATGAAATTCTACATTTTGTTTGTGGTTATTTAAATATAATATTTTGTTTGGTTATTCAAACACTTTGAGGCGTCAGTAACCTGGATTAACTGATATTTCTATGAGGTTCCATTCCAAATTTTCTACGACGTATATTCTCTTTTTATGGGAAAACTATAGAAAATGTTTTTGGCGAAAGGAGAAAATCACGTCAACTCTTTTTGATATGAGGTTGGGGTCAAACTCCAGAAGCCCAAGGATATCATTAAGAAATCTGCATGCTATGTACTAGTACTAGTAACACTGCATGTCAAAGGTTAAAATCGTAACACTGCCAGTCAATAGTTGGCATTTTATCACTTCGTTCAACAAACCAATTTTTTTATTTCCTTAAAAAAAGTTTAAACCAAATTCTTATAATTTGGAAATTCGATAATCTTTTTACCTCTCAGATGTAAATAGAATCTGAATGCCCTGGCCTGAACTCAAATTCGGAACATGGAAATTCGATAATCTTTTATGTTCTTTTTCATAATCATCCGCTGAGTTAACAATTTCATTGTAAAACTGACACATGCCTTGAACTCAAATTCGGAACGTACATGCAACAACAAAGTAGGCACTTTTCGCGACGGAACTTCGTCGCGAAAAGTACCGTCGCAATAGAAAAATTACATTTATGACGATACTCCATCGCGAAAAGTCACTTTTTATTCTCGCGAAAAGTATCTGTCTTTTGTAGCGAACATTTAACACTAAAAATGCAAGACCTAAAGAAGAAACAAACATTACAACTAAACTCTAACAACTCAAAAATTAAAAAGAAAGGGAAGTAGATATATAAATGACTAGACTTTCTCACTGGGGAGGTGGGCCACTCAAAATGACTTTAACATATCAGCCATGAGGTCATCAAAAGTTGAAGGCGCACAGCAGGGCCTACTACAGCCTAATAAGCAAGGATCAGACTCATTGTAAACAAGTTCATTTTCGGAAAGACGATCAAAGAATGGAGATTGGATTTGCGGTGTCACGTTATTGAAAGGTGCTGATGAGGGTCCACTCTTTATGCCAGGTACATTCAGGGTAGGTACAGTCAGAACAGGTGTCGCTGATGTGCAGTTCAGGAATTGACGTGGCATTACATCATCGAAAGGTGCTGATGAGGGTACGCTCTTTGTGTCGGGAGGTTTGATGGTGGGTAAAGTCAGAACAGGTGATGTAGAAGTGGCATGGTGGTACTGCTGATGTGGCATTACACTATCGAAAGGTACTGACGAGGGTTTGTTATTCGTGTTGGGAGGTTTGCTGGTAGGTAAAGTCAGAACAGGTGTTACTGATGCGCCATTCAGGCATTGCTGAATTGGGATTACATTGTCGAAAGGTGCTAATGAGGATTCAGTCTTTATGTTGGGAAATTCACTGGTTGGCCCAGTTAGAACAGGTGTTGCTGATGTGTCAGCGAAGCATTGATGGATATAAGCTAGATCCATGGTTTCCTGATGGTCGAATGCAATGGCCTCGCTTTGTTGCTGATCTTCTGTGGGTGTCTGTTGTCAATAAACAATATATGTTGTTATATTTATTTAAAAATAATAATAGGTGCGAAATTGAAATAAGTTACGAAGTATTAATTTTTTTTTTCCGAATGTAAGACAATGCAGTTAAACACTTTATAAGATAATTCATTATATTACGCAAGTTCTTAGCCAGCATAAAAAATAATCTTTGAAATAAGCATTCAAGTTTAGCCCGGTAAAAAAATGAATGCTAATGATCAGTAAAACTACCTGACCTGTACCAGTGGCAAGTGTGAACCAGCAGGTACAGTGCATATACCATTTTATTTGATCTAAAAAAGTTAGAATTCTGATTTGTAATTAGGGTTAGATGTAGGATTAAAATTAGGATAAATTTTTTAATTCTGATTGATAATTAGGATTAAAAGTTAGAACAATGGAAATTAAAAGTTAGAGCATTAAAAATTATAAGTTAGAATATTGTTATTAATCTATTACTCGATTAACTATTGAGTTTAAATCCAATTAACTATTTAAACCAGATTCATTATATTCTTACCCCCGACAAAAAATATGCCCATATAACCCCTACCAATTGATTTCAGATCCTCTGTGTTACTCGAGAAAATAAAATGAGCTCTCAGCCGGTGGATTTAAATTTACACGAATCTCAAAGCACAAATAATACTGCCCCCTCCAATCACCCGAATATCCACCGGCTGAGAGCTCATTTTATTTTCTCGAGTAACACAGAGGATACTGGTTCCTACCAATTGCTGGTAAACAGTACATAGAGCACATAAAAATGCTTACCTCATTAGGGTTGACCACCTGCTCTGGGCCATCCACGCCAGTTCCATTCTTGGATATGGATGGAAGTGGGCCCCGATGGTTGCGAGCAAGTCTCTTCTTACGTGTACTCCAGAAGTTCTTCACGTCGTTGTCAGTGCGGCCCTCAAAGAGCTCTGCGATACGGGCCCACTTGTTGCCGAAGTGGGCCTGAAATTGTACCACCATCTCTTCTTCCTCCGGTGAAAATTTGCGGCCCCTTTTGTTTAAGGATGTAAAAATATTTGTCAGAAATTATTCAAAATAAATTATGTTGTTCGCAAGGATTACAAACTGAATAAATAAAGTTACCAAATTTTTAGAGATCTCTGGTTGGTTGAAGGTATACTAAAAATGCACCAGAAAATCCCTAGTAAAACAACAGACAAAAAAATGGAAAAAAAGAAGATCCAACCTATGATTAACTAAGCAGTCAAAAAAAGAAGATCCAACATGAAGATTATTTAAAACTAAACTAGTAACTAGATCTAGACATGATTAATGCAACTTTAAGTGGCGAAAAAGAGCAACTGCAAGCCGACTCACATCAAAACTAACAATGCTAATTTGCATTATTGCATATCATACTACATAAAGTTTCTTCAAGGAAAAGCTAATACTACTTCAAACTTGCAAATTATTGTTATTGAAATTCGCGACTAAAGAGGTGCAACAAAGAATACCCTAAATAAGATCAATGAAACAGAAGCAAAACAGTGTATATAAGTTGATTTACTTCTTCAAACCAGGTCGAAGCTTGTTGACCCATCTGAGGCGACAGGACTTGCCAGTGCGCATGAGCAGGCCTTTGGATTGAATGCAGCTCCAATAGTGGGGTCCATGTGCAGCCACCCAATCAAGTAGTATTGCATCTTCCTCCTTTGACCATGGCCCCTTTTTGAAACCCTCCATTGATTTCCTTTGCAATCGATTGGAAATTGCGGTGCGAGGAGTTTGCAGAGATGTCTCTTGGTTTGTTTCTCTTTATTTGATGTTTGATGGTGTGTGGGGAGTTGTCTCTACTCTAGTAATCATGTATTTGTATTTCGAATTTGGAGCGCGATGGTGCAAGAGAGAGACTTGGTTTCCGAATTAAATAAAACGACCGGCTTTCGAAAAAGATGGTTAATTACACCCCACCGGAAGATTTCTCTATGTCATAAGTTCATGCATTAAATGCTGATCCAAGGCCATTTTAGTATATATAAGGTTGCTCCACGTTTGGACCCACGAAAGACACGTCAGACCACGGTAAGGAGTGCGAAAAGAAAAGAAAAAAGAAGAAGCGAGCAGTGGACCTCTTTCAATGACATGTTGGACCCACAGGAGTAATATTTATCCGGTTTACTAATTTAATGCAGTCCAGATGCCTTCTGAGTTCTGACAACATCTAAATTTGATCCCCCCGAGCCGTGGAGTTTCTAGAAGTTCGGAAACGTGGGATCGTGGTTCGTGGGATGATAAAGCAAATAAAAGGTCTGATTAGCCCAAAGGAGTGATCTTAACCCGATCCGCTAATTATCCCCATTCCCACAATGCTGTGGGTTTCGGCTCATACTCGGGCCAGCTTGAAATTAAAATGTGAAAGCCCAGTTCATAATCGGCCCGAATTTTGAGGACCTTCTGCCCATACTAAGCTCGTCCATAAAGTAGAAATAGCGTCAAGAAATCAAATTTATCAAATGACTAAGCTGTCATCGAAACACAGAAGCAGGATATATCTCACCCGAAAACAGATACATACATTTGGAATTAGATACATACATTTGGAATTAGAAGTAATTCAACACAAGTACTTATTTATTTTTATCAATGCAGTACTTTTTTATTTAAGTTTTTTTACTTTTGGAGAAAAATGTTGATGGTTTCACCTCTCTATCTCTCCTGCTAACCCTCATGACAAATGTAAATAATTATATTTTTCTTATTCTCAGGTACAGTTTTATCTTAATTTTAAAGAATAAAAGATTAAATTGTCTTTGAAGTGTGTTTAGGTGGTCTCTTAGACGGGCCTTTCTGCTTCTGTTGGGGTTGCAAATTCACTCCAGACTCCTGCTTGTTCATCTCCATCTCCTTCTTTGTATCAACGGAACTCCCTCTTCTGCTGGAGGATAGACAGAGGAGTCGTACGTAGCTGGTTTTTATAGCATAACTATTTTGGAATATATCAACTGACATTGGACCCAACCAACATGATTATATTCCAAAATAGTTATTGGAATGCCCCTTTGTTGTACCATTGATATATAATAATTATGTTGTACAGTTTTAATCATGTTGTACCACGGTCCCGTTGATATATAACTATTTTGGAATAACTATTCACTCTCAGCGCCCCTTGTGTATTATGTGTTCATGTGACTACATGTGACTATATATTAATTGTTGTTTAGTACACATGAGCATCTGAGTACAAATATGTGATGTGAACTTGACAACATAACCTCTGTAAGAGTAGAAACAAGAATATGTGTAATTCAGAATTGAACTTTTATGATTGAAATGAAGCAGTATACAATAACAATTCATTCACATACAGAGAACATCACTCTTTACTTTTCTTCTTATTTATCTCATGTACCATCAAACTCCAAAAATTAGGATTTTGTATAGAGGAAGAACACAGTCCGAAAATTCTAATTAGGGTTTCGTAAGAGGATTTTGCTCCTTCCAAATCACGACGAATCTTTTCCTTTCCCTGCTACTTTCTTGATCTTTAATTCTTTAAAATCATCATAATAAAATTGAAACCCAGAACCCATCATGTTAATAATTGATTTCAATCATATTTAGTTTTTTTTTTACAGATATCTATTTAGAGAAAAAAAAATGGGTTAACATTCTCCGAATCTAGTCTAAATTACGAAATAATTATCTGAAAAACACCTTAAAATGTAACAATAATTTCGTCTCTGGCTTTGTTATAACGGTTTCGTATCTGACCGAAACATATTTTATTTTTGGTAACACACGGCAATCCGTTTCAACAGTTCTCTAACTGCAATGATTTCCTCTATTAGAGGCCTTTGTGTAAATAATTTTTTTCATTTTAGTATATCACACCAAATTGTTTTAGAATACTAATTGTCTTGAACAACATATAGATATAGTCTGTCACACATAGTCAACAACACAGGGAGCTAGAAACCAATGTTGATTCAATGACAACACTTTCAAGTGTTGCTTACATGCATAGACAGCATAGTTACTTAGTGCATGATCTTTTATACAATGTGGGTCCGATCAGAATAGATCGGCGGTGTTTTAAGTACAATTTGCAATCCAGTAATTTGTATTCGTAAAAGGAAGATCAAGCCAGACCGGGCGATCAGATCTGACGGCTGAAAGCTTATGTTATTCCTGTAAATTAGTTAATTGCTTGCATTAATTGAAACCAAAAAATGAGTGAATTTTTGGTTTCCTTCTCTTGATCAGGAACTGAGAAGTTACATTATTCGACTTCCACATCGAGTTTACATACTAGTGAGAATTGAGATCACCTGACAAATGCTCAAAGCTTCAAAATCAACATAAATTTTACCAGCACTAACCGAAAGTCGAAAAAAAATATTTTGGAATTGTAAAAGGGACCTGCAGAAGGAGAATCTCATTCCCACAAAAAATACATCCTTCAGTTTTCACAGAAAAATATCAACAGGGAAGAAAACTTGACGAATTATTGGATCATATCCTCCTCAATACAAACTCCAATCACCTCGCAGTCCTTTTAGGCGGCGCACCCATCCATCTCCGACATCTCTCTCCAGCATCCTGCACATCCTCCAGCTGATTTCCAAATTCACCACAAAACAATCAGCAATCAAACAGCAGGTAAAATGGAGTGTAAAATAGGAAGTGCACCGCCAAAGCGATCTGAAATTACCGACTGGAAACCGGAGGCGAAGAAGGAGGCAGTGGCGGCCGAGGCCGCTGCTGATAAGAAGAGAGTGGCGTTGGCGAAGGCCTTGAGAGGCATGGAGGCGCCCGTACCGGAGAAACCTCGTCGGCACCACACTACTCCAGCCACCAGCTGCGCCGAACTGGCCGCCGCCCACCAAATCCACCGTTGATCTCCGATTCCTACCGCCTCCGCTTCTTGACTCATCGCTGATCCTGTCGATCTTGGTTGAATCGGGAAGAGAGGTGAGTGAGGTCAGAAAAAGAGAATGGGGGTGGTCCAAACCGTTCGATCGGTATCAAGTGTGCGCGAAAAGCTTTCCGATTCGTGCTGATCTAATTTGCACAATTTTGATGCGCTTTTGAGGGACTTTTGTGTTATTAGCGTCTTAGTGGGCTTATGTTAATTGGGCCTAATTTGGGTCTGATCTGCAAGTAGCTTGAATTTTGGGATTTTTTAGATGTTCGCAGGAATATGATGTGTTGATATTCTCACATGTCATTAGTAGTTTGAAAATTTGTTTTCCAATTTTTAACCAGCTAGATTTAACTAGAAACTTATTTGTCCCTAAATTGAGATGTTTCAGAAATTCCTAAGAATATAGATGATGTTCGAAGACATCTTCTTTAGTCTTCTTTAGATTTCTTCGTTGATTAATTTTTGTGAACATTAGTTTCATTGCATGGATTAAGACTATGTTTTTTAGTCTTGTTTTATACGAATGTTTTAATCTCTGACCAGAACTTAAGACACCTCTATCTATAGATTATGTCTCCTTAACCTTTATCTATAAATTAAGATTTAAGACAATCAAGCACTAGCTTTGATTATATATTAAAATTTAATTTAACTTCTATTGCCGAACAATCTATAATATTTCTTGATATCGAAAATTGATTGAGAAAACATTGCTTCTAACCGTAATTACAATCAAGTATTGTCCGTAGGGGTGTAAACGGAGCGGATTCGGAGCGGATAATGCTCATACCAAATCCGTATCCGTCTTTCAATGCACGGATACGGATATGGATACGGATAGTAAACGGATATCAAAAGTCAAAACCATATCCGTCTTAACCGGATACGGATACGGAGCGGATAATCTCCGAATACGGATTCGAATACGAATATGGAACGGATAATTGTCGGATATTGAGTCATATGTATTTACTTATTAGTTCAGTTCACAGTCGTGTACACACGGATCTTCTTTTTCTTCTCCAGTAGCTCAGCCCCAGAATCCAATTTATGGAAAATCATAAATAGTATTTACTTAAGTCGTAGCAAATGTGAGCTAAATAAAAAGCCAATTTCATAATAAAAAAAAGCCAATTTGAAATAATAAGTAAGAGCTCCTGAATTGAATTGAATTGATGAAGGTTTAGGTACCTTATAGTGCTACAGTATCGTTAGGGAAATTAAAGGTTTAGTTGATTAGTTTAATTTGTAGGAGAATTAAAGGTGTACCAAATTAGTTCAATTTGTAGGAATGAAAGGCGTGCTTAGCTGCCAAGCCCTCACAAAGCAGCAAATAGAAATCAAGTAGAGTTGTAGAGAGTTTTGATTTACCTAGAATTTGTCCCAAATCGTCACTCAAGCCCTCACAGGGAGATCAGTCACTCAAGCATTCAAGCCCCTTCTTGGTTGGAGGACACAACAGGTAGGGTTTAGGACATGGAAATCAACCACTTAGCCCCGCGCAAGGGAGAGGATAAGGTAGATACCGTAGGCCGCGGCCTACGTGATCGGTAGGCATTTGCAAAGTGGGAGAGAGGAAGACAGTGATGGGACAGCGCAAAGAGAGAGGTGAGAAAGAGCGGCAAAGGGAAATGAAAACGAAAGGATAGCGTGTAGTAGAGACTGAGAAGTTAGAAGGTCCGGATCTCTACTAAAAATTATAAAAGTTAGTCCCACAAGTGAAAAAGATATAAAAGTGAGACATCATATATACAAATCGTTTTGTATCTGAAATGAAAGTGGGTTTCGGAGAGATGAATATTGGATACGGATATATGCGGATATTCGCTCCGTTTAGCAGCATAGAAATTTATCCGTTTCCGTATCCGTGTATTTTAACTCTATTCAATATATATCCGGATCCAAATCCGTAAAGTATCTACTCCGTTTAAAACGGATACGGATAGTAACCGGATACGGAGCGGATTCGGACCGGATAATCCGGATCCGTTTACACCCCTAATTGTCCGCATTTGAGTGTCACATTTAGGAAAATATTTTGGTGACATCATCATTACCAACTCTAGTTATTATTTTTCTTTATTCTGATAAGTACTTTATGAATTATTAAAGCTATCTTTTCTTTAGGATATGTTGACAACACGTTATTTGATAATTTTGACAATAGTAAAAATTTATTATATTTTAAAAATCTAGCAGTTGGGATGCAATATATACTTTATGTGTACATTGTACATCTAAAAAATGATAAATACGATGTAAGTTTTAGACTTAAAATTTACGATAATTTATATTTAAAAGCATTAATCCGACCGTCATTAAGTAATATTTAAATTACGTCAAAAAATAATACACAGTAAAAATTTAAGACAAAACTAATAACTATAGCTAGGGGTGTCAATGGCACTCTTTTATGTTTTATCCGTTTATCCGACTCATATTGTATTCGATAAGATGAGTACGGATAAAAAAAAAATTGTAAATTTATCGGGTACAGGTACGGGTAAAGATTTTTTTTCGTTATCTAAACGGGTAAGCATTGAATAGAATACTTTATAATTGATTTACTTGCGCTTACCATAATCAGAATTTTTTTTTCAATAAAGTACTGTACATGTGTGAAATGAATGTATATGTTTTAATGTTTTATTTAATAAATAATAAAAATAATTATTATATTAGTATTATCCGTTATTTATCCGCTACCGTTTCGTTATCCGACAATCATAACATATAAGAGTAGGATATGGGTAAGATAATTTGTAACCGGTAAGTGTAGAATACGAGTAAAAACAATTTATAATAAGTACGGATATGAAAATAGTTCCATCCGATCCTTACTGTATCCGTTGACACCCCTACCTATAGCTTAATTTAAATTATTGTCAGTGCCGTTAAATCAGCTGTAAGGTACATTACTTTGTGATTACATCCCTTTTCAGCTTTAAAAAAAAAAGAAGAAGAAGAGAATGTTATAGTTACTGTTCTTTCCAAATTCCGGGATAAACGAAAGAAACCACTTCCTGTGGAATTCATATCTCATCCAAGCTAACAGAAAATTCTGTTTAGATCCGACCGTCATCCACCTCGGATCAAATTGGTCTTGATTCTGATCGGACGGTCCTGATCTAAACAGAAATATTCTATTACCTCAGAGGATTTGGACTCCAACTCCAAGTCAGCTCTTCCATTTCCTTGACGATCACACGAGTCCGGATCCTCCGTAGTAACTCAAATTTTGAGTTTAGATTGGAACCGTCCGATAGATTCAGCTCGTATCAAGGAGGTCCTTTAATTTTCGTGCCAAAACAGTTATCACGGTCCCGATCTAAAGTAAAAAATTGAGTTACTTTTGATAAGAATTCCGATCACACGGAGCTCCACTGCCCCAGTACGAATTTGGAGCTGAAACTCACCAATTCACCCATGGCTCCAGAACATCTCTCAATTATCTCTCTTCTACTACTACTAGTCCTTCAATGCACAACCGTACCTGCTCCGCTCCCCTCTTTATTTTTTGTCCTTTTTAATACTCTAGCAATGCAATCGATACATTTATCCCTTCTACATTTTGCTAATGGATCAGGGTTTAGAGGTGGAGCAGAGAGACAATCTGGGAGTAACTTATCCTCTGGTGGTCGCCACGTGGCCATTTAAGGAAGCGGTGAGAGCTGCGTGGAGATCAGCGAACGAGAAAGCATCCTCGGCTGTTGATGCTGTCATCGAAGGTTGTTCTGCCTGTGAGGAGTTACGCTGTGATGGCACCGGTAGTTAAGTTTCGAACTTTTAAAATCTTGCCTATCCAATTCTACAAGCTTACCAGAATAAATCATTTGGCTGTTTCTGTAATGGAACTCCCAAATGATCTCAATTAGGTCTTAATTTAATAACAACAACAAAATAAAAATAATTTTGCAGCTTTGGTTACTTGTTTTATATATAATTTGTGTGTCTGTCTACTAATTTAACTTGAATCTATGTATAGTGGGGCCTGGTGGGAGTCCAGACGAGAATGGAGAAACCACTCTAGATGCTCTCATCATGAATGGAGTAATGAAATTCTCACTTCTATGTTTTGTAAACCTCACAATGAAGTACACAGCATTATGTTAAGATAAGCTTTTAATCATTTCCAAATTGTTGTTTTAAAAAAATATGCCTGTATGTGAAATTGTAAACCCTTTCTTTTTCTTTTGAGTTTTGAGTTTTGACATACCCGAATTAAAGGCGGTTAGAAAAAAAGAGGTTCCTTGCCAGTAACTGAAATTTTACTGGTATGCCTGAACTTTTCCTTACCAGTATCATGAATTTTGCAGCTATAACTCAATTGCCTCGCATAAGCTCGAGCGCTTGACACAAGTTATGATATCGCAATTGAGAATCAAATTAATCAAAATTTACTCCTATTAAGTTCAAATTATTCAATATTTTAGGTCGCTGTTTAGATTGGTATCAATATTGATTTTGTCTATTTTAAGGAAACAAGTAGACGACAATGGAGGTGGGGGCCGTGGCTGGAATGAGATTTGTGAAAGATGGCATAAAGGCAGCTAAACTGGTAATGGACCACACAGATCACACTTTACTAGTTGGTGAGATGGCCTCGGTTTTTGCAATTTCAATGGGCCTTTCTGGGCCTACAAACCTTAGCTCATCAGAATCAATTAAAAAATGGACCAACTGGAAACAGAATCATTGCCAGCCCAACTTCCGGAAAAATGTTTTCCCGGAAATTGGTTGTGGGCCTTACCATGTGCGTGATGAGAAGTTTAATTTGTGTGGAGAGGCTGATGCGAGAAACTGTTTTGAGGCATTGGAATTACAATCCAATGTAGTTGGTCGGCATAATCATGATACTATCTCCATGGCTGTTATTGATAAGGTAATTGTTGCATTAATTATTCTGACTAATATAACTGAAAAATGTGAACATGCCTTGCTTTTGTTTACTATATAAACTTGGCCTGATGTTTCCTAAAAGTAATACTGTACTAGCTACTGAGGAGTTAAACCATATTTTTTTTTTCAATGTAGTGGGGACACATAGCAGTTGGCACGTCAACTAATGGAGCTACATTTAAAATTCCTGGCAGGTTAAAATTTGAAAGTTTTCCCTGTTATGAATTTTAATCTGAACAGGTATTAGCCTGATCCGTATATTGTCATGTATAAACCACCAAATATAGAAAAATAAGTAAAAAATAGCAAAAGAAATCACATCAATGACTGGTCTTCCAAATTCTCATGCCCTTTTTTATGACTGGTTCTGCATCAAATATGGGTACTACTGTACTAGTATATCCAGTACATTGGTCATCTATTTAATGTAAAAGATAATAAACCATTGATGCAAGAATGAGCATTCATAACACTTTTTGAGTTCCATAGTTGTCAGTATTTGAACAAATATTCATTGGTTATGTTTGAGGCTCTGACTGGCATGGCAATAAAGCCCATGATGTTAACCTGATTTCAAAATTTAACATGGGCAACGAGTTTATACCATTAATTTTTACCATAATTTTGTAAAAGTACAATGTAATCACTAAACTATTTACACTTTAATTGATCAATTTGCTTGGAGGCCTGCTACGCCTCCTCTGCTATTTGACCTACCTGCAAGCATTTAGCCTGCAACTGAACTGTCAATGGTTATAGGGTTGGAGACGGCCCAATTGCCGGATCATCGGCCTATGCTGATGATGAAGTCGGTGCCTGTGGTGCCACAGGAGATGGTGATATCATGATGCGCTTCCTTCCATGGTACTTAGTCTCCTATTTTTTCATTCTTTGATCTAGTTATTCTATGCTAGCTAGTATAAGTGTGCACATGCTTACCAGTGTGGTACCTCGAGTATCATCACTTGCTATTTGATTTCCAGAAAGATTAGGTTTCATTTGTTAAGAATCAGGGGAGATTGGATGGAGGTTTAATCGGTGGTGAAATTCTTTTTTTTTTTTATTGAATTAGCCACTCTAATTTGTACACTTGGTACACCCAGCTAGGCAGCTAGATACTAAACTGAACAAAATAGTGTAATGATTTTTCGTGCACTGAAATTCCCAGTTATCAAGTGGTAGAAAGCATGCGGCAAGGGATGGATCCTCAAAGGGCCGCATCAGATGCGCTTTCACGAATTGCACGCAAGTTTCCCAATTTTGTTGGAGCTGTAGTTGCTGTAAATCGAAATGGTGTACATGCAGGTGCTTGCCATGGTTGGACTTTCCAATACTCCATTATGAACTCAACCTTGGATGATGTGGAGATCATTACTGTAGTTTCTTAAATAAAATTGAGACGGGAGATTTTTTTTCGTGCCACAGAAGGAATTGGCGGTATGCCTGTGAATTGTGTATTCTTTTTTACAAAAGCGGTGAGTTCTTGCACTTGTAATCAGTTCATAAAAAATCTCATCCGAAAAAAATCCAACAACTTGCGAGGGCTGCTATTATCTTTTAATTTCACATAATGCTTTTGGTGAGAATTGATACAGGTCAGATATAAATCAAGATAAGTGTGGCAACGATGCTTTCATAACAAATCAGCAGATGAATATTAAATGAGCTGCAAATATTAGGGGTGCTGGTAATAATAATGATCATAACAATAAAAGAAACAACTTAAAGTTGTTCTTGCAGATAATGCGAAAAAAAAAATTAGCAGAAAGATTAGGTTGTACATTACAAATTTTAGATTAAGATAGAAAACTAAGAATGTACGAAGATTGAAGACTAAAGGTCACACCAATTTAGGTTGTGATCACAACTTTTATTATTCTTAAGACTTAGCGGGTAAGGCCACACAGCATTGCACTAAAATAGAAACAGGGGTAAAAAATTTGAACGTATCAATTCCATCTGACGGATAAATTTCATTTAGAAAGAACAAGGAAAAAAAACTTGCAAGAAGAGAAATTGAAGTAATTATCTCCTCTTTCCAGAGGAAAGCTCTTTTATCAGTATTTTTGTTCCACTTTTAAACTTATATGTATACACACATTGCTTTATGTAATATTTCTCAAGAGTTTACAATTTCAGAACCTTTGTTTTAACTAATATTCTCAAAGAGTTTACTTAAAAGCAGAGAAAGACAGAGGGGGTTTATTTTGATTAAATAATGGACGAGGTAGGGTTTAGACTGTTCATGGCGTGTGGGATTTGAGAGGAAGACAAACGCGGGACTTCAGAGAATTTGATTTAAGTGGAACATATATCTAAAAGAAAGAATAATAGTATCACTTAATAATCTCATCTTAATTTAACATATTTTGTTACTAAATGAATACAACAGATTATTTTCCTTTTTCCATTTTTTTTTTTCATCAGATGGTAAAAATTGCTTCATTTTTTTTCAAATAAAAATGGTGTACTAGAGGAAGATTCTAAAACGATTTCACCATTAATATTCTCCCAATGTTAAAACCTGATAGAAAAACATTTTTTTTATTTTGGTAATGAAAAGAAAACTAATTGCATGCAAAATGTGCAAAATATTAATTTTCAGACTGCTGAAGCTAACAAATACTTCTTTTTATTCCCCATCTTTAATAGATTTATTAAAATTTAAAATAGAATTTCTAGAGAACCGATTTTATTATTCATATCATTAAAAATAAAAATATTAAATCCGTAGCGTTATAAATTTGTAATGAAAATATTTTCAAAACTAACACAGCCACAATGAATCATTGCAGGTTGCAGCCCGCCAACTGTAATAGACCATTGCCCGACATTTTTATTAATATCTAAAATTAATTATATTCAGCTTAGTTGATTCTTTTTTTAAATGCCCAAACGGTCAAAAAATGACCGGTTGGATTAAAAATTAGAACTAGCCATTTTTTGGCCGGTCGGGAGGTTTTTTTTTGAAATATTTGTTAGATTAGTTCTTTTGATGTATAATTAGCATAATTATACTAAAATACGCTAAATTACTTGAAATGATGTTAAATTACGCTAAAATACGGTAAATTACGCTAAATTAAGCTAATTTACGCTAAATTATGCTAAATTATGCTAAATTACGCTAAATTATGTTAAATTACACTAATTACGCTAAATTACGTTAAATTACGCTAATTATACTGCAATACTCTAAATTACGCTAAATTAGACCAATTTTGTGTCATCTTTCATAATCATAAAAAATAGTAAAAATTAGTATTCTACAAGTTCATTAATATTTTATAATTATTTGGATATTAATAAAAATGTCGGGACCATTGCGACCCGTCGGCAGCATTTATTTATTGGGGTTTTGCTAAATTAAAATTTGACATATTTCCATTTTAATGCTACGGATTTGATTTTTTTATTTTTGTAATGTTATGAATAAAAATGTCGGTCCAGACCCGACATTTTTAAAAATACCCTAAGTTAATTAAAAATTATTAAAAATACCCACGGTATCAAATTTTTATTAAAAATACCCAAACCGGCCAATAATTGGCCAGTCCCGATTAAAATTCGATTAATGGAGGAACCGGCCAATAATTGGCCGGTCCCGTGATTTTTTTTTTTTTTTTTTAGAGAAAAATAGCTAAAATGCTTAAATGAAATCTAACACAAAAAAAATCGAATTGTTTTTTTTAAATATTTGTTAGAAAATACGGTACGAATAGGGCCGATTTTGTGCTAAAATACGGTAAATTACAATAATTATGCTAAAATACGGTAAATTTACTAAAATGCTGAAATTACAATAATTATGTAGAATTATGCTAAAATACGGTAAATTACGCTAAATTATGTATGAATAGGGCCGATTTTGTGCCATCTTTCATAAATCATAAAAATATTAAAAAAATAATAAAAATAATAAAAATTGGTATTCTACAAGTTCTTATATAACTAATTTACTGAGCTACGTAGATTGGAGAATAAAAATGAAAATCTTAATCGGAAACTTCAACTGAAGTTTTGAGGCTCTTTCCTTTGTTTTTTGGCGATTCTGAATTTGGAAATCCAGCATAGCTGGTTCGACGCATGCGCGTTTTCACAAGCTTTCCGAAAAGTGGTCATTTGCTGAAATCGGACACTCGAGCGCCGTTTTATGACCGTTTGAAGTTTCGTCGTCGTTTTTCCCCTTCTCAGTAAAGATATCATCCCTATTCGTACGTAATTTAGTGTACTTTACCGTATTCTAGCATAATTCTACATAATTATTGTAATTTACTATAATTCAGCATAAATCAAGTAATTTAGCGTGTTTTAGTATAAATATGGTAATTATATATAAAAAATGTAATCTAGCAAATATTTAAAAATAAATTTGATTTTTTAGTGTTATATTTAAGCAGTTTAGCTATTTGTCTCTTAAAAAAAAGTTAACATAATTTAAAGTAATCTAGTGTCAATCAACATAAATTAACATAATTTCAAGTAATTTAGCGTATTTTAGTATAAATATGCTATCAAAAAAAGTAATCTAACAAATATTTAAAAAAACAATTCGATTTTTTTGTGTTAGATTTCATTTCAGCATTTTAGCTATTTTTCTCTCTAAAAAAAAAAAAAAAAAAAAAAAATCACGGGACCGGCCAATTATTGGCCGGTTTGGGTATTTTTAATAAAAATTTGGGACCGTGGGTATTTTTAATAATTTTTAATTAACTTAGGGTATTTTTAAAAATGTCGGGTCCAGACATGACAGCATTTTCAATAGTTGTTTTAAATTTTAGTAGTTGAGAGCGATGTGCGCTCTATAATTTCAGATCCAACATAAACTATTTATTGACTCAATCACTTAAATAATGTGCCTGTTGAGTAACAAAATTGGTTGTCAATGCGTGCAAGCAAACTTAGTTGCCTTTATCGATACCAACAGCAAGACCATTAATTTCAGTAACAGAGAAAGTCTGTTTAATGACAATTTTACATGTAATGTCTGTAAATCAGATCGTGATTAGAAATACGTCAGTTTTATTATATTAGTAACTAAAAAATGAGGAGGGTTCGAATGCCTCTATTTTTCATGCCTCCATCGTGCCTCCATTTTTAAAAAATTTAATAACTCAAAATTTAAAACTTAAAAGTCAAAATAAAACAGTTGGATATGATCTACATTTTATCTATGCATGTGTAAAAAATTATGACATTTCAATTTTGTTTTGGTTGTCATCGAGAACTTGTAAAAAACGTACTAATGTGGATAATTTCTAGACGTTGATTTTTCAACTTATTTATTCACATAAAAGCAAAATCAAAATGTGATAATTTTTTATGAGCACATAGATAAAATGATATAGATCATATCCAACGGTTTATTTTGACTTTTAAGCAGTGTTCTAAATAGCGTTGCTATAGCGTTTTTGGACCCCAAACGCTACGCTATGACATCAAAATGCGCTATTTGCGCTACGGCCGCTATAGCGGTCCGCTATTTGCGCTATACAATATGAATTTTTTTTTTAAGCAATTTATATGAGTTTTAAATAAAGATAAAAAAAATCTCAAACCGAAATTGAATTTGTTGCTACTTGCTACAGATAAATCAATTTGAAATTGGGAATAGAAATTGAAATTTGAATAGAAAAAAAGTCCAAACCGAAATTAAAATTTGAATAGAAAAAAAAATAGATTATGTCATGAATCATGATGCTTAAGATATTTTTAATAGGAAAAATCGATAGTTTATGATATTACTATGGATATTTTGAACCACAATTTGGACTTTGTATGGGTTCAATATGAATATTATAATTTCTTAATTACTTTGGTGTTATTTATTGTTCTATGAGACTTTAGATAATGTTGATATTTAGTACAAATATTGAATATACGAAATGTAAAAAAAAAACGCTATTTGGAATAGCTTCCGCTATAGCGACGCTATTCGCTATAACTTTTTTTTTAGCCTCCCCGCTACGACGCTATAAATGCTATTTAGAACCTTGCTTTTAAGTTTTAAATTTTGAGTTATTAAAGTTTTAAAAAATAGAGGCATGATGGAGACACAAAAAATGGAGGCATTTGAACCCTCCTCCTAAAAAATAACCTTTTAAGATGGTTAAAAACAGTAAGCATTTTTTTTTTTTAAATGGACAAAATCGAAAATGAATATGAAATCATAGTAGCTGCACGATTTTATTTTTAAGAATGATGGATATCTATGTTTTCAAATTTAAATATTCATAAAAACTTCTTATCTGAATTTTTAACCTGCACCTTCCACGTATCACTAGATTAAAGACACGGGTAGGAATATTGATTGGATAAGATACCTGGGCAATTTTTATTTTCTGTGTGCTATTTGAATTCAACTAAGCAATTATGGTAATCTGATGATTTATTCTTGATCAGAAAAAACTTGACATTATTAGAACAAAAAAAGTCAAAACATTATTGCTGACTTTCGATTAAAGTTTTCTAATTTATAGAAAAAAAAAAAAGCTGCAATACGTCATCGTGAGAAAACAAATTAAGCCTAAAATCGATTCCTTGATCAAATAGAAATTTTGAATATTGGTAATGCCAATTTTCTATTTATTAATTAATTTAATATTTATTTTCAAAGAAACCAAATGTCCTTTTAGTTTTAACTTTATTTTTTCATGAGCAATCTGCCTAGTCACTTTATTTGTTTATAATTACATTTTTTGTGGCTATTATATTATGTGTTAGGAGGTATATAAGGATGAGCAACTGTTTCACTTGTTAAGCCGCTAAGCCGAGGAAAACTAGCTTTCAAAAATTACAATAATATTCGCTAGTTCTATGGATTTTTTTTTTTTACTGGCCTAATAAAATCAAGACTGGAAAAAGGAAAATATCAAGACAACCCTAACAACTTGTGTTCCTTAGAGCATCTACATTCCTGAAACTCTTAGAGTTTCTAATCTGATGTGGCAGTTGCTAAACTAGTTTCAGAAATGTAAATGAATTTCTTATTTAACAATTTTGCTCAATAATTTCTTAATAAGAAATCGTTTATAAACTGTGACGTGGCGAAACGATTCGCTGAAATTCCTCTCTTGCAGATATATCTTAATAAAAAAAATTATAAACTGTGACGTGACAATTAGGAAACTCTAATTTTAGTTTCAGAGATGTAGAGGTTTAAAAATTAAGAGGGGTTTAATTTCTAAAAAACAGTTAACAATTATTTAAAAACTCTAATAGTTTTAGGAATGCAGATGCTCTTAAAATTCTTTAAAATGCTGATTTTTAGTTACGTCTTCACCAAATGATGGGTCCCATCTATTGATTGGTTTTGCAAGTCAAAATTATTCCCAGTCTACAATCATCACATTAAAGTCCCTGCTATTTTTTATTATCCAATATTTCATTGAATTAAAATATAATTGACATAGCAGCAAACAAAGGAAGCACATGTATGTGCAAGTAACCCCATAAGAGCATATAAGTACCCACCATCGTAACATCAATGAAGAAACCCAACACACAAAAAAACATCAAAAATAACAAAAGAATTACAACTAAAGGTTGCTAATGGTGATCGAGTTCTTTGGCATATGGTTCATTCCACTAACCCTAATTCTTGCACCAGGAAGGCGGCTGGTACATTTGGTTTCTCGGCTTCAGCAGCTGAAATTATACTTTTTACGGCTGTCAACCATGCCGGAACCAGATCATTGGAGTCAAATGGCTAGGATCAATTCCATGGCATACACCATGACCACTTGATGGGTCAGAAGATTTTTTTTTTTTGTACATTATGAAATTTGATTTTCTTGCTTTTTGTACAAATAGCTCTATTAGACTTGCTTGTAGTAGGTTTTTGTATTCCACAAATCCAAATTTTAAGTCCTTTCTAGAGTCCGGCTTCTCTCTCTCTTTGAAAACTTGACAGTGGCTGTCACTCTCTCTCTCTCTCTCTCTCTCTCGCACTCACACAGGAAAATTATAATTTAGGGGGCAAAATGGTCAATTTCCATTGATCCAAAACCAGAATTGGATGCTCTCAGACCTCGCAGGATTGACTTCGCCGTCTCTTTCTCCTGCAAATTTCAATGACACACCATAACAAATTTAGTACAACTTATTTATCCCTTTTTTATCATGCATGTAGATTCATGAAATAATCTCAAAAGGATGTAGAAATAATAATCTTAGAAAAAGCCCTATCACCTCTAAATTAGTAATAGTGGACATGACTAGAAGAATATAGCATGATATCAACTTGCTTGTTTAAAATTAAAGCCATATATGACCAATGCGGTGACCTGAATTACAAACTAGACAATTTGAGCTAGCAAAGCCCACTTAATATCGACTCGAAGAAGGTTGCGTTCTATGTAGTACATTCTGAAAAGTTCCTCTATTACAGCCCATTTACAACCACACTGTTGTACTTCGAAATAAACCTCAAAATCTAAGCACACTAACCTGTTCAAAATTTTGACCATTAACTCTAGCTACAAGCCAAGCTGGCAGGCTGCAGATGAGCTAAATTGAGCTCAAAGAGACAAGATCCCCATAATTTTTATTTTAATGAGTAAAATCAGCTTGAAATTTTGGATGATTCTATCACACGCTGAAATTTCAAGCTGATTTTCACACGCTGAATTCTAACTTGTGTCTTGTGCTGCTCGAAACGCTATTTTTTATTTTTTAATTTGCACTTGTTTGGGATATTCTTACATGTGTTTTATAACCAGACCAATTTGTAAAAGGGCAGTGATAGTGCACGCTGCATGACAGGTATATACTTCTACTAGCACTAGAAACTGTAGCAATCTTTGCATTAAAGCAAGTAAATCCAACTCTATTACGAAAACAAAAATTTGGAGAGTTATATAAACAAACAAACAAAGATCCCTACAGTCCATCAAATTTCTTTTAGTAATTTGAATAAAAACCCTATGCTTAATGACAACTAAAGAAGCACCTGCTGTAGTTGGAAGGTCAGATATTTCACATGGCTATCTGCTAACTTCAATACTGTGGTTGAAGATGAACATGACCGGTCCTTATAAAACATAAAATAACCTTTTCTACATGCTTGGATTGTTGTTGGGTCAAAAGGAATAATAATATATTATTATATTACTTTGTGCGACACTAGTTAGGTCCACCTATAAGCAGCACTATAATAAAAATAAACACACACAAAATCAAAAGAGGTCCATTGCAGCCAACTATCCAGTGGCATGTACTTGCATTCATCCAAATTTCAACAGCTTTAAAAAATAGAAAAAACACTAATAGTTTGCTGTTCTGATGTGATCTATCTAAAATCACTTGTACTAATTTTGTACTGATGATATTAAAGAACAACCAACATATAGGACTCAATTGACATCTAATCGTGTACATACCTAATATTTTGGAAACAACGGCACCAGGATTTGTCTCCAAATCCACGAGAATATATGTGCTTGTTGTAATTGATTCAAAAACCCAAAAAAGGAGGCAAAGACTTACAGGTCCAGTGGAATCCAGCAAGCGAGTGGCATAGTGCTCTGCCTCATCATATCTCCCGACACTCTTGCAATACTTGGCTAGGAAAAACAATGCCTCCACATAGTTGGGGCCCTGCCGCTCCTCGGCATCCATCCGATCAAGATCCTTCTTGTAGTAAACCGCAGCTTGATCTGCCTGGCCTAGTTCCCCATACAGCCGTGCCAGCTCGTGCAGTGCTATCCCTTCTGCATCGTTGCAGTCTGCTGATCGTTTGTAGCACCTGAATA
Organism: Carex kokanica; assembly: GCA_025461125.1. Taxonomy (NCBI): domain Eukaryota; kingdom Viridiplantae; phylum Streptophyta; class Magnoliopsida; order Poales; family Cyperaceae; genus Carex; species Carex kokanica. The sequence goes on along the minus strand of JAJGRX010000856.1, from coordinate 1,561,799 downwards.
TTAACATTGTATTTACCAATTAAGGTTAATAGAGATAGGCAAGATATAAGTTTGAAATCCAGATGAGTCAAAATCAAAGTTTGAAATTTCAGAACTCTTTAAGACAATTTTAGAGCAACACAGTCAACATGTGATGAGGTTTGCAAGGGGATTGTAAAGTAATTTGCCAATTCAGAATAGGGCTGCTAATGAGCCGAGCCGGCTCATGAGCCAATGAGTCGAGCGGCTCAATAAATTGTATTGAGTCGGGCCCTAAACTAAATAAAGCCCAAACTCGACTCGGCTCATATTTTATCACTCAAACCGAGCCGAGCCCGAGCCGAGCCGAGCCGGCTCATGAGCCAATGAGTCTCTTCTTTTTGTGCTTGATGATGTAATAGGCTGAGGGTTGGAAAAAAAATATAATTTCCTTGCGGCGCGTTTTACGCTTGGCATTATGCGTGATGTATTAAAAACAACAGTCGTATTATTATTTTTGTAGATTCGTAAAAATATATTTAAAAATTTGAATACATGTATTCAAAAATACTGTACAAACGTGCATATGATTCACACTTAACAAAAGCTTTTGTAAAAGGCAAAAAAAAAAATCAATTATTTGGTTCAAACTTTTACAAAATATAAAATTTATCGTTAACATTGTATACGTATTCCTTTTGTAAGAGGCCAAGAAAAAAATTATTTGGATCTAGCTTTAAAAAAAATTTAGCGACATTTGACAACAAAGTATTGTCTAATAGTTGTTTAATTACTATTTAAGAGTGAGGTGTTAGAGAATTTTAATGTAGAGAATTTGAAATCGTTTTTATCTGTTCAATCACATTATTTTAAAGTTTGATTTGAATTCGGTTTAATCACATTATTATAAAAAGTTTGATTTGAATTCGGTTCAATCACATTATTTTAAAACTTGATTTGAATAGTTTAGGTAAGGTTATGGCTTGTAATCAAGTAAATGTTTGTTTTTCTAATGCTTGGCATGAGTTGAGCTCACGAGTTATGACATGAGTTGGGCTCGCGAGTCATGAGCCGAGTTTGAGCCGAGCCGAAGGCTCAAACTCATTAAATTGAGCCGAGCTTTGTTCTTCAAAACTGAGCCGAGCCCGAGTTGAGTCGAATTAGTTATATGACGAGCCGAGCTGAGTTTTGAGCCGAGCTTGACTCGTTAGCAGCCCTAATTCAGAACCTCACTGTATGGTGTGGTACATGATATGATGTGGCTGAGGTAGGGTACAGGTTTGGTTGTTACCACTTTGAGGTATGGAGACAATATTAAATTTACAATATAGTCTCAATTGAGCCCAAAAGGGATAAAGTAATTGAAAATATGGATTAACTTGGTGTTTCAACCAATGCATGTTCACCGACCAGAGGCCACAGTACTAAGAGGAACAGAAGATTATCCAAATTCAGTTGTGAAACAATAAATTATCATTTGCTGAATTATTATTATGAAATGTGAATCAAGCAAATGATTCGGAATTTATAGAAAATATCTTCAAATCAATTTTAAAGGAATGATATAATATAGAAGGATATGATCCCGCAACAATCCGGGACACCCACCATAAAAAATTTAAATGTGAGTTTAATCAAATCCAATAATTAGGATGTGGCCCACATGAAATATACATCATGCACATTAACAATGATAAAATTTGATGTCTGCTTTACCTATGTTCGGTTTGATCATATAAAGTTAAAAAAAAAAAATTTGGAGTGCTATAAGTTTTAAATATTTTCACAAATATTTTCACAAATATTTTCACTTTATATAAAAAAAAATTGCATGTTAAAACAATACTTAACATCAAAAGAACGGTCTTTAATTTAAAGGAAAACAAAAATTATGTTTCAGAGCTGAGCCTGATGAAAATAGAGGCAGCTTCGAGCTTAATCAAGATGTATGAATCGAACAAATCATATAAATCTTCGAGTCAAAAGCATACCTGATAGCCTCTTCTATTCTCCCCAGAGGTGCACTCTCATAGCAATGCGCCATTGCATTCCACAGCCTAGCATCATTTGGCTGCAATGCCGCTGACTTGCTGTAATAGTACAAGGCATAAAATATCATACCCATCATCTCATACATCTGGCCCAGCCCATACCAGGCCCGGTAATCCCGTGGGTTTATCTCAATTGCACGCCGGTACGCGTCAATTGCGGCCGGTGTGTTCTTCATCTCCACATACTCATGCCCCATCAATGTCCATGCCGACAGATACTTTCGGTTCAGCTTTAGAGCTCGCCTGAAGTACAAAACCGACTTTTCATGCTGCCCCTTCAGACTGTAATAGTTTGCAATTATGCAACACGATTCAGGACGATACTTGTCGGTTAGGAAGACCCGGTGAGCAAGGAAACTTAGTGTTGAGAAGCTTTCTTTTGCATAGAGGATGTTGGAGTAAGTGTCCATAGACTCCATGCGGTATGGATCGGTACGGAGCAACTCCTCGAAAATAAGCTCGGCCTCATCTAATTCACGCATATTATAGTGTACCGTGGCAACCTGAGCTTGGATATAGTCGCTAAGGCGAAAAATGGTTAGTAGTCGCTTGTATGCTTCCAAAGCCTCTTCATGCATCTTCAGTTCCTATAAGAATAAGTGTAATTTTGGTTAAAGACATCTGCTCCTTGGGTTCCAATGTTGTGAAAGTCCAGCTTCAGTATTAGTTGGGGGTGCTTGTGGGCTAGGGTATGCCCTTGGACTAAAGTGCTGGGCTAAGATCCATCAGGGTCCAAAGCTTGGCCCTCATTTGTAACTTAACATTATTTAGGGCCAAACTAGCAAAAGGCCCAGATCAGCCCGAAGTTCAAATTCCAATCACCACACCAGTTCTCCCTTCTACAGAGCTGCCTGTCAAATAACTTCTCGCTCCTGTCAAATTCTAATCAGCACACCTTAGTCGTCATATCTCAGCTGGGACTTAAAAAGTACCAATCAGTGATACAAATGTCCGGTGCGGTACTAACTAATCTGTACACTACTATACAAACTGTTCAGTATTATAATAACCAGTCAGTGCAGTTATTGGACTAGCCACAGTTAAAGTAGAGTTTAACTTGAGGTGGACCAAACCTTCAGTAAAGAAATCAGTTAACATGTATTGAAAGATTCAATAACTTACCAAAAATGCACTTGCAAGAAAGAAATCCTTCATCCAATGGTTCTTCAAATTTAAGGTCCTCAACATATCTAGAGTGGTGCACAGAGAAGTAAGCTCAGTCCATGCGCTCCAGTTCCATGGATAGCTGTTGACTGACTCAACCAAGACTGACAGAGCCTGGGACCCACACCCTTTGTCCCTCAAAACAATACCATACAGGTACAGACCGAAAGAGTCAATAGACCTGTTTCGGTGGAGGGAGGAGAGCTCTCTTTCTATAGTCGCCAACTCGGTATTGACAGAGTCACTTTTCCCCAATGGACCCTCAAGTTCAATTGTTTCTTCCTCTTTCCTCTTCTCTCCAGCCTGGAGGGATATAGACATGAGTATATGGAAAGCATTTTTTGAGTGTAGATTGAGGTTTAATTTTGAATTAAATTTCTTGTGTGTCCTTCTGAATTTCAGGAACATCTTGTTCAACCCTCCAAAATATAAATTATTATGATGTAAATCTACAAAGCTGCCCATACATTTGGTTAGGCGGAACATACTTAAAGTTCACCCAATCCATGATATTTTCTCAAATTGAATTGCTTCAAGTAACAAAAAAAACTTAGAACTATGTCTAGCTCAAAATGGTTATAGAAAAAGAATGTCAAGTTTATGAAACACGAACTTACATAATACAAGCAAAAGGGGGAATTACGAGGAGTGAAATGGGAAATATTAGAAAATAAAACGCTCACAGCACAGATTAATAAACTTGACTCCATAATTATTTATGCGAGAATTCTAAATTTTTAAAGAGGCATAAATGATGCTACGTCTTAGGAGGGGCAAATTGAAAACTTTTTAACTCTGAGATGGCAAATGAGAAAGTACAGCCTACAATATGCAATTAAAAACAAGTATATTATCAGTCACTTTACCATATAAAGAGCATAGCACCGCAAAAAAACTGCCCTTTTTCCAGTTTGCCCCCGGAGTGCATGAGAAGCACGCCTGTACTCACGGCAATCAAAGCATGACTTTGCCAGAAGGTAACTGTCGTAGTCGTCATTGTCCGTGTCGTCAGAGGGAATCGGAGTGCTGACATATGACACACCAGCTGGTGGTGTAGCAGTGGCTGGGGACTCCGCGGCAGCAATTGCACGGAAGCGGTGGCGTAGGGTTGATGACAGAGGCGTCACGCCAGAGGTACGTGGTCGGGAGGAGGGAGTGTCAGGCTCAATCCCGACTAAGAGCTCCGCTGCCCTGTGAACAGTTCAAAAAATATATACTGAGAATTATACAATTTGGTCCGGAAATAACTAATGAAAAGATGTTGACAACACTGCCAGTACCTGTAAGACGTCTTTCTATATTGTAAATGGTGTATTTTATCAACAAACTTCTATCCTATAGAAAAAATTGGTGCATTGGAAAAGTTTGAAGGTGACTATTTATTTCAGATAAGTGTTTCCCTTTTGAAAAAGGCAAAAAGCTTTATCTTTCTATGTTCCTGCTGAGACAGATAGAACACAATTCTAACGTCTTAAGTCTTTGTTTTTTTCCAATACCAGTGGCAAGTTTAATTTTGGGCACAATAGAAGGCAAATAGATATAATCGGGATAAAGGTTCCAAATTCAGGATAGGTAGTCGTTTCAGATTAATCTTGACTGCTAATTTCAATAGGAACAGCATAGGAAAACCTGGTACTCCAGTCAAGATCTAAAATTTAAATAACAGGGGTAATAACATGATCCGCATTGTGATAATAAGCACTGTACACATTAAATCTGAGCTGGAGTAAGCAACAATAGTTCCAATTCTGCCACTATTCTGGCCTTGGTGATAAATCAGAAAACTTGTATTAACTGTAAAAGTTACCATTTTGAAGCTGAGTGGAGGCCGCGGTCAGAGAGCTGTTTGACAGCATGCCTAAGCTCGTTTCGACAGCTTTCTTTGGAAGCCATTGCCTTTTCGGAGAAGAGAACAGTACAAAAATTATACCAGAATAGTGGGCTTCTTACGAGGAGAGGAATAAGGAGGAGAAACGAGAACTGTGGCCTTGAGGGGTCCCCTTGCAGCGGCTGTGCGAATCCGCACTAAGGCTTCTACTGATCTGCTCCTGCGCCGTGGGTGTGCAACGCGGGGCAGGCTCGCAGGAGGTTAGGGTTTCACTGGAGAGGAAAAAATGGAGGGATCCAAAAGTATTTTGGAATCTTGTTGGAAAATGTTTAACGTTTCAAAATTCGAATCCTCTGGGGAGGGTTGGTTCGTGCGAATTCAGATCGGACAAGTATACTTTCCAATTATTGTAAATGATTTCCTTCACTTTACGGTTTGAGATTAACTCCTAGCCGCTTTCAGATTCGAGCTAGCGCAGGAGCAGTATTATTGGGCTTTGGAATTCGTGCCAATTTAAATAGAACGGTCCAGATTCAATAATTCTAAAAAATTCTCTATTACGGTATGGGAGGATCTGAATTCATTGGTACCTCACATGGGTTTCCGATTTAGAGCCGTATTTTTTTTTTTTTATCAGAAATATAGAAATGAGTAGGACTAAAATGTTTGATTGGTTTTGTGCCCCATCATGCTTTAACACCGTTATCTTTATTTTCAAAGTTGAAACAGTCGCTCTGAACCACTTAATATGATCTTCATATTATAATGTGTTTGGATACAAAATTTTATATGTTTTTAATTTTTTTGCTATTTTTAAGATAAGTAAAAAATCGTTGTTTTTAGAAGATTCTGGACCATTCAAAAATAGTAATTTTGTACCTCTCTAAACAGTTAGTAAAAAAATTCAAAAATTATAAAGTTTGTTATCCAAGCACATTTTAGTATGAAGATCATGTTGAACGGTTCGGATCGATTATTTAGATTTTAAAAGTAGAGATAATGATGTAGGGGCATAATTAGGCACAAAACCAATGAGACATTTTAACCCTACTCTATAGAAATACAAAGGTTTACTCTACGGGTGGAGTTTTTGTCCAAATACTTTGGACAAAGTCAGTCTTAAATTGTCCGATTTGATTTAAAATTTGCATCAACGGTTTAGATTTACGGGATCATTTAAATTTATTAAGTTTTAAAAATATTTGCACGAATATTAATACAAATCAGACGGTTAGGTCCAGCATTGGATGAGATTTTGTCCAAAATCATTTGGACAAAATTCAATTCCTTACTCTATTGATTTCTTATTTAGAATAATCATTTGAGTATCTTCACTTTAATACCCTAAAATCTCCGCACTATATTTAGAGAAATTATGTATTATGGTCCCTACTAATTATTATTCTAAAAAATTATTATATGGTATCACTAATTATTATTCTAAAATGTCTGCAACACTCTTCCTCTATGGTCCTCCCTTTCCCAGTCTCCGCACTTGTCACCGCGGCAACCTTCATAGATATAAATACTTGAAAGATAAGATATTATTACTTGATGCATAACTTGTTATGATCATCCCCTTTCCAGTCCCCCAATCGCCCCGCGTCAACCTTCCTCTAATGAAGTAGTGGGGATCCCGTATCACCGCATTAACCTTCTCCAATCGTTCCCGCGTCAACCTTCCTCTAACAAAAATAGTTGACCACATAAGTATAAATACTTCAGTGCATGGGTATAAATATTTGTAGTATTTTATATTAATATTTTTAGACGTCATCCAGTGTCATATGTAAATATACTTGCAAGTATATGTATAAATACTTGCACGACGAGGTATAAATACTTGTGTGAGTTCGTCGTCATGGATCTTATTTGAAAGAGAAAATTGTATATAAGACTTGTAATTTTAGATTTGCAAAATTTCTCACAGATCGTCAGAAATATGGATCTGATTGAACGGATAAAAAAAATCCACCTCTAAAAACGTATATGGTCCCCAATGTAGTTTGAGCAGTCCCCCATAGGTATTTATAGTGCAGGTAGATTTGGTTGAAAAGACAATTATTTATGTAAAAATTATTCGCCTCATATGTATAAATACTTTCTTGCATATGTATAAATACTTATTTGCATGAGAATTAATACTTTAGAAGAAAAAAATTCAGTGTTGGCGTTTTTACGGTCGCCCCAAATAGTTATGGTAGTTATTATGCGGGTACAGTGCGGATACCGTTATCAGCTCTCTTTTATTTAATGTCCATAATAAAATATTTTTTATTTGAATTTCAAACTCATATTCTCTTATACAAAAAGAATGTTGTCATTTGTTACGAGATTAAATGTTGGTTATTGTATTTAGTGCCGTATTCTATTCTTAAAATGCAAAATGAGATTTGCATATTATATTTTAATCTGGTACTAATTTAAAAGCGGACTTCCTTTAAAGAAGGGGATTCAAATGTTTTTATTTGTTGTATCTTATTATGTCTCTATTATTTAAACTTTTTTAATAATAATTATAAATTGATTTATCAAAAAAAATTGTTAGATATAATATATGCTATTTAGTATATAAAAAACTATAACTTTTTCTGATATTTTTATGTCAATCAATAAGTTGAAAAAATAATATCGAGAGGTTATCCACATTAATATTTTTTATAAACTCTTGATAACAGTCAAATTAAAATTAAAATACCATAATATTTCACATTTGTATGAAGAAAATAATATAAATCATATCTAACCGTTTTATTTTGATATTTAAATTTTAAATTTTAAATTATTAAAATTTAAAAATAGAGATATTTGAACCCTCTTCGTATTCGCACATGCATCGAAATAATTTTGACTCGGTTTGAAGTTATTCTATTTCCTGCGGCACCACAGACCCAAATTTAAAAATAGAGAATACTCACCTCCACCTCCTGACCTGGTAGGATGAGATTTAGATTGTTTATTCAATATCTCAAAAACATCCGATGTATCTGAAGCAGGCCCGACAATATAATATCCAATTTAATATTAAAGAATGACATATAGAGTATAACTAGGGTGTTCTTAAGCTCACCAAGTCTCTTTGTGAGCTTAACTCAAAAATTCATTAAATTAATTTCAAATGACACATTCAAGCCGTTGAAACCGATCTCACGAGTGATGAGTTTACATGTCAATTTTTTAAATTTTCGAACTAATCTAATATAAAGTCAAGCGGTCAAAAAATGATTAAAAATGAACACCTTGAAATTAACTTATAAACCGTCTTTTTTTGACCGCTTGACTTTATACTAAATTAGTTCGAAAATTTATAAATTTGACATGTAAATGCAATACTCGTGAAGTAGATCGGTTTGAATTGTTTGAATGCATCGTTTGAAGCCAATTTAACAGGTTTTTTTTAATTAAGCTCATAAAGAAACTTGGTGAGCTTAAGAACACCCAGTTTTACTCTGACTTATAATATGTAAAGCAGAATCGATAGTATAGGAGTGAGGCTATGGTGCTATGCATAGCACCAATGGCTAGTGTCCTATGACTCAATATGGTACTTTTTAAAATCCTAACGGTCGATCCGACCGTTCAATGTGATATCCATATGAATATGTACTTGCAAACTAAATTTTATATTTTTTCGAATTTTTTTACTATTTTTTTAGATAGGTAGAAAAATCAGTGTTTTTTGAAAATTCTGGACCATCAAAATTCTAATGACATACTAGGAATATAATAGTGTTTTTACGAAGATGTTGAATATAATAGTGTTTTTATGGAAGTTATTACGAAGATGTTGAATATGACTTGCAAACTTCGTAAGAATATGAAGTTATTACGAAGATGTTGAATATAATAGTGTTTTTATGGAAAAATGGACTATTTCAAAAGTTTCTAATGACATACTAGGAATTTTCCGTTATTTTAGTATCTCAAAAACATCCGATGTATCTAAAGGTGGCCCAAAAAAATAACTGTTCCGATGAAATTTCCTCATATGATAAGGTGCTTGATTTGTAATAGCGAGAAGGCATATACATAGTGATAACTGCTCATATGCGTCCCAGGTAGGGCTGGACAAAATTGCTCGAACTCGTGACTCGCTCGTAACTCGCTCGTTTACAACTCGCTTTAACTCGCTCATTTACAGCTCGAGTTCGCTCCAACTCGAGTTGGCTGACTCGTTTAATAAATGAGCTGAGTTTGAGCTCACCCCAACTCGCTCATTTATAACTCGAGTTACACAGTATTGATCACAATAAATCTCAGAAATCCAGACCCTGTAACAAAACCCTAATCCCTCAGACCCGATTACCCGAAGTCCCGAAGTCCCGAACCTAAGTCCTACTCCCGTCCCACGAGCTAGTTAAATGAGTTATAAACGAGTTGTGAGCCAACTCGAGTTGATAATGAGCTGAGTTCGAGTTGGCTCTACAGCTCGTGATTACCATCCCAACTCGAGCTGACTCGCTCGTTTATTTAATGAGCTGAGTTCGAGTTGGAGATAACTCGCTCAAACTCGGCTCATTTACAGCCCTAGTCCCAGGTTTGGTTTTTCCTTTTACTCAAATTGAGGTGTAAATTAACGGTACCAGGTACGTCGGTACAGGAACAGCCACTTGATTGTGTATATCAGTGGAACTTTTGGGGTTTGGTACGGTACAGTGAGGAGGTACTTTTGATCATAGATAGCTTCTAAAAAAAAAAAAAAAAAGATACGGTGCTTGACGGGAACTCGATTTGCGCTGCCCTTGACGTTTTTTCATGCATAGCAGAACCGAACCAGGGATATGTTTGATTGTAAAATAAGAGTGAGGCTATGGTGCTATGCATAGCACCAATGGCTAGTGTACTACGGCTCAATATGGTACTTTTTAAAATCCTAACGGTCGATCCGACCGTTCAATGTGATATCCATATGAATATGTACTTGCAAACTAAATTTTATATTTTTTCGAATTTTTTTACTATTTTTTCAGATAGGTAGAAAAATCAGTGTTTTTTGAAAATTCTGGACCATCAAAATTCTACCTATCTGAAAAAATAGTAAAAAAATTCGAAAAAATATAAAATTTAGTTTGCAAGTACATATTCATATAGTTATCACATTGAACGGTCGGATCGACCGTTAGGATTTTAAAAAGTACCATATTGAGCCGTAGTACACTAGCCATCCGTGCTATGCATAGCACCATAGCCTCACTCGTAAAATAATATTAACTAGAATAGTTATTGTTTGTCTTATTAGAATAGTCAAATCTCAAAATTCTCAAAAATAGTCTATTCTAATAAGACAAAAAATTGAATTCATTATTCTAACTCAATTAAATATTGAATAAGCTATTCCAAATAGTTTAACCCACAATAATAGCATATTCTCATTCCAACCAAACATACTCAAGTAAATATTTCTAAATAAATAATGAAGTTTAAATTTCATCGTGTATATGCATATCTACGGTTCCGATTCGCGTTTGAATATTTTAAAGTGAAATATAGACCCATTACCGAGAGGTTTATACAACACATTGCATTTTACACTCTCTATATACAGTGCCGATGTAATTCGATCGATAAGTTAATTTGTTATAACATAGGAGAGGAATTACTTAATAATTAATAATCTTGATAATTTTGAATTTTATCGAAAATAAATTTAAAATCGGAATCTAGTAATTTATATTGTGAACCTATCATATCCGTTAATTTTTTTTGATAAAATTCGATGTATTGTTTTATTGTTAATTAAATGATTTAATTTTCAATTGCTCTGAACTTACAGTTTTTTATGCATAGCCAAAAGGGAATGAAATTAAAAATTGCTTTGAAATCAGATTCTTCCCATACATATAATATATCAAGATATTTATATTTTATGAAATTAAAATTTATATGTTTTGTGAATAATACAAGAATAATTCATCAATAGTTCGTAAAAATTTATAAATTATTCGTAGCGCTGATGATCCGTATTAAAAAGCCCTTGCTCTATAATTGCATGAACAGGAGTGTCAATTTTGGTATGTTTTTATTTTTATATATTTTTGTGTAAATAAGCAGAGTGGTCTTGGTGGCCTCTCCATTTTAATTACTGAAAGGCCTCCGGTTTGTACAAAAATTTAAAAAGAATAGAAAAAGAAAAGAGAAAAATGTATCTTCATGAGCGGATCTTAGTGTGCTTCAAATGTGGCTAAGTCACTCTCATGATTCTAATTTTTTTAATTATGTATATTAATTTTTTTTTAAAGTTTTATATAGGTTAGTCTTCTTATAAAAATCAAATGTTTACTTGCGACGCAGTGGTTAAAGTTGTTTATTGGGTTGTGAAAAAATTTGAGTGCAAATTTCATCTCCTACATTATATATTTTTACATTTTATTTTTCAGTCGCTATTTAAATTTTCTAGTTCCGCTTCAGTGTATCTCAAATTCTAATTTTCTTTATTTGCAAGTTCTCTTTGTAACTCTATAGATGCAAACAGACAAATGATCACATAAAAGGATTTTGGCAGAGCGAAAAAAAGATTGATTTTGGTGATAGCAGCCTTCTCCCCCTTCTCCCTCCCACACCTTTTAGGTTCCATCCCGATACATTTCTCCTCTCTATCTCGCGTCTATCTTCTACTGCAGAGAAGAGAATGAGGAAGATGAGAGAGACTGGAGCCGAGAGTGCAATATTGTCAGAACTCAGAGCATACAGTGTGCTTGGATACCAAATTTTACATATTTTGAATTTTTTTTTTTTTACTATTCTTTGTGAATTTTTAAAAATCCGAGTTTTTCGGATTCAGATGCAATAGCTAAATAGCTACGTGTTTTAGTCGTTCCGTGATAATATAAAAAGCAAAAAGGTCATGATGAAATTTTATGTTAAAATATTAATTCAACATCTCAAACCATAAACTTTCTATTATTTTAATATAAAAAGCAAAAAGGTCAAACGAAATTGTTCAATCTTTATTTATTAAAAAAAAACAGGCCGGCCAAAGTAAAAAAAAAAAGACCGGCCAAACTTTGGCCGGCCTTATTAAAAATACGGACCGGTTAAAGTTTGGCGAATCTAGATATTTTTAAAATTGTTCAGCAAAGATGAATATATTTGATATTTTTTATTTAATATTGAATATTAAAAAAAATATCGGTCAAAGTAGTATGACTAAAGCCTTAGTACTACTAATTTGTTTTTATAATTTCGAAAGTTTAAATAGATGTTCTCTATATTAAAACGTGCTTAAATGCCAACATTTAGATTTTTTGGATAATTTTTAAAATCACTGTATTTCATAATGAAAATAAATAAAAAATCTGAAAAAACAGCCTGTCATCATTCTTCAATACAAATTTATGTTATATATTAAAAACTTAAGATTTATATAATACTTTTAAGAGTAGAACTAAGGTGCTCTTAAGCTCACCAAGCTTTCCGTGAGCTTAACTCAAAAACCTATCAATCCGACTTCAAACGACATTTCCAAACCGTTAGATGTTCAATCTATATTAAAATGTGCTTGGAGACCAAATTTTATATTTTTTGAAATTTTTTTACTATTTATTAAGCCGGTTTGAAAACCGCTGTTTTTATTAAAATTCTGCACCATTAGAAAACAACGGTTTTCAAACCGGCTTAATAAATAGTAAAAAAATTTCAAAAAATGTAAAATTTGGTCTCCAAGCACATTTTAATATAGATTGAACATCTAACGGTTTGAAAATTTCGTTTGAAGTCGGATTAATAGATTTTTGAGTTAAGCTCACGGAGAGCTTGGTGAGCTTAAGAGCACCTTAGTTCTACTCTTTTTTGTTTATAATCTCTTATTTTAGTATATAAAGCCACCATCGGAAGAAATTAAAAATCGCAGACCGGGACGAGGGAAAGCGCGGACTTCATATCACCGAAGGTAACAGAATTTTTATATTTGGGTCCGGACCGTCGGATCAGAATAACAAGATTATTAAAGAGGCACAGTGCATTCCACATCGGACCGGATTGGCCGAATTCTGATCGGACGTTTCGCATCTAAACACAAATATTCTGTTACCTCAGAGGATATGGATTCGGAAAGCACGCTGGTTTCTTTATCGTACTTTAAATCCCTCAAATCTCAGATATTTCTTAGAAAATGGAGAACGACGATGAGGTGGTTCTGAACTCAACTCTCTTCTTGGATGGCGTTGGCGAGGTCGTCGCTAAGCTCAACACCGACGGATTATCCTGCTCACCTGTCGATTCGGTAAGCTATTTCTACAATTTGCTTTAATTTGACCCGACTTTCATAACTTCTGATACCATGCCAGTACCACGTGATTCAAACTGATGTAGGTTTAACTCGACATTTGAGGATCGACCTCTGTTTAATTAATTACATGAAGTCAAAATTTCAACTTGTTATTTTCCTATCTGAGTCATCTGACATAAATCATAGTTTTCATTGTATCATTGAAATTCTAGTATGATTGAGCTAATTATCTGAATTTCTCATAGAATGATGTCACGACATATTGCTTGGGGCTAAGATCCTATACTGCAAAAGAAACAAATATTAGTTTATCGGATGTCTATGCAATAGAGCAACAAGAGTGGGGCTCTGTCTATGACCCTTCAGTTACTGGCACATTTCTTCATGGTGATTATGTCGAGGTTATATATTTTATTTCTCCAGAGTGTCAATTTGGCCCTGTTCCTTTTAATACTACCACTAGAAGTCAAAATATCTTTTAATTTACCGATGCATAACAGAGACTTAGATGTAATCCTGCTGTGGACAGTGGTTACATGGGAGAAAATTCTCTTAATAATGTTCTCCTAGTGAGATTTTGAGACTTATTTTTTTTCGTAATTATTATCCCTTTGCTACTGTTTCAAGCTTTACACTGTGAACCGGCCAAAGTTTCAGTTGGCACTTGTTTGCTGGTTGCATGCCAGCTGATCTCGAGCTTTGTTATTTTTTTCCTTTTTAATCTTTTATTTTAATTATCTTTAATAAGTCTATGTGGCTCATGTGAGGTTAAACATCAAAACATCAAAATTAGGCTAATTAACAATTTTGACAAGCTCAAAAATATATGTGCCTCTCTCTGCTAAATAGTTGAAACTTCCTGTTCTTAATATAGCTTAAATAATTGATGACCAGTAAGTTCGTAACATGACCTATCATCTGATATTATGCTGTTACTATGATACAGATGCACCGATTTGTTGTACATGCAGTTGTAAGACCCAAGAAACAACCAGCCCCTTGGATTTTGTCAGAGCACATTTTTGGGCACAAGGACCTAAATACATGTGAAGCATGGGTGAAACAACTCAATTCTTACATGAGCAACCAATACAAGAGGCCAAAGAAACTTTTGGTACACTTCTGAACTTCATCCTATACCGTTATACTAAATTTTTTTTTGGGTACTGTTAATGCTGTTGTTGAAGAACAAAGAGATGCCTGAGAAATGGCTTGTTGTTATTTCCTCATAGTTTCACAGACTTAATTAAATCCCTGTATCATGGGCAGATGCCCAATAGGTTTCTTCCATGCTGTCATATTCCTTTTTTTAATGTCACACCCTGTAACAGTAATTCTGCTGTGCTTGTTCAAAGATCAAAATAACTTGTGATGAAATGCCTGCCTTGCCTTTAAGCTTGAAACTAAGGCCTGTAAACAACTCCAAAAATATGCTGTAGAAAATATTGTGCTATAAAGAATTCAGAAACCAGAAGCTGAAATAAATTTTACAAAAAAGGCTGGTATTTTATTGAATTGCCCCTAAGGCTGACTGGAACAAGAAGTTTGGTGTGCGACATTAAAGGGCTTATGTCATCTCTTCATCACTCGTACCTTGTTGGCTTCTGGTGGGACCATGGGAAACAACCTTTTTGCCCCTTAGCTCAAAATTGTGTAATAGGTCTCATAACAACTTATAATCTTCAGACAATTCTATGTCATGAATTGTATTGAGAATTGAAAATATTTTTTATTATAATAATGAGGCTAAACTTACAAAATTTCTTCTAAGATAAGGTGATAGTACCAGCTTTTAAAATTAACTGATGCAGCATTTGTTTTCAGGTACTAGTACATCCGTTGTGTGGAAAACAAAAGGGAGTAAAGACATGGGAGATGGTTGCACCTATATTCTGCAGAGCTAAAGTAGAGACCAAGGTGGGTGATATATTTCCAGTATAACACTTGCTTCTCAAAAAAATAGTTATTCTTGGGAAATATTTTTTCTAAATATGTATTTTGAAATATTCTTCAAAAATGTATTTAATCAGGTGATTATGACGGAGAGAGCTGGACACGCATATGATGTAGTATCAACATTACCTGACAGAGAGCTCAGATCTCTAGATGGCATTGTAACTGTGGTACATACATTTATGTTATCTGTAATAATATGACTTAAAGAAGTAACAATCAGACAAGCATTATACAATGGTTGATTAATCGTTTTCTATTTTATGTTTGATGACAAATAATGACGCAATGTTTATAGGGAGGAGATGGCCTATTTAATGAAGTTTTAAATGGGCTTCTCCCATCAAGGCATAAGGCCTCTTTTCCTCCGCCTCCAACAGGCTTGGGTCAAAACGGAGAAAATTATCAAAACAAAGAAATAAATTTAACCATAAATGCTGATGACATGGGCCATACATCTGCTGATGAAGGCAACTCATCTCCAGAGACTTCATGTAGAAATGATGACCATGAACCACTTCTTCCCAATTCGCTACCTGCTAGTAGTCTTGCCTCAAATTTAGGTATGACAGATGTCAGCTTATTTACCTAAATGCACCTGTTGGGATGGGTACCTGTATGACATAATAAATATACATGGACATACCATATTGGTCGTACCCAAGATAAACTTTGTGTTATGATTATTCAAGTCAAATCTACGGATATTCTGACCCTTTGTTATTCTTTCCATTCAAAAGAAAAATAGCAGTTTCCTGGATTATAATTTTCAAATAATACTTTGAAAGAATGAAGAAACATATGTTATATTGAACATATCTTATCCTTCAATATTGAAAATTGGCATTATCACACTGTTTTGTGTTATATAAGTTGCCAGACTCTTTCCATAATCCAACATAGCTACGATATAATATTAAGCCAGTATCAGTAGCAAGTTAGCACAACATGATGTCTTTTGCCTAATCTTTGAACTCATGTATACGCTCAGCTACCTTTCAATGTGCCTATATAAAGAGTTCTGTTAATGTGGCATGACCTTCAATATTTTGGGCTATATATGCAAGAAAATCAAAATTCAGAGCTGTTTTTGTAAAGTGAGCATTCTT
Organism: Carex kokanica; assembly: GCA_025461125.1. Lineage (NCBI taxonomy): Eukaryota > Viridiplantae > Streptophyta > Magnoliopsida > Poales > Cyperaceae > Carex > Carex kokanica. The sequence continues at coordinate 1,545,509 of JAJGRX010000856.1, read as the reverse complement.
GAAAGTCATCCATGTGAAGATCCTCAAGAGCAGATTTTGACATCTCTCTTTTTTTGTGGGGTCCACAGGAACTCAGTACAGAGTTAACAGACCAAGTGATTCAGGTCAGTCTGTTATACGACTTGGTGAATCAGTTGCCATTTTGTGGCAATCAAAAGATCGTGATTTGTTAATCAGAGTCATTCTATAAAACAAATTTCATATAACTGAATCGGACACAATTTTTGGTTTTTGTTGTAGATGAGATCCCTTCAGTTTCTTTTCCAAATGATTGGTTCAGATTAGGGCTCATACCTGCTGGCTCTACTGATGCTATTGTGTTGAGGTACGGAAATTAACAACCTTTCAATAAAGTTTATAGCAAGTTCTTTCAAACCAGCTTGGTTTGTAATGAATGTTGGTTTACTTTGACTGCATTTTTAATTCAAAACAGCACAGCAAAACCATTAGACGACCTGTAATGTCTGGTAATTTTAATAATTTATTTATGAATTTATTTTGGCTTATTTACTATATTAGAAAATATAAAGGTTTAATATGTAAAAATTCAGTCTTATCTTAAAAAAATAATTTAAATTACCGGATGTTAACGAATTAGAACTCAGGACAGTTGTCAAATTGCAATTATAAAGGGGGGGGGGGGGGGGGGGGGGAATTGTAACATCCGGTAACTTTAATAATTTTTATAAATTTATTTTGGAGTCCGGCTAGCGTCCAAACGTTTGGATAGAGATCTATATCCAAATAAGTCATTTTTACAATTTCAAAGTCCCAAAAGTCAATCTGAAGCACTTAACATGTTTTCTATATTACAATGTGCTTGGAAACTAAATTTTATATTTTTTGGAATTTTTTTGCTATTTTTTTAGAATTTTTGAATATCGTTGTTTTGATAAATTTTTTATTATTTTTTTTCCATATCAAAATAGGGATTTTAAAAAATTCTAAAAAAAATAGCAAAAAATTTCCAAAAAATGTAAAATTTAGTTTCCAAGAACATTTTAATATGAATAACATGTTGAGCGCTTCAGATCAACTGTTTGGACTTTGCAAAAATGACTTGTTTGGATATAGATCTCTATTCAAACGTTTGGACGCTAGCCGGACTCTTTATTTTGGACATATATACAGTATTAGAAAATTTAAAGGTTTAAAATGTAAAAGTTCAATGTTATCTTTTAAAAAAAAAAATTAAAATTACCGGGTGTTACACGACCAAATTTGAGTACTCGACTAGTATGTTCTCACTGATATGTTATGTTACAGTTCAAACTCTCTTTCCCTCTGTTACAGTACAACTGGAGTAAGAGACCCTGTCACATCAACATTGCATATCATTCTAGGTAGTAAGATGTCTCTTGACATAGCTCAAGTTGTTAGATGGAAGACTAGCCCTTCCTCTGATTTGGAGTCTCCCACCCTTCGCTATGCTGCTTCCTTTGCTGGGTATGATTCCAAAATCTCTTGTTTTGATTCAACAAATTGCAAAAATAATCTTTGGAGATAAACTTTTATCTTCCTATGCAGGTATGGATTTTATGGAGATGTTATCAAGGAGAGTGAGAAGCTTCGTTGGATGGGTCCCATGCGCTATGATTATGCTGGAACAATGGTTTTTCTTAAACACAAGTACTTCTCTTCCAATTTATGGCATTCTCTATATGACTCTACATTTATTGCCATAGAAACTACACCACAAGTACCATAGTTTGCACATGGACGGTCTGATCAAAACGTACAATTCAGATCAAATTAGAAAGACCTCCTTAAAAGAAAAACAAGGTTTAATTTGGTTCTTTTAATTTAATGGGCAGCAGAGCTATGGTACGTCTATGCCATTACTTTCATGGCAGCAGATCTCAATTCCCTGAAATGGTTGTGATTTTTAAATCATAGAGAAGGGCCTGCCTGGAAGGAATGGACTCTGCCTGAGAAAAGCAGGGCCCTGCTTTTCCGATCCCAACCATTTAAATTTGTTGAGATTTGTGCATGAAAAAATTTCTTTATTGAGATATGAGAATGAAAAATTTTGAATGGTTGGATTCGGTGAAGCAGGACCCTGCTTTTCACTAAGAAAAGCAGCGGAGTCGGATCCTGCCTGGAAAGCTGCAATAGTCAGATTTTTTTTTTTTAATAAAATAAAACTTTAAAAATGAAAAACAGAGGGGCATTTGGCCTTCACTTAGCCTCTTTTAATGAGGGTCATTGACATGGGGTTAAGATTTGGGTGCATCAATGATTCCTGTGATGATCAGTCTATACTCTGTATAACCAACCCATGATGCTGGTACGTTAGTTTGGTAGCACAATGCCAGATGCCTCTTTGGTAAGCAAGGAAATTAGAACAAATTTAAACAAAAAAAAAGGAAAATGAAAAAGGAAATAAGTACCAAAACACAGTTTTAGGTCCCTGATACTGAAATTCTGTAATTGATTAACTGATAATTCCCATTTTATCCAGAACATACGAGGCAGAAATAACTTACTTAGAGCCGCAAATTATGGAGTCCTCTCATGAACTCAGAAGAAAACGGCAAAAGCAAATCTGCCGCACAAATTGCACGGTATGCAACCAGCCCACTGTATCAGAATCTGACCGAGATTCCTCAGATGGAACAGTCAGCAAATCTGACATCTATATCAACAAAGATTGTAAGTGGTTGAGGGTGAAGGGTCGCTTTCTCAGTGTCGGCGCTGCCGTCATTTCATGTAGAAATGAAAGAGCACCTGATGGTCTCGTGGCTGATGCTCACCTGTCTGATGGTTTCTTGCATCTCATACTTGTCAAAGATTGCCCTCATCCTTACTATCTCTGGTAAATTTTAGTAAACTAGACATGATTTTTTCTTGCTTTCCAGCTTGTGTGTTAGTCGAGTGTGGGTATATGCAATTGCTCTTAGTCAATGATCGAGTTGTCTTTGTCTTTTGTAATAAATGGATCTATACTAAATGGTTGCTGTGTTGATGCTACCATTGTTTTATTTGATTACAGCTTGGTATTCTTTTCTACATATCCAACTAAATGTTCCTTGGTAAAAATGTAGAAATAGCCTTAGTACCCTTTGCTATTCTGTAAAGGGGAAATACTGCAGATGCCTGACGGCCTCTTAATTTAACATCTTAATTTAGCATTTCAATACTTCCTACACAAGGATACATGGGATATCTTCAGGATCTCTGATAGCCCGTGCACCAGATTACCAGAAAAGAGTTCAAAGGGAATAAGAAAAATAACAATTAAATTTTAGAGACATGAACTTAACACTGTTGCTGCAGGCATCTCACGCAGCTAACAAAGAGGGGTTCTGACCCGCTGAACTACAGCTTCATAGAACACCACAAGGTTAGTTTATTCTATATTCACTATGTCAATAACCTATCATTTATCTTTTTAATCAATTTTAATTATGTCAATAAAACAATAACTACATTTTAAACTTCTTTCAGACTCCAGCCTTCACATTCGTCTCACAGCATGACAGAAGCTTATGGAATTTGGATGGAGAGATTCTTCAGGCGTGCCATGTGTCGGTTCAGGCTTGTCGTGGTCTCATTAACCTCTTTGCATCTGGACCAGAAGTATAAACATTACCACGTGATTGGAGTGTTGCAATTAATTAAATTTACAAAACATGTTAATAAAAATTTTGGGTGAATTTATGCGTGATCGTAATTTGTTTTTTTTTTTGGTTAAAAAGGTCGAAGCCCTGTTTCATTAAGAAACGAAAGTTAACTTACAGCGTGATCGTAATTTGTAGTTTTGTATATAACGATTTAGGATAAATTAAAACCCTTGAATATTTTGCTCACTTTATGAACTGTTATTTTATAATTCTTTTCTTTATCTAGAGAGGAGACAATCTGAGAGATGTTTTAAAGCTAGTTACAGAGGCTATCATTAATTTTTTATTTCCTTTTGAGTGAGGCTATGGTATTATACATAGCACAAATTGGCACAAATGGGTTCTTACTTTGAATTAATATCTTTATTTTAAAATTCAAACAATTGATCTAAACTGTTCAACTCAACATAGATCTTCATATAAAAAATGTAATAATAAACAAATTCTATAAAATGTAAAATTTGATCCACAAGTACATTTTCATATAATATCATGTTTGAAAGGTTCCGATCGGTTATTTAGATTTTATAAACAGAGATATTGATTCATAGTACAAACAAATATGTGATGTGCATAGTACCATAGGCCATATCCTCATTTTTTGCCTTTTATTGGAAAAATCACTTTCCTTTTCATTGTTTTAAGCGAGGATCAATTTGACCTGCTTAGTTTTCAATGATGGAAAAGATGAAACTGCACATCTAGACATCCTCCTTGAAAGAAGAAAAAAGTAAAGACTTTCAAAAAAAGTAATGCATACTTTGGGAACAAGTGTATATTATTCGTATAATTATTGTGCTTGGAAAGAGAGCAACAGTAATAATTGCTCGAATTGAAGGTAATGTAGTGACTAGGGACCAATTCAATTAGACATTCCTCCCTGAAAAATAAGTACAGTCGCTTTTGGATATATTATATTCTTTCATTTTGTTTTAAAATTTAAATAAAGCGGCATCGATATCAAATTATCACTCTTTTTTTTTTTTTTCTTGGGGTAGCTAGACAAAGGATCCGGATCCCCTAAGGTAACTCAAAAGTTGATTTTGAATCCGCCCTTCCGATCATAATTAGAGCCAATTTAGTCCAAGGTAGAATTCACAGGCCCTTTTAATATTTGTACCGAGTCTAATCGGACGGTTTGGATTCAAACTCAAACTTTAAGTTACTGCAGGGGATCCAAATTCAGTAGACTAATAATACCTCTTCAAGAGTTCAAGGGTGTCAAATTAAAGCAAGATGTGCCTAACAAGAACTGGGGTTCGAGCATGATGCCTATGTTTCATCGAAGACCTGCGTTGCACGTGCACCGCAATTAGTTCACTAATCAAAGAACAGAATTAATGCATAAAATTCATCATAATTAGGCCTGCAACCATCCAGGATTTGTACAACCAACAACGTGACTGCGCGAATTTTAATAAATCTGGCAACCCATCAAGTTGTTTGCCAAATTAAAAGAAAAATGTGTGCCCGAATTAGTAAAGTTTTTGGCTAGTCCCGGTGTATATCATCCTTAACCAGTGTATTTGTTCAACTGTAGGATTAAGAATACATAGAAAAAAAAGTTTTTTTTTTTTAATTTTAACTCTGTCTGATAAAGTAGTTCGGTCAAATATGTAATTCCAACTCTATTATTTATGGAGAACAAGATATTTAATTTATCATCTTCGTAAAATAAGACATCCATATGGATTGAATAAAGAGAAATTTGTTTATAAAGTGGATGAATTTAATTACAAAAATTTCACTCTGTTTTTTTATATTTTCTATCCTATCATAATTATACTCATTTTCATCCAATTTCAATTACGTTGTCAACCTTTCTATCTTTCTTCAACCAATTTCCATCTATTTTTATCAAGGTTCTAAATAGCGTTTATAGCGTCGTAGCGGGAAAGCTAAAAAAAAAGCTATAGCGAATAGCGTCGCTATAGCGGAAGCTATTCCAAATAGCATTTTTTTTTTACATTTCGTATATTCAATATTTGTACTAAATATCAACATTATCTAAGGTCTCATAGAACAATAAATAACACCAAAGTAATTAAGAAATTATAATATTCATATTGAACCCGTACAAAGTCCAAATTGCGGTTCAAAATATCCATAGTAATATCATAAACTATCGATTTTTCTTATTAAAAATATCTTAAGTATCATGATTCATGACATAATCTATTTTTTTTTCTATTCAAATTTTAATTCCGGTTTGGACTTTTTTTCTATTCAAATTTCTATTTCTATTCCCAATTTCAAATTGATTTATTTGTAGCAAGTAGCAACAAATTCAATTTCGGTTTGAGATTTTTTTTACCTTTATTTAAAACCCATATAAATTGCTTAAAAAAAAAAAAAAAAAAAATCCATATTGTATAGCGCAAATAGCGCTGTAGCGGCCGCTATAGCGGCCGTAGCGCAAATAGCGCATTTTGATGTCGTAGCGTAGCGTTTGGGGTCCAAAAACGCTATAGCGCGCTATTTAGAACACTGATTTTTATTGGTCAATAACATCAATAACAATTTCTTGAATTTTATTATATTTTATCGTTTGATTTGTAAACATATGTAGTAGGCAGGTAAATTAATAATGTCATACTGATAATATAAAATTTACAGCACAATTCAAACCTCACATTTTTAAATTGATATTCTACATATTTATAAATATGTACTAATTGCTTACAAGATGTATTATAGCCATAAGTGATATCAAAAACAGTAAAATTATACAAATGTTTTAGTTCTAATATCGAGTTTCATAAGGATACACTTTATACACAGAAGAGTATCCTCTCAGATACTGTGAATACCTGAGTTAATTTCAACTGAATGAATTTTTCTAAAACCTGACTTAAATACACCAGATCAAAATAAACGTTCTAGATCTCATTCTACCATACCGGTCCTAATAACTAGTCCTGAATTCCTTTCACACCGGTCTGTAACATTGATATTAGACCGTGTGCAGCTAATTTCATTTTTTTTTAAAGTTGGGAATGCATTGAGCATGCAACTAGTGAGCCTTGGATTCCCGGATCCTAACTGTAATGCCCAGCACATGGGAAGCGATATAAAATTCTGGAAAAATAAAAAAGAATAAAAACTTGAAAACTAATAACAATAATTGAGAACATTACTTTTGGCGGTTACCAACAGACAAGTCACAAGTGTAACTCAAAGGACCCAGCTAGCTAGAATAGTGTTATCCATCCAAATTAATACCTGAATTATGTATCTGATAAAATCCCCAAGCACATGCTGTCTCAACTCGTGATCATAATGACAAACACAGAAGTGTCAATCTTGTAATAATTTGATTTGTACTCTGACAATAAATTATATCCCATAACAGTGATAACACTAAGAAAACAAAATTACCGTCTAATTTTGATACTGAGATTAAAGGTACCGAAATCTGACCGTTCGGATAACGCATTTAATACGAATCTGTCTTGATTCAATATTAAATGATTAAAAATAAGACAACTGGAGACTCGATCTGACGCAATTTAAACTCGGCTCATTTATTAGATTGCCATTATATATTCCAAAGGCTGCAACTCTTAATCCAATCTGATGAATTTGTACTACATAATATATTAGGGACCGACTAACTATCCCCTGGCTCCTATTCCTTATTCATCTCCCAGTCAATAACTGTCTTTGTTGACTGCTAATTAAGAGGGGACCACAAATTTCAGCGCTAAAAGACAAAACAAAACGCGTTATTATCGCGGCGAGTGCAAGTATTCATATGTAATGCATCAAGTATTCATATGTAATGCATCAAGTATTCATATCTAAGATATCAAGTATTTAAAAAAAATCTGGACACATTACTTATCCATCTTTTACACGTTTTTAGAGGTGGTTTTTTTTTCTTCGTTCACTCTAACCAATATTTCTGACAATCTGTGAGGAATTTTGCAAATCTAAAACCACGAACGTCTTCTACACAATTTTCTCTTTCAAATGAGATCCATGATGACATACTTTCGAGTTGTCCGTTGCACAAGTATTCATATCTTGTTATTCAAGTATTCATACTTCATCAAGCAAGTATTCATACCTCATCAGTATTTCACAAATAAAAAACTGAACATCATTCACTCATTTTTTATCGATTGAAATTTCATTACCACTCAATCATTTTTTACTTGATATCTTAGGTATGAATACTTATTCGACGAGGTATGAATACTTGCTCGACGTGGTATGAATACTTGCACGACGAGATATAAATAATTTTACGAGGTATGAATACTTGCGCGACGGATAACTCAAAAGTACTTCATCATGGATCTCATTTGAAAGAGAAAATTGCGTAGAAGACGTATGTGATTTTAGATTCGCAAAATTCTTCATAGATTGTTAGAAATATTGATTAGAGTGAACGGAGAAAAAAAAATCACCTCTAAAAATGTGTAAAAGATGGATAAGTAATGTGTCTAGTTTTTTTTAAAAAATACTTGATATCTTAGATATGAATACTTAATATATTATATATGAATATTTGATGTATTATATATGGAGAATGGCTAATATCAAAACGTTTGTTCCTGGGCTCAGGAACAAACGATTCCGTTCTCCCATTTTCAAAGTTCAAACAACAAATCCAAACCGTTAGATGTTCAATCTATATTAAAAAGTGCTTGGAGACCAAATTTTACATTTTTTGGAATTTTTTTACTATTTATTAAGCTGGTTTGAAAACCGCTGTTTTTCAATGCTGCAGAAATTTCATAAAAACAACGGTTTTCAAACCAGCTTAATAAATAGTAAAAAAATTCCAAAAAATGTAAAATTTGGTCTCCAAGCACATTTTAATATAGATTGAACATCTAACGGTTTGGATTTGTTGTTTGAACTTTGGAAATGGGAGAACGGAACCGTTTGTTCCTGAGCCCAGGAACAAACGTTTTGATATTAGCCATTCTCTTATATATGAATACTTATGCGCGTCAGTTATAAATTTTTTCAAATATAAGCGGTCCCTCTAGTTAATTAGCGGTCCCCGACGTAATTAATGATTGATACACGTTTTCTTTTGTCTTTTTGTGCTTGACGTTGAGGTCCCTTAAATAATTAATGATTGGGGGATTAATGGGGGATAGGAGCCGGGAGAAAAAAAAATCTTTATCCAATATATTAATAATATAGATTACATGTATAATATTAAATTTGAAATTTAATATTTATTTCTTAAAATATCAAAATTTATTAAAATAATAAATTATCAATTGAATCCCCTCTTGTATAAAAGAAAGAAAATCAGAGAGAAACGATGGAGTAGCACAAGATAAAATTGTATTGCAAAGATAACCAATGATTAGGGGCACAAATAGACTGCCAGTCGCACGTGCGAGGGGCAGGAGACCGTACGACCTCTTGCTGTAGTTGAGCTGGTGTTTCCCGGACACTCCACGTCATTCTCACATGTTTGCAATAATGATAAGAATTTTTTTTATAGATCATAAATAAAAAAAATATTTTTACGAAACCAACATGATTATTTTTTTTTTTTACAAAAATCATAAGAACCGAAATGGTATTTTGGTCCGGTTTCTTTTTTAGATTTTCTGCGGCGGCTTATATGAAAACTTGTGAAAAAGTACCATAGAAAATTCAAAAAGGAAATCGGACCGAAATGACATTTCGGTTCTTATGGTTTTTGTAAAAAAAAAAGTAATCATGTTGGTTTCGTAAAAAACAAAATTTTAATTACAGTTTATAAAAAAAATTCAATGGATAATGCGCAACCATCCAAAGGGAAGAAGAAAGTCCGGCTTTTCGGAGAGTTTGAATCAGATAGAATCATATTACATATGAACCGTTTAGATTAAGTTGCACTATAAAATGATTTTTTTTATATAAATTTTGAAGAAAAAAATAATTCAACCGGAAAAAAATATATTCAAATTTCTTGAGAAAAAATCTTTTAACTATTGTTGAACATAAGCCAACGTAAATTGTTATTCACGAAGATATTGCTATTACCAATGAAAATATATGCGGTGATACTGATGTTATTAAACACTTTACTCTTGCATATAATTAGCAATTCTTGTAGTATATATTTTAGTAATTCTTGTCGTATATATTCTATTTTCTGGTAAAGATGCTCATTCATTCACCGCCAACTTTAAGAAAAAAAAAAAAAAAAAGGTGCTCATTCATATTATGGTCTGGTTTAAATCAGATATCTCATGTTTCGGCTGTAGTTTATTCATTTTTAATATTTTTATTGAAAAATCCATTACAGATTTATTAGATACATGCAAATTTGATAAACGCATTAATTATACAACCACACTCTAATCCAATAGAAACTTTGGAGTTCCTAGCTAATAACAGAATTTCTTGTTCTCTTGTTTTCTCAATATAATGTTACACCGCATCAGGAACAGAGCAAAATGGGATTGAAATTATCAGATTTTGGAGAAATGAAGCATGAACTCAGCCGAAACAGAGCATATTTAACAAGCATTTCAGACTTTCTTTAAAAAAAAAAAGGTATTTGGAATATTTTTTTTTTACCGGAAAGAATCAGGTTCTGTCTGATAAAATAAAGGGGCATAAATTAATCAGATATATTACAGAATATTAGCAGTTATATGAGCAGTTACTTTGCATTAAATATTTGTACTTACGTGTTCTCAATATTCCATATTAATTTGTATTTAATACTTTGAGCATCATTATTTGTGAAATAAATTCTTCAACTACCGATATAATTCGAGTACAGCACACAACCACATGAGGACGGTTATTTGCAATTTAATAACAACCATTATTTGGACAGTTAGATTTCGAAAATTATTTAGAGGGGATATAATTGGAGAATGAATAGAGATGATAATTAATTGGTGTCACATGTGGAACAATATCATATTCCATTTTTTTTCTTTCTTTCTTTTTTGTTTTAAGCAAGCAAACAACAAACTATTTTATTTATAGGAATAATATAACAATGATAAAGGCTGGTGGATGAATTGTATGGAAATTCTGATTTTATAGAAAGAAAGAAACAAAAAATTCTAAACTAAAGAAACCGAAAATTTGTTTCGATTCATTTAGAATTGTCTAAAAGAAAAGAATTTTTTAATTCCTTCTAAATAAATCAAAATTTCAAGTCAATCTATTTATTATTCTATATTATTTTTAAATAACTTTTTATAAATAAAAAATTCTGAGCAAAAGAGGGAGATATTTTATTTAATGTGAGTATCTTTTCACAAACATGAGCACTTTTTGGGATATTTTAGTATTCGAGTAGGGTCTTTGTATTATTAGAAATTATTTTTTCTAATAAAAAAATATTTTTTCTATTCAATGTAATATTTTGAACTTATATCATTTTGTACGCCCTGAAATTTAATTCAAAAGCCCATATTTAAATTAGTTTAATTTTAAATCTTGTTGATTACTTGAACGGAAGAACCGAAGCGGTTAATCTATGAGATTTCTACTCAGTTTTTTAAGTCGGAAGAAGTTTTACATATTTCCTAAACCATCAAGTGATTATTTGAATTGTTTTATTAAAAATTTCTATCAGACATGGACTGATTTTGGATTTTTTTTTAAAATAGAAATAAACAAACTCATTTAAACAAAAAAAACAGCTCCACCACTGCTACGGTGGAGGGTGGAGCTATTTTTTTTGTAAAATCGGAAAATATGTACTCGTACTTAGCATCTTCCATCCTCCACCTTAACATTGCTATGGTGGAGCTGCTTTTCGAAAATCATGCTTGTTTCATTTAAAATAGATTTTATTTATTTCTATTTTTTTTAAAATCCTGATTTTGCATGATATTCAGACTTTCTGGTTTGAGCACAAAATACCCTAGTTTAATTTGATGTTGCGTTTAGAATTTAATGTTGGGTGTTCTGATTTCTGAATATTCAAGAAGTGTTTCTGTTGAACTTTTTTGTTTTGTTGCAATACAATTTAATTCATGTAAAAAAAAATTATGATTTAGTATTTTACTGTACATGCATTTGAGGTACAACCGCATATGTTAGCCCCTCCTTTTTAAGTTCGTTGTTATATATTGTCTCTGTTAAGTTTCAATCTAAATAAATTTCTTAGTTATTGCTTTCATCAAAAAATTGGATAATGAGATTGTTTTGTTGAGTTGAAATTTTACAGGATTTTTCGAACTTAATGCTCACAATGTATATTTTTGTGAAACATATTATATTGAATGAAAATATGTATCAATTTGGAGAATTAAATGAAAGGAAGCAAAAGAGAAGAGAAAGGAAAGAAGGATATATATTTGGGACCTATAAGAACAATTTGTCAAAAAAAAAGTATTTTTGTGCAAGATCAAAGTAGTATGATTTTTGAAAATATGTAAAAGTAGTATGACCAAGGTTTTGGTACTACCAATTTATTTTTGCGATTTTCAAAGTTCAAATAGTCGATTTGAAGTGCTCAACGTGTTCTCCGTATTAAAATGTGCTTGGAAACCAAATTTTATATTTTTTTTGAATTTTTTTACTATTTTTTATGGATTTTTGAAAATCACTATTTTTCGTATTTTATTTTATTTTTTATTATGAAAAACAGTGATTTTCAAAAATTCATAAAAAATAGTAAAAAAATTAAAAAAAAATGTAAAATTTGGTCTCCAAGCACATTTTAATATGGAGAACACATTGAGCACTTCAAATCAACTATTTGAACTTTAAAATTGCAAAAACTAATTAGTAGCACCAAGACCTTGGTCATACCACTTTGATCTTAGTTAACCTCCATATTATATTGAATCAAAATATGTATCAATTTGGAGAAGTAAATGAGAGGAAGCAGAAGAGAAGAGAAAGGAAAGAAGGATATATATTTGGGACCTATAAGAACAATTTGTCAAAAAAAAGTATTGAAGAAAGGGCATTTTGACTTAAGTTTAAAAATAATTTATAAACTTATAATGAAAGATTGTCATCTAAAAGACTTTTGAGGATAGTTATTCAGTCCTCTCAGGAGATAAACAAGAATAAATCAAGTTCCATATGATGCATGCAAAATGCTTCATGCAATCAATCCTGATAAAATATTTGGCAAAAAAAAGAATTTCTCTAGAAGGATGCTTTCATCTTTGTAATTTCTTATTCCACATTCTATACCTAGACTTGTCATGATTTCATTCTATTTTAGCCTATCATGATTCCTTGAATGTACATTATTCCTTAGCCGCCTTCGATTATTCCACAACTTAGTTCCTGAGAATAAATACAGACGGTATGTAAAAGAAGGGTTATCAATTAATTAATCAAATTGTAAAAGCACAGATTCTCAAATCCAGAATAATATCCAAGCATATCAACTTATCATAATGGTATATTCTACCACATATATACAGAGAGATAGGCTACGTGCTTTGGGAAGTAAAGAGAATGTTTTACTTTCAGCTCATATCTCTATTTTTAAAGTTCAAATAGTCGATCTGAAATTCTCAACATGATCTTCATATTGATATGTGCTTGGAGACCAAATTTTACATTTTTTGGAAATTTTTTACTATTTTTTTAGAATTTTTGAAAATCACAGCTTTTCATTAAATAAAAAAATAATAAAAAATTTACAAAAACACTGATTTTCAAAAATTCTATAAAAATAGTAAAAAATTTCCAAAAAATGTAAATTTGGTCTCCAAGCACATATCAATATGAAGATCATGTTGAGAATTTCAGATCGACTATTTGAACTTTAAAAATAGAAATATGAGCAAAAAGTAAAACACTCTCTTTACTTCCCAAAGCATCATAGCCTATCTCTCTCTCTCTCTCTCTCTCTCTATATATATATATAGAGATAGACTAATGTGCTTTCGGTAGCACTTCGGCCGAAGTGCTACCGATTCAAAATCGGATTTTCAAAGTCCAAATGGCCGATCCGAACCGTTCAAGTTGTTCTCCATATTGAAATCTGCTTGGAGACCAAATTTTACATTTTTTGGAATTTGTTTACTATTTATTAAGCCACTTTGAAAATTGCTGATCTGGGTGAACAGTAAAAACAGTGCTTTCAAATTCTGGACCACCGGATCAGCAATTTTCAAAGTGGCTTAATAAATAGTAAAAAAATTCCAAAAAATGTAAAATTTGGTCTCCAAGCAGATTTCAATATGGAGAACAACTTGAACGGTTCGGATCGGCCATTTGGACTTTGAAAATCCGATTTTGAATCGGTAGCACTTCGGCCGAAGTGCTACCGAAAGCACATTAGTCTATCTCTCTCTCTCTCTCTCTCTCTATATATATATATATGGGCTATGGTGAGTTGCGAATGAGGATCTTGTTTTACTTCAAGCTCATATCTCTGTTTTCAAAGATCAAACAGTCAATTCGAACCGCTCAACACGATATTTATATTAAAATGTGCTTGGATATCAAATTTTATATTTTTTGAAAATTATTTACTATTTTTTTAGATAGATAGAAAATTGTTGTTTTTGAATAGATTCTGGACCATAAAAAATAATAATTTTGAAATATTCTAAAAGATTAGTAAACAATTCAAAAGAATGTAAAATTTGATGTCCTAAATATTATTCTGGGTTAAGCCCCTAGGCCATATTCTACCATATTGAAGGTTGAAAAAAAGGCACAAGTTTTAATTAAGGATTGGCTCGCTTTGATTTCCTGCAAAGCCGTCTTTAATTTCATTATGAAAAAAAAAATTAAAATTTTTAAGCAGTGTTGTAAAAAACGGTTGCTAGCGCCGACTAATCGTAAACCATACGTGTTGCATGTTACTCCGAGGACATTTTGTTGAGGGAAATTTTACAAAATATCCTTCTTTCAAAATTCTTCAAACAAAATGCTATCCCTTTAAAATTATTAACAAAATTTCCAAACTATTTTGATGATCTAAGACTCTAGAAACTAGACTTCACAAAATTTCAATAATTTTTTTGAATTTGACTGATATGTGCTTCATAAAGCATGTCATAAAAAAATAATTATTATATTATCTTTTGTTCTCCCTAATTGAAAGATGAATTATGAAAGTTTTAAATTATATGAATATTTGTACTTGATTGTCTTTTTGAAAGTGTAATATGTTTTTTTATCAGAAGAGTAATTATTTCTTAATTAGATGTACAGTGAATTTTCTATAATATTTTGAAAGTGATTAATAATTTTTTTGCATTATATGCTGAACAATTGTAGACCGGGAAGAGTATTCATATTCTTATTTTTTATTCTCTCGATTGATCGATTATCAAAACCATTAATCAAGGAAAAAATAACAAATATATATATATTTAGTAAGTAGTTACATATTATGATAATCAACATTTGATCTAGTGGCAAAGATAATGTTCTCTGTTTGCAAGTTCGAAACCCATAAAAGACAATATTTTGTGATATTAAATAGTTTGGTGGCTTGATCTCTAATTTTTACTTAAAAAAAGAAAGTACATATTATATTTTCAAGAAAGAGAAAGATCATTATTCGAGTGTTTAAGTTAGTGCTTTATCCTTTCTTCAATATAACAACACATATTTTATTCTCAAGTATATAAATAACTTACTTTTATTTACACTGTGATATTTGTGTATATCAAATATGAACACCAAATTGTCGGTAAAAATCTAATTAATCGGTTGCAAAACGAGTAATAGACGTTGTTTGCTTCTTTCGTCAAGAGCATACCGTTTTTACAACAGTGAATTTAAAGTAAAATATTTTTTATTAAAAATCTTACATTTATTAAATCTCAGACGAAATGAATTCGTTTTTGATATACTAAAGACCTCTGTAAAATAAAAAATATAATAAGTTACATGAAAATTTCTGTAGAAGAATACAAGAAACTTGTATTATCATAAGAAACTTTGTATGTCGAGTATCTACAACGGTGATTTATTTTAAATTGCTAATCTAATGTGTTAATTGCTAATATAATTGCTAGGATGTACCACAGTTTTTAATTAGCAAGTTTCCTTTAAAAGCAACTCTAAATTTCTGGAATGAGGTGATTTAGAAATTATGAATATCTTTGATTGCTAAACTCAGTGACGTGATCCAAATTAATTGCTAAACGTTTGCTGGAATGGAGATGCTCTTAAATATATCAAATCTATCATGTTTAAATAACGAGAGAAAAATGATAGAAGATAAAGAAATATAATTTGATGAATAAAAATATAATTGATGACAGAAATTTTGGATTTTCTTTATGTATTTATAATAGATAAATCAGATATCGTTAAGTGTGCAGTATCATCCTTTCCAGCTTAGAAAATCAGATTGAGACAAGTGTTAATTAAAAAAGTCATGAAGAATTTTTTATCTTTACTTTGATACTTTGCCAGGCACCTTTTCATCTAAATTATGTGTCAAAATATGGCCTCTAATTCAGCTATTCGTCTCACATACAAAATGAAAAATATTGTTTTATGTATAGAACTCAAACAGTCTTTATTTCGGTCTAATTTTGATAGTAGCCATAAATTAACTCCCACCTCAATTTTTATTAATTTATCTTTCTGCAAAAATAATAACTAAAAGAATAATTATAATTTCTCCCAACCTTTTGTCTCTCAAACGTCCCCCGAAGGCTAACTAGCTAGGATCACACTCTATTATCAGGATCACATTTTAAAAAGATCACCAACAAAATTACAATTGGTACACTCAAGTATTAATATACAACATATCAAATATTTATAACTAACATACTAAGTATATCTAAAAAATATGGACATATCAATTTTTTTCTTTTATTTCTCTCATCACTTACTCATCTTTTACATGTTTTTTAGAGTTGAGTTTTTTTTTCTTCATTTAATCTCATCCATATTTATTTTGATCTGTGGAAAATTTTGCAAATCTAAATTCACAAACGTCTTCTACGTGATTTTCTCTTTCAAACGAGATTCATGATGAAGTGTTTTCGGGTTCTTCGTCGCGTAAGTATTTATACCTTATCATGCAAGTGTAAATAATATGGAATATTTAATATTAAAAGATGGAATTGTTAGGTACAAACAACTGACACGTAACTTATTTACACTTGTATGGCGATATAAATACATGTAATATTTGATATTAATACTTTCAGACTTCATCTAGTGTCGTATGGAAAAAAAAAAATTAAAATTTGATAGAAATTCTTGACAATGAACTATTTACACTTGCATGTATAAATATTTGCAATATAAATTTGAATAAGACCATGGTCGGCCGACCCATAAGAAGTATTTGATATTAATACTTTTAGACGCGATCATCCAGTATCATATGAAAAAAATATTTGGTTTACACTTTCATGACAATGTATAAATACTTGCGCAGTGAAGAACCCAAAAGTACTTTATCATATATCTCATTGAAAGAAAAAATCGTATAGAAGACGTTCGTGGTTTTAAATTCGCAAAATTTCTCACAGTTGTCAGAAATATAGATAAGATTGAATAAAGAAAAAAAACTCACTTCTAAAAATATGTAAAAGATAGGTGGATAATGAGAGAGAGAAAAGAAAATAGTTGATATTTCCAAAAAAATATAAAATTATTTATTATGTTAGATATGAATACTTAATATGTTGTATATTAATATTTATGCACACCAATTGTAAATTCGCTAGTGATCTTTATTATAATTTGGCGTTATCAACTTGTGATTGGTAAACAAACAATTATAAATTTACACACAATTTGTTATCCAACAAAGATGATGCATGACATATCCATATCCGTATCCATACCAGAAGTTCCTTTCCAATATTATGATAAACTTAGGTGTTGTAAAATTATTCGAGTGTCTCAATATATCTAAAATGTTATTTGCAATAAAATTACTTGATCACATCTCTATTAATATATTTAATAAATTAGTAAATTGTAAACTTAAAAAAAAGGTTTAAACTTACGGGACCATTTCGAAAACAGAATAATATATGTTGTTCAGAAAAGTATGGTGAAAGAGTGTTATAAATAAGAGTAGGACAAAAATGGTATTGTTTGATGTTTTCAAATAGTATTAATCATAGATGGATCTAAAGTCTAACCATGAATGACTTAACTATCCTCATAATTAAAAATTAATAATTTTGATCTTTATATTTTATAATTTTTATAAATACTTATACTTTTAGTCTTTCATATAAATTAAAATTACATTACATTAATCTATTCAAGACCTTTAATCTCAATTTTCTAATTCCGTCTTATCTCTATTTCCATAATTTAATAACAGTCATATTCCATGTATATATTATCTCCTAACATAATTTTCTATTAAGAAGAATAATTAAAAGCACTAGTATGTTATTTAGAAAAATTATCTAATATTCTTTCCAGGGCTTTTCCAATTTTTGTTGTCATCACATCATCTATTATTTCGAATAATACTTTTTTCATCATTTTTCCAAGTGCATACCCTTAGATGGTACATATATTTATATATTTATTTCTCTAATAATAAAATTACAAAAAAGTTCAATAATAAAAAAAGACCGTTAGATGGTACATATATTTATTTCTCTCCTTGTACATAAAACTTATGAATTTTGACTCAGTTTTGATGGACATCAAGAACCCAAAAAAATAATGTCCGTACATTGTCTAGTGAATATTAAAAGTTTTTTATGACGATAAAAATAAATTTTCAAATGTTGTAATTATTTAGTGTATGTAGGTAAAGTAGCATAGATTATATCTAATAATTTAAATTTGACTTTTAAAATTTTTAACCTTGAACTATTAAAATGTTAAAACTAGAAACACGGTGGAAGCAAAATAATAAAAATATTTTAACACTTCTTAAATTTTAATATATTTTTATTTTAAGAAAAAAATAATGTTAGAAGCTTCGATTGCAATAAAATAAATTCCATTAACTCGGGAAGAAAGAATTAATATGGAGCAATCAACTAATGATATTCGCCATAATTTGGTGGGCCTAACCTTAAATTAACTTCTTTTAAAAAAATTAGAAAACCATGTTGAAAAAAATGGTGGTCTAATGATTGAGGAGAAGTGTACCGTGTGAAATTGTCGGTTTACAGCAGACAAGATAACACACACGACGGGCAGATGGGCCCCATAATTAGGTCAAGGCTATAGGACTATTACATGAGTGGCCTGGTCGCACGTGCTGGGACAGGGAGCACCTTGGACCACGTGACTGGTTTTGGGGCTTATTCCTCTCTCCCACGTGAACTCACATCTTTCCAGCACCAACTTTTCCAGGACGCGCAATAGACGCTATTTTCACATTTCTAATTGCATTGTATATTTGTATGAGATTCTTTTTAATTTAGAAATAGAAAAAATAAAATCTTTAGAAAAAAGATTGATTATTTAAAAAAAAATGGAACGGTGCGGTTTCACCAAGAACTGACTGATGGAACCACATCATTAGTGCCCCAACAATTTTTGAAAAATAATCTGTGATTAGGATTGGTTTTCGAGCAAATCTTTGATTGTATAATTTGTGCCGAGTGAGGCTACGGTACTATGCATAGCACGGATTGGTCCGTGCTATGGTTCAATATTCGAGTTTTCAAAATTCTAACAGTCGATCCGAACCGTTCAACATGATTATAAAATGAATATGTACATGCAAACCAAATTTTACATTTTTTTGATTTTTTTACTATTTTTTTAGATAGGTAGAAAATTACTTGATCTGAAAATTATGGACCATCCAAAAACAGTGATTTTCTACCTATCTAAAAAAAATTCAAAAAAATGTAAAATTTGATTTGCAAGTACATATTCATTTTATAATCATGTTGAACGGTTCGGATCGACCATTAGAATTTTGAAAACTCAAATATTGAGCCTAGCACGGACCAATCTGTGCTATGCATAGTATCGTAGCCTCACTCATTTGTGCAGATTTATTTATTCTTTGGAGAAAAAAAATCAATAGTTT
This sequence comes from Carex kokanica, assembly GCA_025461125.1. Taxonomy (NCBI): domain Eukaryota; kingdom Viridiplantae; phylum Streptophyta; class Magnoliopsida; order Poales; family Cyperaceae; genus Carex; species Carex kokanica. The sequence continues at coordinate 1,525,988 of JAJGRX010000856.1, read as the reverse complement.
TTTTTTGAAAAAAATATTTTTTTTAGTTTCAAAATAAAACAAAATACTCACTGTGTGGGGTGGTGAACTGAGGGGATCGTATACTCTGAGTAATACAGATGTACTATTTCATAGAGTTAGGCCCCGTTCGGTAGCCCATTGCCCATGGGTTTTTCAAGGTAAAAGTAATAAGTTGGTATTTTTATCTTGGAAGTGTTCGGCACCACCATTTTTTACCCAATTAAATTCCCAAATGACTACCCTATTTTTCTTTTGACATGGAGTTTGCTTGGTAAAAATAAATTTGGTCAGAGCTCCGTTTTTTTTCCCATTTCATGGAGCTGCTTCAATCTTTTTAGATAACAACATTTGTTCATTAAATTAAAATATGTAGTTAATTGTTTAATTAATTAAAAGAGGAATTATACTAATCAATACTTGTTTAATTAATTAAATTGAAATTAACTTGTACAATCTAGCACTCAATTAAACAAACACAATTTGATAATACAAAGGCTAAAATTAATTAAACAAATACAATTTAATAATACAAGAAATTATTAAACAAGCATAATTAAACTAGCAACACTTAATTTTAATAGATTAAGCTAATTTTAAGTTAAGTTCCTATTCTGACGTCTAACAAAATCATCCCACATAAGCCTAGCAATTTCATCTCTTTTTTCATTTCCTGCCTGACGTTGATTGTTAAGTCTTTCATCATCTTCGCCGTATTCTTCATCTCCATCCGGTACATCCACAATATCATTTGGATTAATTTCCAAATTAGTATTCGCAGTCCAAGTGACATCGCCATTATGATATACAATAAAATTGTGTATAATACATGCGGCTTGAACTATATCCGCTTGTTTATCAATTGTGTGATATGTTGCAACTTTTAAAATAGAAAACCGCATTTTTAAAATACCAATAAGCTTTTCAATATGGTTTCTAAGTTGAGCATGACGAAGATTAAAGAGCTCTTTGTAATTTCGCGGTCGTTCATTAGCTGCACCTTGCTCTCGCACGTGATATCTCACACTCCTATAAGGAGCAATGAATTGCGGTGTATTGGCATAACCAGCATCAACCAAAAAATATTTGCCTCATGGTACTGTGAATCCGTTGTCAAGTGCACTCTTTAGTACAGTGGCATCTGAAGCTGATCCTTCCCATCCGGCCATTACATAAGTAAATCGATACTCAAAATCACAAACGAGCATAACATTTTGTGATAATGTCTGTTTTCTATTACGATATGGAGCTTGATCTTCGTAAGCAACAGTTATAGGAACGTGTGTGCCATCAATAGCACCAATACAATCCTGTATATTAAAAAATAGTGAATAATTAAACTTACATTAATTTAAAAAGACATTCATTTGAGAATGATTGAAATTAAATTTACCTTAAAGAAAGGATTAAATATTGTTCTCGATTGGATAAGTTGGGGCGTATGAAGTCGAGGAGGTATTATGATTTCTGCTGATAGTCGAGTAATAGCCTTAATTACAATATGGAAGTAACGGCTTACTGTATCACCCGACCGTTGAAATCGTTCTTGCACAGTGCGATTGCTTGCATTTTTAGCAAGTGTGTATAAGAACATTGCAACTTGTTCTTCAATCAACATCTGTCCATCCTGGAGAAACTCTTTGTCTCTCAACAGCTTGACAAATGCACGAAAAACAAAAGTCTCCATACGAAATTCTCGCTTACAACGACACTCATGACCATCTAAGACTTCATTGACATACATCATTCCAGTTAGGATTGAAGTATGACATGGAGTTGGTTCCATTATATTTCTCTCTATATGTGGCATGATGAGATTTGTATAATCCTCATCATCATTATTCATTTTCCATTGAAGAAGATGATCCATTATTTTGCTATAAAAGATGTGAAGAAACATTTGCTGCAATAGCTCTATATATAAACAATTTAGATTTTTTTTTAAATGAAAATGGTCATGATCACTCATTTGTCACTTTGTAGTGTATGGTCAATTATGATATTACTTTTCAGTGGGTGGTCAGTACACTCATTTATCACTTTGCAGTGTGTGGTCAGTACACTCATTTATCACTTTGCAGTGTGTGGTCAATTCACTCATTTATCACTTTGCAGTGTGTGGTCAATTCACTCATTTAATTTTTTTTAGAATTTGATATATATAATTATATTAATCATAATCAGTGATTAGTATTAATACACTTAATATAGTTTAATTGTAGTATTATATCTTCTATAAAAAAAAAATAAACTAACAACCTAACAAATTTCTCATACATTTGCCGAACACCTATATTCTAAAATTACCCATGGTTTAAATAACTTTGATTTTGACAAATTGAAATTCCCATTCCCATATTAAAAATTCTCATTTCCACAAAATTCCCATGTTGCCGAACAGGCCTTAGTGGATCCGGATCATTCTTTTAACCTAGCACAAATCTTAAAAGGGACCCTAAATAGGCACCGGGTTGAGTTTAGTTCGACTGAAAGTAAATCTAAACCATAAGACCCTGTTCGGTGGTCAGGGATTTGATGAGAAAAGGCAACATTAAGCATTTGTTCCCATTAGGTGTTCGGCAATTAAGAATTTTTCCAAATAAATTCCTATTAAGTTCTCATACACTTCACTTTTTCTCTTCTAAAGACATTGTTCTAATGGAATAAATTAAGAATTCGTATCATTTGCATTAACTCAAAAAAGAATCTTTTGAATTAATGAATATGAACCGTTCAATATTCTTTGAAATCCGTGCGAACTAGATCCGCACGAATATTTAAGAATCCCTGCTTTATAGGCAGGGTCGGATTGGCCCTGTTTAAAGTCATAGGTCTTTTTTTTTTCCAATTGGAGCAGCAGCAGCTGCTATGAAGACCAAATAAAGTTTGATTGTTTCTTAATAACGTGATTATACTATTTTATAATAATTATTAATATCAAATTAGATTTAACTACTAGTTGAAAATTTTGAATGCTTCTTAACTTGTCCGTGGTATATAAAAAACTAAAATATATATTTTATCATTTGTTATGTTGTGATTAAGCTAATAGTTTAAAATTATTAATAGAAGAATTGAAATATAAGATTAAAAATAAGCCTATATGCAAGACACTCTAAGAAACATTTAATGCATTTTAAAAGAATAGTTGGTTTTTTTTTTCCAAAGAATTTATTTACCATCAAGTCAAGCGTCAAAATATGAAGAATTTTGTGCGCATTTTAATGCACTATTTTGCTCATTTTTTTGACCACTTGACTTGATAGTAAATAAATTCGATTTATATGGAAACGAAGCTCTCGGTAAGGAGATTGGTTTGAACGGTTTGGATTTATCATTTGAAGCTCATTCGATAGATTTTGGTGGCCGGAAGCATATTGTTAATATACTAGAGGAAGCACATTAGCCGTACTATATATATATAGAGGAGGGATCAGATTACATCCTTTTTTTTGACACACTTTGACACTTACCATTTTCAAAGTCCAAATAGTCGATCTGAACCGTTCAACATGATGAATATATTAAAATGTGCTTGGAGATCAAATTTTACATTTTTTTGATTTTTTTTACTATTTATTAAGATGGTTACAAAATCGTTGTTTTCAGACTATTGAAAAACAGAGATTTTGTAACCATCTTAATAAATAGTAAAAAAAATTCACAAAAAAGTAAAATTTGATCTCCAAGCACATTTTAATATGGTGATCATGTTGAACGGTTCGAATCGACTGTTTGGATTTTGAAATCGCAAAATTGGCCTATAAAAAAACAATGTCAAGATGTGTCAAAAAAAGGGTATAATTGGATCCCTCCTCATATATATATTTATATAGAGCTGGGCTTAGCTAAGCCATGGAGTAAAACGACTTGGTGCTCCACGCCTCATTATTTTCATTTTTAAAATCCAAACTACCGATCCGAACCGCTCAAGTTGTTCTCCATATTGAAATGTGCTTGGAGACCAAATTTTACATTTTTTGGAATTTTTTTACTATTTATTAAGCCACTTTGGAAATCGCTGATCCATTGGTCCAGAATTTTTTACTGTTTTGCTACTGTTCATCCGGATCAGCGATTTTCAAAGTGGCTTAATAAATAGTAAAAAAATTACAAAAAATGTAAAATTTGGTCTCCAAGCACATTTCAATATGGAGAACAACTTGAGCGGTTCGGATCGGTAGTTTGGATTTTCAAAATAGAAATATGGCGTGGAGTACAAAGCGTTTTACTCCATGGTCTAGCTAAGTCCATCTCTATATATATATATTATAATTACCCAATCGGTAATGGTACGAAATAGACTTTATCCGTATCCTTACCCGTTAGATAATGAAAAAAATATTTACCCATACTCGTACTCAATAAGTTTACGAAAAAAAATATTACATGTATCCGTTTTATTTAATACAATACAGGTCGGATAAACGAATAAAAAAGTGCCATTGACACCCCTACGAAGTATCATGCGTATTATGATACCAATCTTACTATTTGTAGGTTTAGATAATTTCAAACACTTAGAATCACCGAAATTTTTAATTGTAGCACCCCAAAAAAAAACCAAAAAGACACTAAATCTGGGAAATTCTAGAAGTAGCACAGCCACAGATTGACTGAGCGGCCTCATTTACTGGGGACCGCATTTTGGCTGAGCGGCCCCATTTACTGCTAAAAATGTTTCTTTGGGTAGAAGAAAACACAACAGGATTACGATGTGGTTGAACTTACTAAATAAGATGAGAAGAGACCACCAAGCCAGCCGAGATACAATTGAAAGACAGACAGAGCTGCTCGAGATGCACGAGGTAGTTAATTTTTTTTACTAATCAATTTCAACTTTTAAGAAAATATTTAAACAATCAGATTTAACAATCACTATTTCAAAATTTGCAGGTTGAGAGTCTATCAATGGACTGGATGTTTATTTAGTTTTAATTATATTCGTAAGAACATTGTTTATTTTCAGTTTATTAGATTTGTAGGCTTTGACTTTTAGTTTGTTAAAACCCTAATCCAAACAATTAAACATCAGAGTACTTCCACAACTAACGACTCTTGCAAGTGGTACAAATATTTCAAACGAACGACATTTCTAAAATTCGATACGACAAAATATTCGTAACGAACTGTCACGTTAAGAAAATTTTATAATAAAATTTAAATCATTTGTTTATTTAGAACGTTTAAAACGGAATCGAAATTTGATCGACGAGTGAGGAATGAGAAATTAAAACATGTTAAATGGGTTTATAATGAATTTTAGAATTATTCGGACCATTGATCCATCCTAGCACGGATCGCGAAGCACCCTCTTGATAAACCCTAACATCTCTCTCTTCTCCCTTGTGTGGCCTGCCAAAGAGAAAGAAAGAGAAAGAAAGAGAAAGAGAGAGAGAGAGAGAGAAGAAAAGAGAGAAAAAGCTCCAAAATCCCGTCGGATTGCGCCACCGTCCGAGAAATCGAGGGTGAAACCGAGGAGGCAGCCGTAGATCTCTCCTAGCCATTCTGTCGGTAATTCTTTCTTTCCCTTCTTCGTTTGAAAATCCGAGATTTCTCGAATCCGCGGATTGTTCGTTTTAAACCCGAGATTCGTGTTAGAATTGATCGAACTCTAACTCCTTTGAGTTTCTCATCTCTTGTTTACCGATTTTCTCGGTGATTTCGTCTCCCAATTTGGATTTCCCAATTCTAGGGTTTTGATACCAAATCCCGAATGGAAACGCGGCATTGATTGATTAGGTTAGTCCGACCGACTAGACTTGTCCTCGGTAGGGTTACCGCTGGATTGGGAAGGGTTAGAATGTGTAATGGTTAAATTGAGATTTCGACCAAATTAGGGTTACACCAACCGGCCAATCGAATTGATGCGTAAACCAGAATAGCGAACCAGTACCGGAATGCGACCTAATTGAGAGGGTATATGTAATGTAGGTGTAGGCTCGGTTGAGCAAAGGTTTGCGAGGCATTCCGAGATGCCGGATCGATAGTCACGCGGTACGCCTATTGCCAACAGGTGCGGGATTATTGGACTTGTTTGATAATTTAGATTCATGAATTAAACTGCTTCCAATTGTCATGTTGAACTGCTTGATTGATTGCATAATCGAATTGTTTGAATCATATGCATAACCGTATTAAATGAGAACTGATATGTACTGAAATCGCCTTATTGCGGGCCGCAACAACTCCCATTACGGGCCACAATCAACAGCGTAGCTCAAAATATAGACTGACTGACTCTCTGAATACTTTGTTGCGGGCCGCAATGAACGTAGCAGAATGAAATACTCTCTGGCTGAAAATGGGTTACTTTGTTGCGGGCCGCAACCACAGCCATTGCGGGCCGCAATGAGAGCCTGAAAAATGCCAACAGGAGCTGGAAATCGTCTGGTAACTAAGTTGCGAGCCGCAGTAACCCCATTTCAGTCCATAATGAATATTACAGTTATATTTGCATGTTGAATGGTATATCGTTTGTTTGTGTGTTTTTGTTTTGGAACTACGGTCGAAAGTCCCCAACAATTTATGACTATCTAGGATGGTCGGTAATGTTTCGAAATCAACGCTGGGCGATGACTCGAAACCATGTGCGCATATGAGAATAATTAATCACTGCTGGGCAGTGATTGATTAAAATCAGTCAATGCTGGGCAATGACTGATCGTGACGGAGACTTTGGGTGACTGTGAGGAAACGATGAAATGATGTCATATCCAGTCTGGGACAGGAATGACAGTTTGGTTTGACGCGTTGCGAATGGACGATTCTGAGTTATTGCATACGAATTTTTATCTGATTAATGAACCAGACCTTAGTTAATGGTTAAGCCAAAGCACTGCGGATGGGTGTCAGATAAAGGGTCTAGCTGGTGGGCCATCTGTAGGTGTCAGTGACACTACAGATGTGGGTTGGATAAAGGGTCCAGCTCGGTGGGACATCCGTAGGTGCTACCAGCTGTAATAGACTGAGTTAAGCCAAAAACGTGCGTGTTTGAGATTCATCTTGGAAATTCCGTAACTTGTGTTTCATTTGGTAAATTGTTGTCGATCATATGCACTTGTTTTACTTATGAATATGCATCTGTCTGAACTGCTTTTGTATGGTTTCATTTCTGAATATAGATTTTGATTGCAAGTCCAATAATCTAAACTGTGGCAAATTTCGCACTGGGAATTTATTCTCACCCCCACTCTTGGGTTATTTTACAGGATCTGGGGCGTCGGGTTCCGGAGAGGCACGCGAGCTATAGACCCTTGGTAGTTGCCTCTGTGTGGCCTAATCTACCCTTTTGTTGTATAGTTTAGGGTTAGGCCTGATGGTTAGTATCTGTACGAGATACTTTTGTTGTATGATATTTGACCAGACTGTATAACCTTATATATGGATTTATATATATATATATGCATAGGGATGTGTTTGATATTAATGAATTGTACATATTTTGATTGAACGGTTAATTGCCTTGTAAACATACACGGCGTTGTATGTTTACGGCAAGGAACTGTTGCGACCCGTGACTGCGGGGTGTGACACGAACATTTCAAAAAGATTTTCGATTTATTAGATTTGTTTGGCTTTCACTTTTAGTTTGGGTAAAAATATTTCAAATGAACGACATTTCTAAAATACGATACGACAAAATATATCAATTCAAACAACATTACAAACTAAAACTTAAACAAATACAACTATTTTTATAACAAAAAAACAAAAACAAATTTCGTTTTAAATAAAAAAAAAATAGGGGACCGCTCAGCCGAAATGCGGCCCCATTTCTGAGCGCTCAGCCAAACTGCGGTCCCTAGTAAATGAGGTCGCTCAGCCAATCTGCCGCCGTGCTACTTCTGAAATTTCTCAGATTTGATGCCTTTTTGGTTTTTTTTTTTTTTTGTGCTACAGTTAAAAATTTCGGCTTAGAAGCAGCCAACTCACACTTGTAAACATCTTACAACACTCAAAATTTATTGTTCATATTTTGAGTACATGCAAGTAATTTATTCTTATTTCTATCTTGATAGTTTTAAAATGAAAATCACGGTTGGTCGGATAAAAAATGAAAGAAAAATTATTTAGTTTTTTTGTCACCGGTTTTTAAAGAATCCTCCAACTCACTTTCAGTTTTTAAATTTCCGTAACTTTTTTTTATACCAAGTGCAACTTTCATTTTTTATTTTTTCCCGTATACACTAGATATGTTAGGTATGAATACTTAATGAGTGAGGCTATGGTACTTCGGCTAGTGTACTATGGCTAGTGTACTACGGCTCAATATGGTACTTTTTAAAATTCTAACGGTCGATCCGAACCGTTCAATGTGATATCCATATGAATATGTACTTGCAAACTAAATTTTATATTTTTTCGAATTTTTTACTATTTTTTTAGATAGGTAGAATTTTCAGTGTTTTATACAAATTCTGGACCATCAAAATTCTACCTATCTAAAAAAATAGTAAAAAAATTCGAAAAAATATAAAATTTAGTTTGCAAGTACATATTCATATGGATATCACATTGAACGGTTCGGATCGACCGTTAGAATTTTAAAAAGTACCATATTGAGCCGTAGTACACTAGCCATAGTACACTAGCCGAAGTACCATAGCCTCACTCATACTTAATATGTTATATATCAACACTTGTACGTATCAGTATCAATACTTACATCGCAAATAATTTTTTTATTATTTTCTCTCTCTCATCACCCACCCATCTCTTACACTTTTTTATATAAGTGTTTTTCCTCTATTCAATCCAATCCATATTTTCGACAATATGTAAGAAATTTTTCAAATGTAAAATACAAACGTTTTGTATTCGATTTTCTCTTTCAAATGAGATCCACATTGAAGTACTTGATATTTTTCTGGACATGGTGTATAGATATTTCTATGTCCTACTTTTGATACATAGTATTTATGGAAGATTCTAATTAAAATTAAAATCCAACTAGCGCTAGTTGTACAATATGCATAAAGAGTTGATATGTTTGGTCTTCAGAAATACTTGATATGTTAGGTATAAATTCTTGATATATTATATATCAACACTTGCACGCACAACAGTAAATTCATTGGCAACGTAGCACTGTTCATCAAGAGCGTTCTTACTTAAATGGAGATCGTATATGTTTATTTACAAGAACAAGATTAGAAAATTATATCTAGAGACTGAAACATAAAATGTGATAGCTGGTATTTGAACTCAAGGTTTCACAAGTAAAATTCTAATTACTAGACTACAAACATACTTAGTATTTATGAGATGAGCTGAATTATATAAACACTTAAAACAAATTTATTTACATTTTAATATACATACTTAAAAAGATTAAAATTATGAGAATAATTAAGCACTCCTAACTTGAGTGTTGTGGATCCGCCCTTGTCTATTTACATGAAGTTTTTCTCCTCCCAAACCTTGATTTCCCACGGTATTTTAATTTATATAAAATGTAAAAACTGTATCTTTAAGAAGCCAATAATAAGTTCAACATCATACGGGACCATGATAGAATAAAATAATAAATTAAACACGAGGATCCTCCGTTGGCTTTTCTAAAAAGCGAAGAAATAAATAATAAGATTTACACTTAGAATTTGGAGAATATATAATTAGGCGGTGTATATTAAATGCAGGTGGCCCAAATGCCCAATAACAGGGTCTTGCCGTTGGACCACCAAACCATCTTGGCAACATGATAATACAACAGTTATGATTCATTTCATTGCATTGATAAGATAGCAACTATGATCATTTGTACACACTACACAATCATTTGATGATAGCTTGGTTCTCGTGTGGCGATTACAATTGTAACCGGTGGTGTGGCGTCTCAATTAGATAATACTGCCTTAATTTCTATAATATTCATAGAATCCTATTAATTTATAAGTATAAGATTATTTTTATATCATTTTCTAAATCCAAATTCATGATGTCATTTTTAAGTACAAGATGGTGCAAGTTTAAATTTATCAGTGCATTATTGTTCTTTCAAACGGTGGAATCAATCGATTACTTTTCATGAAAACAATACCTGTGGAATATACTTGTGCCAAAAATGATATTTATGATTGAGTAGATAATAGTTAAAAATGTTTCAACTTTGTGAATTCAGATAAATCGTCAATAAAAATTGACTTTCAAGAAACATATACAAATTGAGATCACTGTATATATGTCAATTTTTTGTAATTTTTTTGCTGATTAACCTGTTATCATCGTAACTATGAAACAATCACATTGCAAAAAAAAAAAAAAAAAATTCGCATAAACACCTTCTCGGTCCTTTATCTAATTTGTTAATGGCAAATAAAATTTTGATGTCCTCTAGATCACCTCAGTTGAATGCACATAGATAATTCTAGATTTTCTTTTCACTTTGCTAAGTTGGAAATCAGAAAATGATAAAATGTGAAAATTTCTGGCGGGTTAAATTTTGTAGACCGAATCCTCTCCGTGATTTTTATTTTTACCCAAAAACAAAATTATTTTAATATAAATAACCAAGTTTCTGGAAAAATTTTATTTCTGCCCCAAGTCGTATATATTATTTACGGTTTGAATTTTTAATTCAAAGCGTAAATATTCTATACGGTTTGATTTTTTTTTTATTTTTAGAGAAAAATAGCTAAAATGCTGAAATGAAATATAACACAAAAAAATCGAATTGTTTTTTTAAATATTTGTTAGAAAATACGCTACGAATAGGGCCGATTTTGTGCTAAAATACGGTAAATTACAATAATTATGCTAAAATACGGTAAATTTACTAAAATGCTGAAATTACAATAATTATGTAGAATTATGCTAAAATACGGTAAATTACGCTAAATTACGTATGAATAGGGCCGATTTTGTGCCATCTTTCATAAATCGTAAAAAATAGTAAAAAAATTCCAAAAAATAATAAAAATTGGTATTCTACAAGTTCATTATATAACTAATTTACTGAGCTACGTAGATTGGAGAATAGAAATGAAAATCTTAATCGGAAACTTCAATTGAAGTTTTGAGACTCTTCCCTTTATTTTTTGGCGATTCTGAATTTGAAAATCTAACAAAGTGAGTTCGGACGCATGCGCATTTTCACAAGCTTTCCGAAAAGTGGTCATTTGCTGAAATCGGACACTCGAGTTCCGTTTTATGACCGTTTGAAGTTTCGTCGTTGTTTTTCGCTTTCTCAGTGAAGATATACTCCCTATTCATACGTAATTTTGCGTAATTTAGTGTATTCTAGCATAATTCTACATAATTATTGTAATTTCAAGTAATGTAATGTAATTCAGCATAAATCAAGTAATTTAGCGTGTTTTAGTATAAATATGCTAATTATATATAAAAAATGTAATCTAGCAAATATTTAAAAATAAATTCAATTTTTTAGCGTTATATTTCAGCATTTTAGCTATTTGTCTCTTAAAAAAAAGTTAACATAATTTAAAGTAATCTAGTGTCTGTAACGCCTCTGAATCAGGGTATGTTTTAAATTTAGAATCCTAAATTAGAACAACATAAAGATAAGAATAATATATATAGTTCAGAAAATAAATAACAAAAACGTTTTATTTATTTACAGGAAAGGTATATTTAATTTCTGCATATTAGTTGTGATTATATATTCTTAGCCCAACTAGTAAGCCCAAATTAGAAAATGTTCAATTTTAAATATAGCCCACATGCAAATATATGATCAATCCAAATCCTCTCCTCTCTTCTCATTCTCAATTGTTTCAATCAATTCTGTAAGTTTTTTTGTTCTCTCTCTCTCTTTTTCCTTCTTGGCCGCCCCCTCCCCTTTTTCCTCCTTCTTGTGCCGACACCCCCCCTTCCCTTTCCCTTGCTGCCGCCGAACCACCCCCATCCCTCTCTCTCTCTTCTCTTACCTTGCTGCCGCCGAACCACCCCACTCTCCCTCTTTCCCTCCCCTTGGCCTGCCGCCGACAGCCCAGCCGAACCCCACCCCTTTCTTCCTTGATGCCGCCGGCCACCACCAAGCCTTAGACCCGAAACCCTATAACCACTCTCTCTCTCTCTAACCTGCACTCCCCCTTGATGCCGCCGGCCACCATAAACCCTAGATCCGAAAACCCATGCCCTAGACCCGAAAACTTTGTACCCAAACCCAAAACTGAAAACCCTAGACCCAATAACCCAAACTACAAATAAAACCCTCTTCTAATTTAGAATTTGTTTAGTTCATACAATAATCAAGGTTATTATTCAGATTTCATTTCTATGTTGAATTGTGGGGAAATGAATAGAGACTTGTAGGTATCGTAAATTACATATTGGAATTGATGTAGATTAAATACCTGTACTTGACCTTTGGATGACAATTGCCATGTAATAAATATAAATTGTGAGTAGGGCTATAGGATTAAGACTTTCTTTACGAGTTTTCATGTGAAATTAAGGGTATTAAATTGGATATAAATTCGGTAGATTAAGTAGAAATAAGGATCTAATTAAGTGTATTGAAACTTAGGAGCAAACCGCGAGCCTCTAGGAGACGCTGAGAATACGCGAGATCCCAATACACGCTCTAGCGAAGTCACTGAGAATACAGGTGCGGGTTCCTGGTCTTTTTACAAATAATACAAAAATGCATGGATTGAGGTAAGTAATCCTTTTTAAAATCTGGTAGATAAACTGCATGTTGTGAATATCGAACATTCGTTTGATTTTGTTTAGAATTGCATAATAGGAATTCTTGGTGCATGGAATTGAATTGACAGGAATTGTGATTGTGAATTGGGGAATGGGAATTGAATGAATTGTTTTCTTTAAATTTGGGCCGTCCTTGTGAGGCGGCTCTGCATGTGTTTTTGAAAAGCGGGTTGTCCATGTGTGGCAGCCCAGTGTTTTGAACAGAACAGAACAGAACAGAACAGAACAGAACAGAACAGAACAGAACGGGCCGCCAAATTCGCGGTGGTTCGCCGGATGGGTCCCCGAAATGGCCCATCTAGAGTGTGATAATCGGGTCGTCCTTGCGTGGCGATTCGCCGGGTTTCATGTACGGGCATGATTCCCAGAGTGTGGAATTTCGAAGTTTTAAAAGTGAACAGGACAGAAAGGGGCCGGATCGTCCGTGTGTGGCGATCTAGGTTATGAAAAGTTTGTTTAAGGAAAAGGAACAGAAATTGCGTTTTTAAATTGATTTACAAGTTGCATATCTGAATTTATGGGAAATTGGGGTTTATTTTTAATTAACTGCTGTTTGGGTATTAATTGCATTCATTTGTAAAAACACCGGGCTGGAACTAAATCCCGCACTGAGAGATGGTTCGATCTCTCACCCGTTTTGTTTCCATATTTATGTGGGTTCCAGGAAATGAAGAAGGAGACATGGAGGAAGGCCGTGAGTGAGAAAAACTAGCGGAAACTATTTAGAGTAGCCACTATTTGTTTTTAATTTATATTTGTATGAATCATATATGTTGCAGACATGGCGGTAACTGTTTGGCTAACCATGTCTGACATATTTTCCCCTTTGTTTGTTTATGAACCTTGTTTATTTTTAATATAGTGGCTTATTTGGTTGTGTTATTGATAATGTATGTGATGTGCTTAACGCCTGGCGCATAAATGCGCGGCGGGTTGTCCTGGGGTGTGACAGTGTCAATCAGCATAAATTAACATAATTTCAAGTAATTTAGCGTATTTTAGTATAAATATGCTATAAAAAAAAATAATCTAACAAATATTATTTACGGCTTGGGTAGAAATAATTTTTTTACAAAATCTTGGTTATTTATATTAAAATAATTTTGTTTTTGGGTAAAAATAAAAATCACGGGAATCCTCTTACCCACCTTTGGATTAGATTTGATATGGCGAAATTTTGCAAAACTCTTTATAATTGCAAAGTCAAAGCTATGACATTTTATAATCGAAAATAGGGTAAATTTCGTTAGAGGTCACTAAACTTTGTTATTTGTTACGAAATGATTACTCAAGTTTGATTTTGTCTCTCCATAGCTACTGAACTTTTAATTTGTTCTAATTAAGTCAATCTATAACTTTTTCACCCAAAATATTAATGGAATATTCTCATTCCATCCAAAATGTAACAGAATATGCTTATTCCATCCAAAATTTTAACGGAATATGTCCATTCCGTCCAAAATACTACAAATTTTAGTTAAATTTTATTAATTTTTATTAATTTTTTGGATGAAAAAATTATAGATTGACTTGATTGAGACAAATTAAAAATTCAGTGGGTATGGAAGGACAAATTAAACTTATGTGACCAATACGTGACAAAAGACAAAATTTAGTGACCTCTAACGAAATTTACCCTGAAAAATATAACAATACTAAATGCATTAATTGATGTTCCTTATTTATTTCAAACCGTCATTTTTATTAATATCCAACATTAAATACAAATTAATAAATATACCCAGATTAGCTGGGTTTTGTTAAAAATGTCCAAAATGGTCATTAAATGGCCGGTTCCCAAATTTTTTTTTAGAGAGAGAGGGACTGGGAGAGAGGGAGAGAGATTCTTAAGATGGGCATAACATAGTTGGCTAGAAGAAAAAGTCGTAGGAAACTCGGATTGTAATTTGCACTTGGTTTGGCCAAGATCAAACAAATGCATTTGGTTGGATGCGTGTGTTACATCGGTTGCATGTATCGGTGCATCATCGATATTTTTGCAATGAAAAATCGATATTTTATTAGCCTTAGCATTGGCAATTAAGTAGGGTAGTGCTAAAAAATATCGGTGCGTCGCTGATGTTTTTGTAATGAAACATCGATGTTTTATTAGCCTTAACATTGGCAATTAAGCAGGGTAGTGCTAAAAAAATATCTGTGCGTCGCTGATATTTTTGTAATGAAACATCGATGCACTTTTGTCGTTGTTAAGTCCTGCATAAAGCATCGATGCGTCATCGGTGTTTTTGCACGAAGACATCGTTTTTTTTACTTTAAATGGTCATAACTTTGGCTAGAAAACTCGGATTTGCGCGTACAACCTCAATTCGGAAAGCTTGGGATGAGACGGGAACAATGGCACCCTTGAGGTCACTACAAGGAGCTGACGGAATCAGAATTGCAAAAAAATATTGTTTAGTGCCTCAAAAATTGAGTTAAAGTTTTTTATCATCGGTAGACACACAACGACCTGTATGCGGCTAGTGACAGTGTCGTATGCAGCATGGTAAAAAGTCAGAACTTGTATCAAAATTACTAATGATTAGGAATGATAGGAAACCTGAATCACATTAAACCAACTGGATCAACCTGAACTAGTGAAGTTGTTAAAACTTAGTACCTAAAAAAAATGTAGTTTAGTGTTCGCATGCGGCTAGTGAATTTAATTTGACAATAACCAGTATTCTAAAATTGAGTATCTTTCATTTTGTAAGATGCTAAAATCTAACATGATGCTGAAGAGCACGATGCTGAAATCTAACATCTCTCTCCCAAATATACTGAAATTTATATCCAAAGAAGTAATCAAACAAATATTTAAAAAAAATTGAATTTTTAATGTTAGATTTTAGTATCTTGCTCTTCATAGTATCTAAAAAAAAAAAAATTAGGAACCGGCCATTAAATGGCCGGTTTGGACATTTTTAACAAAACTCATCTGAGCTGGGTATATTTATTAATTTGTAATTAACTTTGGATATTAATAAAAATGACGGTATTTCAAAGCTAATTTCACATGTGATACAGTGTCTAATAAATGGACAAAGAGGATCTAGTGCCAATTTTTAGGAAACTCGATGCATATCAAATCCTTCAAATTTTTTTGTCCAAAATTATTGTATCTCGGTAATAACAATAGTAATAATAATAATATGGGAGAGCCTAGCTATCCTCTGGTATCCATCTCTTGTTTTTCCCCGCTTAGGGGGCCACTTAATTACGCGGAGATAGTAGGGGACCACAACTGTCGTTACCGCATAACTGCCAGAGGACGATTTGCGAAAATGTATTCACACTTAACACGAGCTGTATTCATCAATGTAAATAGAAGTACTCATTTTTTAGAAATAATTATATATGGAAACATTACGACATTTAGAGCATTAATTACGCGGAGATAGTAAGGGACCATAACTACCGTCCGCTAAAAACAAAAGAAAACGCGTAAAAAAGTGGGGGGGACCGCACAACCGCCATTGCAAGTGGAAATAACATCAAGTATTCATTTATAATACATTAAATATTCATGTGTAATACATAAAGTATTCACCCTAATATATCAAGTATTTAAAAAAACTGGACACATCACTCACTCATATTTTACACATTTTTAGAGGTGACTTTTTTTCTCCGTTCAATCTAACTAATATTTCTAACGATCTGTGAGGAATTTTGTAAATCTAAACTACGAACGTCTTCTACATAATTTTCTCTTTCAAATGAGATCCATGATGACATATTTTCGAGTTGTCCGTTGCACAAGTATTCACACCTCGTCATGCAAGTATTCATATCTCATTGAACAAGTATTCATCCTCGTCGTGTAAGTGTAAATAGTACATGACAAATGTAACAAAGTATTCATCCATTAAATATCTAAATATTCATCCAATAAAGCAGTCTTACTATTCAAAAATACTGGTATTAATACATACTGACATGGTAGTATGTATTCATCATGTCATACTAAGTATACATTCCTAATGTAAAAATTATTCATCCTGTCATACTAAGTACATATACCTTATGTAAAGAAGTATTCATCCCAATTGAAACAATATTCATCCTGAAAGGGATTAATTGCATTCGACGGAGGCGGAGATGGGAGAGGTGGAGGTGGGAGGCGGAGGCGGAGGTAGAAGAGGTGGGCGGAGGTGGAGGTGGGAGAGAGAGGGAGGGAGAGAGAGAGAGGAAAGAAATGGAGGGAGAAAATATACTAATTAATTTGTAGGGACCACTAGTTAGTTAGAATTGATAATTATAGTTAGAAAATGAAGTTAGTTAGTTGGAGGTAAAATAGAGAAAATAATCAAGGAGTAAGATATAATTACTCTAATAATATATCTAGTGAAATTATTTATATATTTTTTAAATTAATAACTTTTTCTACGAAGCTTTTAAAGACAAAAGGTTCAAAATCTAAAGACAAAAGTGCCGAATCCACATCAACTTGATTTTATTAATTATTCATAAGAAAGCAAAGTTGTTATTTATTAGCAGAAGTTTCATTTATGACAACGTGTTTGTAAAACTACAATTATGGAATTTGTTTGTAATATAAATAATATTACCTATTTTCAAAATTTAGCAGCATAATGAAATTTGTTAGCTTTTTTTGCTCGTTCATGGACAAAAAAAGAAAACTAATTTCTTGAGTAGAACTAAAATGTTCTTAATCTCACATCAAGTCATTTGATGAGTTTACCTACAAATTTGTTTGGATTGACTTCAAATTGCAGATTCAAAATGAAAAATTGTAATACGTTTATTTATTCATTATTTCTTGATCACTTAACTTTATATTAAATTAATTCAAAAATTAATAGTAAGTTTTCTTTTCCTAATTGGCGTAAATAAATTGTTAACTTATTGATTGAAAAAGGCGGTCATCTATTTATGCTTTTTTTAGTTTAAGAATTAATTGAGCTAACTACAAATGTAAACACATTACTAGTGAAGCATATTGAATTTTAACGATTTGAACTCATTGTTCAAAGTTAATGTGATAGATTTTAAAATTAAGCTCATCAACAACATCTTACTTCTACTCCTAATTGGGTTTGGATCCTCTGAAGTAACTCAAAATTTGGGTTTGGATCTGGACCGTCCGATTAGAAATCGAGAAAATTTTGTCCCAAGCATAATTCATGGGACCACTCTAATATTTGTCCAGATTCTAATTGGGTAATCCGGATCCAACTCAAATTTTGAGTTACTTTAGATCCGAATTCCTCCTAATTTCCCTAACCAACCTTTTTATTGGCTTGCCACACAAAGTGAGCCTGCCACACAAAGATAGCAGGACTTTTTTAACAGTAATATTGAATAGGAGAGAGATAATGATTATGATGATGTGATGATACGGAAAGATTATTGTGGGGCCCAAGGAGCAAGGGACTTGTATATGCTGGTCTAAAGAGGGACACCATGATATGGTAAGGGGGCATGCATGCCCATTTCAATGGATGTGTGGGCCCTCTCACACATGCTCTTCTTCTCTCAAAAGTCTTAATCTTAAAAAATATATTTTAAGCGCACAAGTCATGATTTTCCATTATGGGTAATTGATGCATCAGCAAAACATTAAAACATTCCCTTCTCATGTTGTTGTTTACTAAATTGATATCCACAATAGGTTTAGTGGATTAAATTATCTACATATCAAGAAAATGGAATAAATTTGTTTTTAATGGGTTTAGTTGTATTGATTGAAATTTATAAATTTTAAATGTCAAATTGAAAGTGTATTTTGTAATTATTTGATGTTGCGCACTTGCGCTAAAAAACCTTTAGATTTTATATCATATTTTATGCACTCACATTGGTTGCGAGATATAATTAGATTAATTATTTGACTTTATCAATTATAATTCCAAATTAATTTATAATACAACAATTAAAGTTGTCATGATATATCCCAAAAAGTTGTGTCCCTCTTTTATTAAGGAATATCATTACAGATCATGATAATGTCATTTTTTAAATGAGAGATACATGAGTGCTAGGGCTTGCTAACGAGCCGAGTTAGTTCGAGTTATGGATAACTCGAATTCAACTCGGAAGATAGTCAGTCGAGTTGATTCGAGTTGAGAATACTGAGCCGAGTTGGCTCGCTGACTCGAACTCAACTCGCGAGTAACTCGAGTTGGCTCGTGACTTGTGAGTCAACTCGTTAAGGTGTTGAAATGTTAAACACTTGAACTGATGACTGTTGTTATGTAATAATATGAGAAGTAAATATTGAATTAACAAACAATATTCACAACGATTTAACAAGCGAAACGAGTCCACGAGTTGTAACGAGCGAGTTGAGCCCAACTCGAACTCAACTCATGAGTTAAACGAGTTACTCAACTCGAGTCAGACTAACTCGAATTTTAAATGAACAAGTTGTTAGCGAGTTTGAGCGGCTCACGAGCTTTTGTACAGCTCTAATGAGTGCCGATCAATGAAACTTCAAAATATTTTTTTAGTAATCTTGAATACTATATAGAATTATGCAACTTTTAATCTATGTCGTGGTATGTAAGAAATCTTCTAAATTTAAATGAAATCGGTGAAATTTTCTTACTATTATATTGTAAAAAAAGATTTAAAATATTTTTTTAACGACTCCCCTTTGTAAATGAATTGTTAAACTACTATTTACTTTAGTTATATAAAGACATAAATTGGATTCTTTTGTAGTGTTGTCGACATAAAACCCCTTAAAAATAACATTAATGTAAAAACTAATCTCAATGTGGTTTTTTAGAGGGAAAAAATAACAATGCGTCAATGTCAAATGTCTTTCGAGATTCATACTTTGTACATTAGATGGTATACACATTCGAGTTCATATATATAACAGAAAAACTGAGTTTAATCTAGTAAATAATAGTGTTTTTTATTCAAATTTTGTCAAGATTTTTGCACACATGAGGGTTTGATACTTAGAAAGCGAATAAGAGCTGAATACTTCAAAATCTCCCTACAACATTTAGTTTTTGATTATCAGTTTTTATTTGCTCTCAGATAAACAGCACAAATGAAAATATCTAAATTCACTAAATTTAAAGAGCATGTGGTATCTCACACTCATAAAAATATATAAATCACTTGACTAAGGGCATGTTCGGCAACATGAAATTTTGTGAGAATGAAAATTTTTAATATGAGAATTGAAATTTCAATTTGTCAAAACCAAAGTTATTTAATCCATGAAATTTTTTAGAATATAGGTGTTCGGCAAATGCATGAGAAATTTGTTAGAATGTTAGTTTGTTTTTCTTTTTATAGAAGATGTAATACTACGATTAAACTATATTAAGTGTATCAATACTAATCACTGATTATGATTAATATAATTATATATATCAGATTTAAAAAAAATTAAATGAGTGAATTGACTATACAATGCACAGTGATATCAGAGTGAACTGACCACACACTGCAAAGTGATAAATGAGTGAATTGACCACACAATGAAAAGTGATATCAGAGTGAACTCACCACACACTGCAAAGTGATAAATGAGTGAACTGACTACACACTGCAAAGTAA
Organism: Carex kokanica; assembly: GCA_025461125.1. Taxonomy (NCBI): domain Eukaryota; kingdom Viridiplantae; phylum Streptophyta; class Magnoliopsida; order Poales; family Cyperaceae; genus Carex; species Carex kokanica. The sequence continues at coordinate 1,505,774 of JAJGRX010000856.1, read as the reverse complement.
TAAATGAGTGAACTGACCACACACTAAAAAGTAATATCATAATTGACCATATACTACATAGTGACAAAGGAGTGATCATCACTATTTTTATTTAAAAAAAAATCTAAATTATTTATATATAGAGCTATTGCAGCAAATGCTTCTTCACATCTTTTATAGCAAATAATGAATCATCTTCTTCAATGGAATATAAATTTTAGTTTAAAGTTTTGTTTAATATAGTACAAGAAGTAAGTTATTCACAGTACAAGGAGTAATTAATTTTAGAGGACTTTAAAATTCTATTTTAAAGTTTTTTTTTAATTTATACAAGAAGTAATTACTTCACAGTACCATGAAATCAAGAAGAAATTGATATTGCAAGCTCCTTGATCGAAGTATATAATTCAAGCAACGAAGGTCAGATATAAGGAGGTTCCACTAATAAATGTAATTAATTCAAGCAGCGGCAGAAATTCATTAGTTGGGAAAAAAAAAGGAGCTCAGACTTAATTTTTTTTTTTTCTCATGAAAACTAACTACTAGATGGGAAATAAATCTTATTTGAGAATTTATATAGGAATAAAACCATGCTACCGAACGGGAATTAGAAAAAATAACTACAATTTGTTGGTCCGGATCTCCTAAAGTAACCCAATTTTTTGGTTTTGGATCGGAACCGTCCAAATCGAATCCGTCGTTCGAGATCACCTCGGGATTCGAACTTGTCTCTCAAAATACGTGCACTCCACTTTAGTTGAATGATCATGAATTCAAATCGGACGCCCATCCAAAACCCTAACTTTTGGGTTAATTCACTGGATCTGAATTCTGGGTAATGTGGCTACCAAACGGGGCCCAAGTGTAGTTTTAAAAAAAAAAAATGAGATTTCTAAATGATGGGATGGGAATATGGGATTGGTTGGTTTGGTCCGTTTAGGGACGATTAGAAGCGTTGGGAAACAATTTCCAAGAGCCAATAATTGTGCAGCTCTAAGCAATGATAAACATGGATTGGTACCATGTAATGCAATCATGCGACCTGACATGACCCCACACTATGAGTTGTGAACCATGAGACAGGCAACTACAAGGGTCCCTTTTCCCTTCTCTACACTCCCATCTCAACACAGGCAACACCAACTCCACAATTATTAAATATTAATTAATATGAACCCGTTACCGTTACCCATCATTTATTAAATATTAACAAATCAAAACCGGATAGTTTTATTTTGCTCAATAACCAATTAAACTATAGTTAATTCGATAGAGAGATATGGCACCAAATATTAACCGGGAATTCAGACTTGTAGAGAGAGAAACAAGCACTTGGTCTCTTTATAAAAACGCGCTTATCCCCCCATTTTTTTCTTCAACCATTACTTCACCTTTATACTCGTCTCCCTCCTTCAATCTCCCTCTAAGCACTACATATAACCTATTCAACTTAGCACAAAGTTAGATAAACAAATATCAAAAGAAGAGATGATGATAGGAAAGGAAGATCTGGGACTTAGTCTCAGCCTCAACCCGACAATCACCACCGCCACCAATTGCCGATCTCGTCAGCTCAACCTCATGCCTTCTTTCTCTTCTCTAGGTACCAACCTCAACCTTTCAAGGGAAACAAGAACTATATATGTCACCTGACTATCTACTATGCAATATATAGATTTTATTTGGTTTTTTGAGACAGTTTAATAGTTATACTTTTCGATCAATTTGAATTACAATTTTTAACAGGAGATCAAGGCAATGTATTTTGTGTGAATAATTCGAAATTCAACATGTTGTTCACTTTTTTTTTATCGACAGACACAAGAACTGCAAGGCCGATGTCTCTCCGAGGGATCGACATGAACCGGGCCCCGGTTACAGAGAGAGAAGATAGTGAAGAGGATGTGCATGTGGGTGTACCCTCCTCACCTAACAGTACAAACTCCAGTTCGAGCGGGAAAAGAAACGAAAGGGATCAAGTCACCGGTGAAGAGGGCCTGCTAGAGAGAGCCGGTTCGGGAGGTATCAGTGACGATGAGGACGGTGGTGACGGGTCCCGCAAAAAGTTGCGCTTATCAAAGGATCAATCTGCGGTGCTCGAAGAAAGCTTCAAAGAGCATAATACTCTCAATCCGGTATGCTTGGTATAATGTCTTGATACTTATTTTTAAATTTTAATTCCGATTTGAGGTTGTCAATTTTGTGTGCTTTCATTTCATTTTATTATATTTATTTATTAACTCTCTTTTTTTTGTGTTCAGAAGCAAAAAATGGCGTTGGCACAGAGGCTGAACTTGAGGCCAAGGCAGGTGGAAGTGTGGTTCCAGAACAGAAGAGCAAGGTAATAAGGATTTCTTTTTAATTATAGAAATCATGTGGGATTCGTTAGAAAAATGTAACTATTTTAATTTGAAACATGTGCACTGGTAGAAACTAGAAAGACATACAAACAAAATTATGTACAAAGAAGATTGTTTGCTCATGTATATATTTGAACTAAAAAAGTACCTTACCAACAACCTAACCAAAAAGAGTTCTCAGTTGCATATATTAATGTTCTTAAACTTTTTAATTTCAGGACAAAGCTGAAGCAAACAGAGGTGGATTGCGAGTTTTTGAAACGCTGTTGCGAGAACCTCACGGAGGAAAACAGGAGGCTGCAAAAGGAGTTGCAGGAACTGAGAGCACTAAAACTTTCACCACAATTCTACATGCAAATGAATCCTCCTACAACCTTAACAATGTGCCCTTCTTGTGAGAGAGTGTCGAGTTCGTCTGCCAGCAACTCAGCTTCAGTGGCCGGTTCGTGCACTGGGACAGTTGTTCCTCCTTCCATGCATCAGACATATCAGCATCACCGGTCCATGGTACCGGCACCGTGGACCCCGATTCCTCTCCGGCCAGCCTTTATAGATACGCCACCTCAGCGTTCTTAGATAAATTATTTTTGTACTGAATTTAAACAGTTAGAAATATTTTGGAGTTGAATTACATTGTGGAAATATATATTAATTGCTTTGGATGAGCCATAGTTATGTGCGCCTGATTTAACTTAATTAGTGCTATGATAGTTTATTTGTACACTAGTTTTCTTAATTTGTTGTTGATACTTCATTACTGTGCATTATTGTAAACTTTTTTAGAAAGCAGTTGGGCAGCTAGCAAAAACAGCAAAGCGATCATAACAATTTTTTTTAAGAAAGATCAGAACAATTTTTATTAAACAGGAGATGGACAGTAAATGTTGAAAATAAATCTACGTACATTCCATTTTTTGAGCTGTAGATATTTCATGTTAATTTGTAAATTAAATGAGCGCTGTGCTCTCCAGTGCCTGGAGATCTAAAAAAGGACACAACGTGACTGGATACAGTCACGGTACATGTACCGGTCATGTGTTGTGATTTGCGAGTCCGTGCCATGATCATTCTTCGCGTGACGTGGCCATTATTTGAAAATTTGGCCCGACACGTCACACGAAAGATCTAATCACGGCACATAACATGGTCACACGAATCGCGTGTAATTAGGACCGTTATATCTTTATCTAATGATAAATTTTGAATAAACTAACTTAGATTATGAAAAAAATAGTTAAACATGATCAAACATAACGTGATAACGTGTCATGACTATCATTCTAAATTTGATCACAGCACATGTATAAATCTAACTAGATCACGGCACAACACAACACGAATTTAGAACCTTACCGGTGCCCCTTATTTCTATTTTTCAAGAGATGCTCAAAACTTTTATTTCTAAGAAAATTCAAGAACAGCTGTACGATGAAGGTAATTCGGACAACCCAGAAAGTTAGAAATCAGAGGCGGTCCAATGCACATCAGACCAAAATCAATCTGATGCTCAGAGTTGGTTTGATGCTCATTAGATCAAGATGTCAGATCAGAGTTGTTTTTTTGCATTAAAATTTGCACGGATTCATCGAAATAAAATGCATACGAATCTTGATGTGGACCGGACAACTTCGATCTTGCATCGGACTGAATTTTGTTCAATACTTCTTTTACTTTTTATGGTAAGATGACTTGGATATTTATATATTTTCGTAATAAATCAGGAAACTACCTCTCTAAGTTTCACCATCCAAATACTCTCCACATGATCTTGAATGTGACTGATAATTGCCCCGCCTGGTCACCAAAACCCCACACATTCTGTTCTACACTTGTACCAGTACCTTACAATTCAATGCAATGCATCCCAATCTGTAAAGCATGATGAAATTGTGTTGGTCCCCTTATCCCTGCCGGGTTCAGAATAGAATATTATTTGGAGTGTTTTGTGGGTAAAGATATTAACAGAGCGAGTATGGTTTTATGCAGTGCACCAACAACAAAGTCAAATTGAAATGATTTAGAACTGATGCGTTGCATGCAGTCAAATCAGCTCTGTCAATATCTATACCCGGTTTTGTTGATCGGAATGGCAAATTATATTTCCTATTTTTATTTTTGATAGAACAGACAGGAATAAATTAAGTAATTATAAGATAAAATTAACTTGAATTATTTGATTTGAAATAAGTGATCTTGGTTTGTTAAAGATTCTCTAATGAATTATGTACCCAATGTAGAAGTCATTACCTGCATGGATATAAATTTAGGATCTAGAAAACCTTTTTGGAATGTGGATTGCAAGTTTATAAAGTTTTAGAAAGATCTCACCTTATCCAAGAGCTATCCAAAAGGAAAATGGAAAGAAAAAATAATTTTAGAGAATTCTGGTAAGATCTGATGTACATAATTCGTTAAATGAAATAAATGGTTTTTTCAAAGGTTTTAAATTAGTTAGTGCTCGTCCGGATGTGCATTAGAGACTGGAGAGGAACCCAGCATGTGCTAACATTTGGCTGGTACACAAAATAGGGAACTTAAATTTGTTCCGCCTTGTGTTTTAATCCGTCTGTCCTTTTAAGTTTTAAGGCTTTAATAACGTCAAATCATCACAAGATTCATAATTTTCTCGTACCTTTTGTCTTCAAAAGAAAATTTATTAGGTGGGACACATGCCTAACCCTTGCTGCTTCTTTGGCACAATACCTAACACAAAAGGCTATTATAATTTGCCTCCAAGCTATGTGTTGGTGTTCATAGGTGGAGCCAGACGTTCGGACTATCGAGATTAAATATCAATGGTGATTAAATATATAAAAAATTTCTACTATGAACTAGGAACAATTTCATACTATTTAAAATATTTTTCTTTAAACTATATTAACAATAAGAAATGATCCAAAACCCATGATTTGAAGGAAAAAAAATAAGGTATAAATATAAAAAAATTGAAAATGAATGGATGTCAATTAATCTTCATTTATTGAAGGTAGATTCGCCTCTATTGGTGTAAGTTGAACACAATATACCCAATATGAAAATATGTCATATGAAAAAAAAATGGCAAAATAATTCATTAATCCACACAATTATCTCATGTCATATTTGTTTTGCTTTAGCGAAACATTTTACTATACGATCCAGTTTTTTTTGTTAGAAAATCCTTATTTGGCAATTGTTTGCACCTTCAGGATAACCTAACTTGAATTATAAGAGTATAGAGTAGAGACAAAGAGTTCGAGATAGAGAATTGTAAAATGAATTTGTCTTTTATTAATTTACTCAAAGTTACAGTTCATGTATATATAGCAGTGTTCTAAATAGCACGCTTAACAACGCAATATTGGCACTATGACGTTTTGAGACCTTAAACGCGAAACTATGAAATAAAAATGCGCTATTTCAGCTACGACCGCTATAGCGGTAATGGCGGTTCACTCTTTGCGCTACACACTATGTGCTATAGCGCATGCTATGTTACATAGGCTTTTATTTAAAGGTCCAAATTGAAACTTTTTTTAAGGATCAATTTTTTTCAAGATCCGGATTGTTTTTGCTTTTAAATAGAAAAAAGATAAATAGTTTATGTCATAATGTTTAGTTTTTTTTTTACTAGAAAAAAATATATAAGTTATTTTGAATGGAAAAAGATAGATAGTTTATGATATTATTAGTGGTATTTTGAATAGCAATTTAGACTTTGTATTGGTTCAATATGAATATTCTAATTTCTTAATTAATTTTGCGTTACTTATTGTTATATGAGACTTTAGATAATGTTTGATAATTAGTAGAAATATAAAACATAATTTTTTAAATAAAAAATGCTATGTAGGATAGCTTTCGTTATATCTACGCTATTCGCGATAGCTTTTTATTTAGCCTTTCCGCGATGATGCAATAATCGTTATTTATAATCTTGATATATAGACAATAGTTTCCTGTAACTAACTACTCTCACTAATTGAGTTAATTACAAATATACCCTGTAACTAGAACTAAGTAGAACTGGAGTGTTTGTTCTCTGATATGAATGGATCCAAGGAAATCATACGATTTTGAACATAATATTTTGCCGAGTCTTAAGTGCCACTGTCATGTCCTTAATGGGAAGGACATGGCAATTGGAGGGTAATTTGTGTTTTTTTGTTTGAAATTTTGGTATTAAGTGGATACAAATGAGAATAGAAGAGAGTGTAGAGAGAGAGAAAAGAGAGGCAGGAGAGAGGAGAGGAGTTCAAGACTCAAAATTCATTTCCCATATCGATTACAATGATAACATGGCTATTTATAGCTAATTTCTCTCATTTAACATTCTAATTTTTCTAAATACCACACATTAACTATTCCCTATATTATCTTCCATTTATCTAATTAGTATTATATCCTAGGACATTACAGCAACTAATTGAAACCCTGTTGTTTCAGTTCGGTTAAAATTTTATTAGTGTTGCACATACAAAATGGGCTTTCAATAATTGTCCTCTCTCTATCGGCCGATGATATCCACAAATTTAAAACAAATTGAGCTTTTAATTGTATATTTATAATATGTTAAAGCCTAAGTCTGTTCCTTTAATTATTTAAATAACCTCGGAAAGCATTAATAGGCCGACTAAGACCCATTTAAGGCCCAAAGGCCCAAATGTCATAGTAATAGATGCTACATAAGGGCCACTTCTATAAGCTTACAAAATTTTGAAACATTTTCCAATTAAAGTCTGATATACAACACCTGTTGATACCTCCGTTTAGTTTATGGGACAAAGTTAGCTGAAATGCCCCAAATAAGTTTGTTTTACCAAAATTTGACGAACGATGGCGATCATTTTCCAAAGTATACTAAATTCAAATGTTGATTATTTGAAAAGAAAATATACGAAATTCATCAATCCAATCAAATCCTAGAATACAAATCCCAAAACCAACACCATTCAAAAGAAGAAAAAAGCACGACTAGAATATTAATAGATATGAATTATATTAAACTGATACAGTAGTGAGCTGTATCACAGCGTGAGATCTTGAAATCAAAACACACCTGGACTTTTTTTCTCTGAAAATTTTAATTTTGTGTATACAGTAAGAGAAGGAGAGAGAGGAGAGAGAGGAGAGAGAGGAGAGAAGAGGGTATATTTGTCAATTTTAATTTTAAAATAACTAGATAAAAGATTAAATAAATAAAAGGGGATAAAGGAAAGAATGTAAAGTTTTTATGGAGATTTTGAATATTATGTTGTTTTTTATGGGGAAATTGGCTATTTTGAAAGTTTGTATGGGTACAGTAGAAATTTTCCCTTAATGATAATAGATTTGTTTCTCTCTTCAAATATTTCAAATTCAGAGACACAGATGCAACTCATACGATGTAACAATGTAACATTTGTGCATTCAAAATTTCAGTCCAAACATAGCGAAATTCTTGGAGAACGGTATCTTTAGCAACCTCTTATTTCTCCTTTAATGGTCCCTTTTTAACAGCTTTGCTTGTGCCCTCTATAATTCCCTTCTAGCACTTTTCCTTAGGAACCAAGTCTTCTTGTCCCAACATAGCAGTAGATCCAAAGAAAAAGAAAGGAATACATCTCCCAAGTCAATTAAAAAATAAGTAGAAAGAGAAAAAAAAGAAAGCTAAAGCACAAAAAGGAGATACAGATAGAAGAGAGAAGAGCTTCCTAAACCTTTCTAGTTTCTTCTCCTACAATGGCAGAACCAATCAAAACACAGACCCTAAAAAACCAACAAGACTCATCTCTAGTTCTCTCAAATTTCCAAATCAAAGCTATTTTTATTGCAATGTTTATTGTTTTTCTTCCCATTTTGTCCTCCCAAGCCCCAGCTTTTGTGAAACAAGTTCTTTCAAATAAAATGTGGGAGCTTTTTCATCTTCTCTTGGTCGGCATTGCCGTATCTTACGGCCTTTTTAGTAGAAAAGGCAACGACCAAGAAACCGAGAAGGGCAATGCAGATGAACCCGACAACCCCCGAAGTAGTTTTGTATCGGATATGCTAGATGGGTTGCCGGTTTTCGATTCAAATGTATCCGACGACACAAATGTTCAATCTTGGAGCTCCATGTACAACCCTAATGAGCCTCTTGTCGTAGTAGAAAATGAAAGCATGGATGGAAATGCACAGAAAATTAACAAGCCCCTTCTTTTGCCTATTCGAAGCTTGAACCAATTAGCCCGAGATGTACCCAAATTTCACAGACAGGATGAATCATTTCAAAACAATGGAGATGCCGAGGCGTATGATTCAACCAATGAAGAAGAGAAAGGTGACATTCTTCAACCATCTTATAATTCCAATTCGGGTCTTTCAAAGAACGAGTCGTTTCGTTCTTTGAACACAAAACAATCAAATAATGGTCGAAAAATTACACCTGAGAATTTCAAGTGTGAACAAAATAATTCCAGTTCAATAGGCCGGTCAATCGAAACAGTTCGATTGAACAGTAGTAACTCCATGGATGAATTGATTAAAACATTGGAGTCAGAAAGTGATGAATCATTCGATGAAGAAGAATCATCGAATTCGAGCAGTTGTGTAACTGATGATGGAACGGAAGAAAATGAGGTCGATAAAAAAGCCGATGAATTTATAGCAAAATTTAGAGAGCAGATCAGACAGCAGAGGATGCAGTGTAGGAGAAGACCAACTGGTAGGAAAGGTGGTGGAAAATAGTGTAAATTAATTTGAATTAAATTTTAAAGTTTGGTAGGTTAAATGTTGATCAAAATAACTTGATCTTGTACTTTCTTTGTGATCTACCTGTTTTTTTTTCCCTTCAAATGAAGATGCTGTTGTGTTATAATAACTGGACGTCCGATGTTTTTATGTAGCTACATTTGCATGAAATTAGTTTTTTATTTACTAATTTACATGGATATTTATATTTGGTTTATGCATGTTTAACTATTTGGCAATTTACTAAATTACATGGATATTGGTTAAACCCTCAAAACATTAGTTCATGTAGTCGCAATGTTTTGTTTAGAGTTAATTTTGCCACTAACTTTGACAGAAAAATAATGGCGGTGACCAAAATGGTAAGCGAAAAATCTAGGGAAATGTATAGGAGAGAAAGAGAAGAAAGGAATCCATGTGAATATGGGAAAGGCCAGCAAAGTTCCAGAAAACCAGGGCACGACGCAACCTTTCTTGGAACATTGCACCGCGTTTTAATTCTATAAAAAGAGGATATCTTTTGTGTTTTTTCTCAAAGTGGACGGGGTAAAATTTGAATTCCTTCCCGGTTGAGTTACCAGCCCTACTGTTATAAAAAAAAAAAAAAAGTTACCTACCGTACCCCTCAACTCGGTAGTTTCGGGGTCACCTTAGAAAGGAACATCCAGCCCAACAAGTAGAAATGATGAAACTAATAAAGTGTGGGGGGGTGAATTATATAGAGTCCTAGCCCAGTCGGCCTAGTTTTGCATCATTGAATACGAAAAGGAAAAAAAAGATTATAAGGGCCTGTTCGTATGTTACGGAATTATGCGGGATGCGAACTCACTTTAAAAAAAATGAGAATCCAGAGTACGAGTATGTATGGAAATTTGATAAAATAAGTGTTCGGTTGTACTGTAGGATTAATTGTGGAAAGTATTATTTTCTTTCTAAAACAATTGATATTAGAGGAGGGATCCAATTACACCTTTTTTGGTGACACATCATGACACCGTTTTTTATATAGGTCAATTTTGCGATTTCAAAATTCAAACAGCCGATCCGAACCGTTCAACATGATCACCATATTAAAATGTGCTTGGAGATCAAATTTTACATTTTTTTGAATTTTTTTACTATTTATTAAGATGGTTACAAAATCGTTGTTTTTCAATGGTCTGAAAACAACGATTTTTGTAACCATCTTAATAAATAGCAAAAAAATTCAAAAAAATGTAAAATTTGATCTCCAAGCACATTTTAATATATCCATCATGTTGAACGGTTTAAATCGACTATTTGGACTTTAAAAATGGTAGGTGTCAAAGTGTGTCACCAAAAAAGGTGTAATTGGATCCCTCCTCTTGATATTATACAATTATTTTTATTAATAAAATTATTAATAATGTAATAAAATAAAATATATTAAAACTAACATAACATAACATAACTTATTAATTATTATTTATAAAATATAAATATTTTTATAATTAAATAAAATAAGAAAATAAGTACCAATAAATTAAGAAAATATTTATAAACAAATAGAAAATAAGATATTAATAATTTTAAATAATATATATTTTATTTTTTTACATGCTATGGTGCTACGGACAAGCCAAGAAGCATTAAAAAATTTAAAATTATTATCTAAATAAGTTTGATTTTAATAATTATGATAAAATAGCTTAATTACATCAAGAAGTAGCTAATTTATTAGTTTTCACAGCAACTGAGCCAATTGGACGGAGCTTTGACTTAATTTGCTTTTTCCTATGATAACAGTGATATTTGAAGGGAAAAAAGTGAACTCTTGGGAATTCAATTGGGAAAAATCCTAAACTACCGAACGCATGCTAGGAACAAATACCAAGGTGTTGATTTTTCCTACATAAACCCAAGCTAACGAACACGGCCTAAATCAATTTGAATGAGGTTATGGTACTCTGTGCATTACAGAGTATCACATTCATATTTTTATGTTAAAAAGTTTGACAAATTTACATTAATTTTTTTAATGTGTGAGGTTACAGGTCGTTATGACGGACTTTATACATTCATCCAATTAAAATATGTTAATAAGAATTTTAATTATCAAAATAATTAATCTGATCGGAGGACATCAAAGTATATGCGTTCAAATTAAAGTGTGAATGTATGTGTTCGGATTAAAGTGTGAACATGTGCATATCGAATTTTTACATTAAGTCAACTGTTTTTGGTATATAAGACATAATATTGTCAGTAAAATTATCACTATAAATATAAAAAAAATATAAAAAAATGAGGATGGACCAAAAAAGAAAAATCAATTCGTTGTAAGTTAGCCCACAAAAGAATCAGCTGCGTAGAAGGTGCCGATCCCAAGTGTCAGTGACAATGACACATTAACGGATGTACGTCATTGGCACAAAGGATCTGGATAAGCCGGTGGTACTGGAAAGTAGAAACACAGGTGCTGTCAGCGATATAGTCATATAGAACAGAAAGGTTGGGATTGGAACGAGGCTATACCAGAGACTTATCTTTGACACATCAGGTATGATAACACGCAGCAATTTTTTCTCATAAAAAAAAAAAAAAAACACATAGCAACAAAAAAATTACAGTCTTTGCAGTCTTTGATTTTTTCATTCTTTATTTTTTCCTGCCTACGCTTAAACTGTTTTCCACAGCTGTACCACGGAGAGAGATGAAACGGAGAAAGCAAAAAAGTTATCGTAAAGGTTACTTTTTTTTTTTTTTTTTACATTTTGACTTTGAGGTGAAAAAATCTCGCTCAAAATTACTGAGTTCTGATGTAGAAGAACATATCCGGTCAGGCTCAATTTCGTGTAGGAGAACAGTTTCCTTCCATTATCTTTTCTTTTATTTTCTCCGAGTACTGTCGAAAATAGAATTGGGAGCTATGATGTTTGATCGGAGCCGTTTGATCTACATAAAATTTCACACCAACATTTTCAATATCATAAATATCAAGTGTATACGGATCTTGCTGTGAATCAAATGACACCAATCAAACATCAGACTGTACGTCCTTGACTCCAATCAAAATATGCTGATTTTTTTATTAATACCCTAAAAGAAATACAAAATATCAAATCTGTTCTTGGTTTTTTTTTTTTATTATTTAAATGCCCTGACCGCCCTCCTGTGGGGTGGTCCACTGTTCAACCAAACCGCCCCACAGGGGGGCGGTCAACTATGGATACTGAACCGCCCCACAGTGAGGCGGTCTGTTTTTTTTTTTTTTTTTGAGATTTTGAGAGAAACCAAACCGCCCCACAGGAGGCGGTCAACTATGCATACTGAACCACCCCAATGTGGGCAGTTTGTTTTTTTTTTTTTGAGATTTTGAAATTTAACAATAAAATTTCGAATTTTGTTTTTAATATTTGTTAGAATACATCTTTTACTAAAATACGCTAAATTACGGTAAACTACGCAAATTTCACTAATTATAATAAAATACGCTAAATTACACTAAACTACGCAAACTTACGCTTAATTAAGCCTATTTTGTTAATGAGATTGAGAAACATCGTTGTTCTTGCAAAGAACATTATTGTTTTTGCAATTAAACATCGATGTTTCGTTAGCCTTAGCATTGGCAATTAAGCATGGTAGTGCTGAAAAAAATATCGGTGCATCGATGATGTTTTTGTAATGAAACATCGATGCACTTCTGCCGTCGATAAGCCGTGCATAAAGCATTGGTGCGTCATCGGTATTTTTGTACGAAAGCATCGTTGTTTTTTAAAAAACTTTAAACGTCGATAACTTTGGCTAGAAAACTCGAATTTGCGCGTACGATCCCAATTCAGAAAGCTTGAGACGAGACGAGGGCAATGGCGCCCTTGGGATCATTCCTAGGGAGTCGACGGAATCAGAATTGCAGAAAAATATCGTTTAGTGCCTCAAAAATTGAGTTAATTTTTTTTATCATCGATAGGCACACAACAACCCGTTTGCGGCTAGTGACAGTGTCGCATGCAGCATGGTAAAAGTCAGAACTTGTATCAAAATTATTGATCTGATGTTTAGTGGCATGCGACTAGTGAATTTAATTTGACAGTAACCAGCATCCTATTATTGAGTATCTTTCATTTTGTATGTTCAAACAAGAAACAGTCCGTATGATATGAAAAAATTTCAATTATATTCAATTTCATTCTAAAATTGAGAGAATTTGATTTGACAAGAACCAATATCCCAAATCTAGTTCCTTTCTAGATATGCTAATTAGCGTAATTTAACATAATTTCAAGTAATTTAGCGTATTTTAGTATAAATATGCTAATTATATATCAAAAGAAGTAATCTAACATATATTAAAAACAAAATTCGAATTTTTATTGTTAAATTTCAGCATCTTGCTCTTCATATTGTCTCTCAAAATCTTAAAAAAAAAAACAAAAAAAACAAACCGCCCCACAGTGGGGCGGTTCAGTATGCATAGCTGACTGCCCCCCTGTGGGGCGGTTTGGTTGGCAAAGTGGACCGCCCCCCCATGGGACGGTTAGGGCAATTTAAAAAAAAAAAAACAAACTGAGACCAGATTTGATATTTTGTTATTATTTGAGAGTATTAATAAAAAAAATCGGCAAAATATGCTCTAGCTAATTAAAAAAAGCATGAGGCAAAAAAAGGGCGGTTTGTATTCAATTCAACGCATAAATATGCGTTATTCGCATTGTAATATAACGCTCAATAACACATAAATATGTCTACTTATGAATTAACTATGCTCAATATGTGATTAAGTAGTATAAATTGTGTCAGAGTTACTCTCATGTAACTATTGTTGTCTAGATCTAAATTGCCAATATTTTTCGTCCTCTAGATAAATATCATCTAGCTGAGTTTTAAGATAGATCCAGTGTTGTTCTTTCTCTGTGACAGAGAACTCCCTATCATCTCTAATATCCTCAAGTTTTTGCATTTGATCAAGAATGGATTTTTTATGTCTTTTTTGGCCCCATAGTAATTCTTTGTCCACTCTTTTATTTTCCTTTTAAGGTGCTTGGTTTTATTATGCCAAGAAAGCCCTGGTTCAAATTGAATTAGTGCCCTTTTCTGAAAATATGTTTGACATTTGTGGAACAATGAAACAATGCGTTACTAGAATGATACTATTCTAAAGTCAGATTCAGATTCAAATGACACTATTCAAAATAAAATTTACGTGATGATAATTGAATTCGTGCTCCTATGCAAATATGTTTGACAACTGTTGAAATAGTAAAATAATGCATCATTGGAATGTCACTATTCTAGCATCATTCAACATTCATTGATTTGTCGGAGGAGCCCTATGTGCAGATTGAGCCGCACGGATTTAGTTACCAATAAGGCAATAACAAATACTACTATTCTTTTCTTCTCAAAATACTGACTTGCTTATTCAGTTTTATATTAGAAGTTTGTAGAACTATTAGTTGAAGATAGTTTAGAAGTGGGAGATTGAAGGTTGCATATAATTTGTTAGAAAATAGAGTAATAATTGTTAAGGACATAAAGATTAAATGACCATCTACGCTTGCAGATTAACCTCTTAGAGCAATAGGTCTGACTTAATATCCAGTCAGATTTCTCCGAGATTTTTATATATAAGAAAATAAATAAATAAAATATTAAAAATAAGAAACTGTTCACCAGAATTTCAAAAATAAGAAGGCCGCCATCCGGCATGGCGTCCCTCAGGGACGCCATCCCAGACTACGGCCCGCGGAAAAAACGTAAAAAAAAAACGGGACGCCATCCCAGACAACGTCCCTAAAAAAAAAAAAAAAATCAATTTTTTTTTCTGCTGTGTTAAGTCAGAAATCTAATAATTTTGATCAGATTCAAAATTCATTTTAGAGAAAATGGCTACATGAATTTTTGTGTTCTTTATATCAAAATAAAGGTATGAAAGTCTAGTTTTCAGATAATATAATTTCTCTATACAAAAATATTACATATTGGTAAAGTTTTAGCGATTAATTAACAGAGGTCAGAATTCAGAAAAGCTGAAATTTCAGTGAGCAGTCCAATAATTTTGACCAGATTCAAAATTTATTTTAGAGAAAATGGCTACATGGATTTTTGTGTTCTTTATATCAAAATAAAGGTATGAAAGTCTAGTTTCCAGATAATATAATTTCTCTATACAAAAATATTACAGATTGGTACAGTTTTAGCGATTAATTGACAGAGGTCAGAATTCAGAAAAGCTGAAATTTCAGTGAGCAGTCCAATAATTCTGACCTCTGTCAATTAATCGCTAAAACTGTACGAATCTGTAATATTTTTGTATAGAGAAATTATATTATCTGGAAACTAGACTTTCATACCTTTATTTTGATATAAAGAACACAAAAATACATGTAGCCATTTTCTCTAAAATGAATTTTGAATCTGGTCAAAATTATTGGACTGCTCACTGAAATTTCAGCTTTTCTGAAGTCTGACCTCTGTCAATTAATCGCTAAAACTGTACAAATCTGTAATATTGTTGTATAGAGAAATTATATTATCTGAAAACTAGACTTTCATACCTTTATTTTGATATAAAGAACACAAAAATCCATGTAGCCATTTTCTCTAAAATGAATTTTGAATCTGATCAATAACCAATTAAACCAATTAAATCTGATAGATTTTCGAATTATATTCTTCAAAGATCTTGATAAGCTTAAAAGTACTCTAATTTTACTTTTCATTTTGTGGTCTAAATTTATAGTATAGATTTCTATACTAAGTTTTTGAAAATTGTTTTCTTTCGGAAAGTAATGAAAACCGGTTCTTCTTTTTTTGGCAAATATTTTTTTTTAATTTGAAAGTAAATAAACCCTTTTACTTTAATATAATCTATCTTGTTAAATTTATGTTTGACAAAAATAGAATCAAGGATCTAATTGATTTTTACTCCATGCATTAAACATTGGAATGGTAGTATTGGTACCATGATAAATGCCACATCTGTACTTCTTATCAAATAACCCCAATAAAAGTTTTCAATTAATGTTTTGATGAAATGCGTATTTCTAATTTTTGGCGGCAATCTATACTAATTATTATTTTTAATAAATATTGAATATATTGTATTGGATAGAAAGAGAGTGTCGGATAGGAGTAGAACTAGGGTGCTCCTAAGCTCACCAAGCCCTTCTGTGAGCGAGACTCTAAAATTTATCGAATTGACTTCAAACGATATTTTCAAACCGTTAGATGTTCAATCTATATTAAAATGTACTTGGAGACCAAATTTTACATTTTTTGAAAGTTTTTTACTATTTATTAAGATGGTTTGAAAATCGCTGTTTTTATTAAAATTCTGCACCATTGGAAAACAGCGATTTTCAAACCATCTTAATAAATAGTAAAAAAATTCAAAAAAATATAAAATTTGGTCTCCAAGCACATTTTAATATAGATTGAACATCTAACGGTTTAAAAATATCGTTTGAAGTCAATTCGATAGGTTTTAGAGTCGCGCTCACGAAGGGCTTGGTGAGCTTAGGAGCACCCTAGTTCTACTCGTCGGATAGATATTGAATCAAATTCAGATTAATATCAGTTTAGAATCGTTCTATCCGCTTTAAAATTCACGTAGATAATTTATTTAAAAGTTTCTTCCATAAATTTAAACAAAAATAATTTTTGATTCAGATCAACCGATTTCGTTCGACTAATATCAAATTACGATACCGCATCTTTTTTCCGTTTTGGATTGTGTTTTCAGCGCACTCTTCCTTTTTTTGACTGATAATTTTTTAAAATCTATCTTTTAAACCGAGTAAAATCGACTTTGTCAGGATTCTGAGTTCTGACACTAGCGACTTTTTAACAGCACCGGATTTTCATATGAGTCAGTAGACCATGTCTAGCCAAAAAATAGAGAAACGTCTCGTTTTCTCTTCTCTGTTTTCATATATCACATATTACTTGCCGGATGCCTACGGGTTTACAATAAAAAAAAAAAGATATTACTTGCCTCGATTCCCCCACCTCCCTATCTCTCTCTCACATACACACTGACACACACCTTCTCCCAGAAAAGTTCCCGACTTTTGTAGTTTTTACACCTCAAGAAAAACCCCACAAAAAAAGAGAGAAAAAAGCTCACCAAAAAAAGGAATCTCAGTCACTTGCTGTTTGTTAGTTCTACGACCAATCTTTCCTTGCAACAAAGCAAGGAAGAAAAGAATCGCTTTCTTTCTTCTCCTTCCTTGCTCTCTCTGGCTCCCCCCCCCCCCCCCCCCTCCTCCCCTCTCTCTCTCTCACGAACCAAAACCCTACTCTCTCCCTCTCTCTCCCTCTCTCTCTCTCTCTCACACACACACACCTAACCACACACACAAACACACAAAATGAGCGAGCACCAAACAAATGTCATCCTTGCAATAGCCACCCCTCTCTCTCTCCTCCTCTGTCTCTTCTTTCTCTACTTGTATCACTACAACCACCCCTTTTGTAAAAGACTAACACGCCATTTTCGCAAGAGATGCACTGACCTTGCGAGCTCACTAGAGTCAGGTATGATGTACGGTACCGAAACTGAAGGTTTAATAACTTTCTCTGGAGGTGAAAATTTAACAGTGGGTAATATCTTGGAGGCGCCGGGAGAGGTGGTAGGTAAATCAGGTCATAGTACACTGTACCGGGCCTCTATACCTGTGGATCCTACTGGTACCAGTTCAGCGAGTGTGTTGCTGAGATTCATCAGGCCTGGCTGTGCTGGTCGGTCCGAGGAGATCGTACCGATTGTGAGAATGATCGGTACGATTCGGCACCCTAATTTGGTACCACTAAGAGCACTCTATGTGGGTCCCAGAGGAGAGAAATTGCTTGTTCATCCTTTCTATGTGGCGGGCACACTTGCACGGTTTCTCAGAGGTGTGTGCTTTTCCTGTTTTTGAATTTGGAAATTGAGAAAAATATAAACCTGTGTAATTTTTTGTTTTGTTTCTCAAAATTTGTCAAAAGTTCTTTCTATTCCACCTATCTTTGAAATGTACTAAAATTTAATTGTTCTAGATACCATAATTCAAGTTTTGGAACAAATTTATTTTATTTAACAAGAGTCTGGATTTGCCATAAGAAGTCTCAAATTTAAAAAAATGAATGAATTATCTGATACTAATCTTCGGAGAAATATGACGCAACCACTGATCTGATTTTCTACTGTACTAAACTACAGAAGGAGTTGATGAAACACAAAAATGGGACATAACTTGTAAGATTTCGATCGGCATTGCGAGAGGATTAGACCACCTTCATAACGGGTTATCAAAACCCGTTATCCATGGCAACCTCAAAGCCAACAATATACTCCTCGACTCAAACTTCCAGCCACGTTTATCGGATTTCGGTCTTCACCTCTTGTTAAACCCGACTGCATCACAAGAGATGCTTGAATCAGCTGCATCCACTGGCTACAAGCCACCAGAACTAATGAAAATGAAAGATGTTAGCACCAAAAGTGATATATTTAGTTTCGGTGTGGTTCTACTGGAAATGCTCTCTCCGAAGGAAGAATCTGTACGAGATGGTAGTGTGTTGGCGAGTGAAGAACTGCACGTACCGACTAATTTCAAGGATTTGGTGCTTGAGAGGAAGATAAGTGATGCATTTGGTACCGGGATTTTGACAAAGAACAAAGGTGGCGCAAATGAAGCGAGAATGCAGATGCTTTTTAGACTAACCACAGCTTGTTGTTCTCCTTCGCCGGTTTTGAGGCCGGATATTAAGGGTGTATTGCGGCAGCTGGAGGAAATTTGTCGGTGATCAGTAATGTTGTAATTTTAGAATTTTTTTACATGGTTGGTAGCAAATGTGCTGGGTATAGTAATTTGTATAGCTTTCTGAAAAGAAATTTTATATATAGTTGGTGAACGAAGCATAGCTAGGCCTAGGAGTGAAGAAACTTGTAAGAATGATATTTAAGTTGCTAAAGGCATGATTTCTCTGTTAACTTTTTGTTTCTTTAATTTCTCTGTTACATTTTTTTCCAGAACTTGACATAACATAAATACTTCAATAATCATCTGACGGGAAAAAAAAATTATTTGTGTAATTGGAAATGAAATCCTATAATTACCATTAACCAAAGCAAAATGCAGGATACATTTCTCCTGGTAGAGATGTGTAATGAGTAGGGTTAA
The DNA here is from genome assembly GCA_025461125.1 of Carex kokanica. Lineage (NCBI taxonomy): Eukaryota > Viridiplantae > Streptophyta > Magnoliopsida > Poales > Cyperaceae > Carex > Carex kokanica. Next base: position 1,486,618 of record JAJGRX010000856.1, on the reverse strand, counting down.
AATATACTATTGGTTGTGTCTCAATTATATTTCACATCTCTCTCCTTTGAATATTTTTGGAAAAAGTTTTACTATTTTTTTAGATAAGTACAAAATCACTAATTCTGGATCGACTGTTTAAACTTTGAGAAGTAGTGATTTTGTACTTATCTAAAAAAATAGTAAATTTTTTTTTCCAAAAATATAAAATTTTGTCTCTAAGCATATTTAAATATGGAGATCATGTTAAGCAGTTTGAATCGATTGTTTGAACTTTGAGAACAGAGATAAAAATGTGGAATATGGTTGGAGCGTGCATTTTAACCCTACTTGATGTGTAATAGCTGTTGGCCTTCCTGTTTTGCTATTACAAAAAAAAAAAAAAAAATAGCATGATTTGGTGAATCTCAGCAGTTTTAAACCACCTCAAAATTTGTGAAGCACGAATCGTGAGGGAGATCGGATGGCAGAGAAAGAAACGTGACAAACTTCCCATATTATTTGGTTATTTATTTTTAAAAATATGTGCTCCTTAATTAATAATAACTGATCTCACTTTGGCAGCAGTTGGGCCTATGTTTAATTAATTTTAATAAATTGCTAGTAGCTCAAGTAGTTGAATGTCTTGATCTTAGTTGGATGCAACGTGTTTATTTCATTTGCTACTACAGCTCTTGGATTTCATGTTGCCTATACATTCTGTAGCAGCCATTTATAATAAAAGAAATATAGCTTGTTCTCCTTATTTACTATTTTTTCTTTGATGTGGAAAGAAATTGAAAAGGATTGTCACATAACAGTTTAGAAGTCCTTTTGAGTTTGAAATTGCAAATTTGCAAGCAACAAGTATTCAAGTTTCGTAACGAGCTCCACGCCTGTTCAATAAAATTTTACTATTGTAAGTATAGACATACTAAATTTCAAACAAGAAAAACAATAGGCAAATTCATAGCTGCAAAATTATACAAATACGAAAATATTATCTTTCTTATATTGGATTACAGGCGTTAATTTTGATGTTATGTATTTCTATAGTAAGTTTGTGTATACTAAATTATGTATTTTTTTTATACAAATATTTTTCTTTGAACCGTACAAAATTATAATTTACGTTTTTGGACTTACATATAATACATTTTTAGAATTAAAGTACCATTTTTATTTCATAGGAATATATTTGGAACAAATATAAAATACGTGAGCAAATTAAAAGGTTCAAGTTTGAATAGCAGAGCTCTAGAATTAAAAAGCAACACTAGGATACAAATATTATCTTGATACATGTTACTGAACCTACGAACTAATGGTAAGTAATGACATGTCTCCTAGTATAAAAACTAACTACACAAGTATAGAGGTTTAAAACTTAAAATTATTTAATTTTTATTTAGTGCTCGATAATTATTTATATTTTTTTTTCTTAATTTTAATAATATAGACGCTATAAAGGCTTGTGACTTGGACTAAAACCAAAAAAATATAACTACTCCATTGGTTAGCCTATCAAGCGACACATGAAATCGAAACCAAAAACATGCAAGCGGGCGACAAGGAAGCAGATTTCCAGATAGGTACAAATTTAATGAGGTGAATCAATGAAATTCAAACACAGTTATAGCATAATTAAAACTTAATAGCATCATTTAATAAATAAAAATATAAGAAAATAGTTTTTAAGGATCACAATGCCATCAAACCCCCCCTCACAGTGCAACGGTCCCTCTACGCCACAGAGGATTCTGAATTCAGATGAGATAACATTCTTGGAAAGATACCCAACGAAGGTGTGCAGTTTGAGATTTGTCTTTTACTAACATGCAAGACCAAGAGGCGTTCGAGAGGTGTCCTTTATTTGATTCAATATAAAAAAAACTGCGATCTTGTCCGTTACGCCGTGGGGGTAAAAAAAATACGTAGGTTAGGTTTGAAATACCAAAGATCATGGTCCCATCACCCCATCTGACCAAATTATTTTTTTTGTTCTAAGGGTTTATGCAATTTATTCTTTTGGTTAGCTTTTGAGCAAGGAATGGAGTGTAACGTGTAGTTCGATCTATAATAAGATGTTATCTACACACAAACACAATTGGGTTTCACCCGCGTATGGTATTTCATCAGGGCAAGAACTAACGCTAAAACATGTCTTCAAATTACGAATTTAAATTGTTAAAATCAATCTATTTCATGAATAATATATTTATATACAAAATTGATGAATTTTCAAATTAATTTAGTATAAAATCATGTGGTAAAAAACCCAAAGGTTTATAAGCTATATTTTTTATATGGACCCTGATAACAGCCCCGCACTCCAATCTCTGTACTGTCTCCGCACCATAATTACTATAACTGTTTGGAGGACCGCAAAAACTCTAGCAATTTTTTTTCTAAAGTATTAATACCTATGCACAAAAATATTTATACCTATGAAGTTAACAATTTTTACGTAAATAACGGGTCCCTTCAACCAACCGCACCATAAATATATGTGGGGGGGGGGGGGGGGGCACTTAAAACTAAATAGGGGGACCATACACGTTTCTAAAAATATTAATATTGCCATAACTATCTAGGGGACCGCAAAACTTGTTATATTTTTACATATGACACTAGATGACGTCTGAAAATATTTTAATATCAAATGTTGCAAGTATTTATACCTATGCACTGAAGTATTTATATGTATATACATTGTACAAAGTTTAATCTTCAGGTGTTGGTCATATCAAGTTACACATTAAGCAGTAATATCTTATTTTCAAGTATTAATATCTTATTTTGCAAATATTTATATCTATGCACTGAAATATTTATTCCTATGTGGGTAACTATTTTTATTAGAGGAAGGTTGATGCGGAGACCACTACTTCATTAAAGGAAGGTTGATACAGGGATCGTGAGGGAATTGAAAAAAGGAATGATTATAACAAGTTATGCATCAAAGTATTAATATCTTATTTTTCAAGTATTAATATTTTATCTCCCAAGTATTTATATCAAGTACTTATATCTATTAAGATTGACGCAGAGACGAGTGCGAGAATAGAAAAGATGGACCATATAATTAGTGAGGACCATAGTACAACCTTCCTCTAATGTTGTTGCAAAGACAGAGAATTGAACCCGAGTCTTTTAAAAGACATCCATACACTTCTGCATCTTTTAAATGGCATCCTCGAGAATTGAACCCGAGTCTCTCCAAAGAGATAATTTGAAGAGACGAAACTCGTGCACTACACTCAGCCCACGGTGGTTATAAACTATTTTTAATACATTCATTTTCATTATTTTTTACCATTTGACTTTGTAATAAATTAATTTAAAAAATATATAAATTAGATAGAACACTCAGAGAGTTGATCAGTTTCAACTGCTAGAATTTGTCGATGAACTCACCGAGTACTTGGTGAGCTGAAAAACACCCTGATCCCACTCTATGAAAGGCCAACAGATCATCTATTACAAAAGGCTGCTACCGAAGTGGCTTTAGTGCATTTTGTAAATTAAACATCATCGGCTAATCTTACATATCAGCGCAAGTTTCTATTGTAGGTATTTCTCGAAAATTATGGCATCACAATGCCATTTCCCAACGAGGGACCTTTTTTGTAATGCCAATCTTAAACAGGCATAATACAAAGCCAGTTCGGTACCAGTGTAAAAGGGACCCTTTTTTGTTTGTGATAATGTCAAAGAGGATTTATTAGTCATTAATTGGCCTCAACTCCAGCGTTATCTGTGCACAACAATTAGCGTAAAAACCCAATACACCACTTTCAGCTCGACACGGCACCTAACAAAATGATCCTGCTCAGTAGTAGATCAGCAAGACTTCAAAATCCAAGAAACCATAATTGTTTCTTACATATCTTCGTGAGGTCGAGATAAAAATTTGTAAATAATCCAAGTCATTTAACAAGAGTTTACATTAACTTACAATTCTCAAAATCTTCTAATTCTTAAGTTAAGAGAAAAAAATAATCTACAGGTATTGCGCTAGGCTTTCGCCGCTAAGGCTCTCCATCTCCTTCAAGATCTCCTGTGCCAAGGTCTTGACCGACAAGTCGACATCCTCTAGCAGCTCGCCCAAAAATGGAATAGTCTCAGGCAGGAAAGCCATGTATTCCTCTTTTAGGTGCTCAACCAGATATCTTATCACCTTCAGGCCTAGTATCTTCGGCCGTACCTTATCATTTCTGGTCTGCATCAACACCTGCATGTGTATACAATACATGATTTAATGATAAAACTGTTCAGTTAATATAAAATGTCAAACACTCAGAAGAATGTTCAAGTTAAAACAGTGAGGCTACGGTACTATGCAAAACGCATATTGGTCTGTACTATGGATCAATATCTCCATTTTCAAAGTCCAAACAATCGATCTAAACCGTTCAACATGATCTTCATGTGAAAATGTACTTGTAGATCAAATTTTACATTATTAGAATTTTTTACTATTTTTTTATATAGATAGAAAATAACTTGATCTAAAGATTCTAGACCATTCAAAAGAAGTGATTTTTCATCTATCTAAAAAACAGTAAAAAAAATTGATCTACAGATAACCCACAACTAGTCAAATACAACAAAAAGAAAAGAAAACAAAGAAAACCACTGAGAAAAGGATACACACCTCATGGTTAAGAGGTTTCCATAAGACATCAGATTTGGCTGTGACCGCCATTTGACCAAGGCATAGGACCAGCGAGTCATCCATTTCTTCTACAGTCGGAACATGTGACAAAGAAGGTGATGGAGGCTCCAGTACAAACTGTGCTACAATAGGTTTCAACAAAACCTGGAGAAAGAAAATGCTAGTTGTAATACAAGTCCAAAAGAAATAGTTCAGATTACCAACAAAATCAAAATGCACCTTATTTGACCATTTATTTACCACAAACATGTTCTTTCTAAAAATTGACATGGGATCATGATAGACGACAATATATCATTAATTTTCAGGAGAATGGTTGTGTATAACCTTGAAAAGGGAAATCCTCATGTTGTAAAAGAAATATTAAGCAAGTGTAGTAAAAAAAGGTCATTGGTACGTCTCACTTGTGTCAATTTATGACCACAGTTTCAATAAAATAAATGTATAAATCTACAAGAGGACGAACTTACTAGAAATTATAAAATAAACACAACATGAAGTAAGACTTAACCTCAAAATTGGAGGAATCCAGAATCTTCTGGTCAGAATCATAGAGGAAACACTTGTGCAATGTCTCCACAATTAGTGTTCTCAGATGCCAATGCTTCTGTGCCAGAACTTGATCATTTTCTTCTTGAATTATCATGTCATTGATTTTAGCCTTCTTTTTCTTTCGTTTCAACCCGACCAAGTCGGCACCTTCATCTGATGATAAATACCTCACACAGCTTTCAAGCAAGTATTTGAAGTAGGGCACAAACAAGGACCTAAATTTTTTTAAAAATAATGAAACAATCACTATTGCATTTATAAATTAGTTTAAAGTATGAAAAACAAAAGTCTAAGCCACAGGCCCAGACAAACACATCTACCATAGACCGTAATTCAATAAGAAACCCAACAAGATAACAGAAAATAGTCCTGAAAACAACAAATACAACATAATATTGTGTGCTAATATTATTCTGTACCCCTCACATCCTCGTTTACTCAAAAGGACACATTACTTTCTAACTTTGTATACTTACTCTAATAATGATAAATAATGCTTGACTTTTGTATTTACTGAAGGAATTGGAGAGGACATGCAAGACATTTCTCTCTTACAGAAAAAAAAAAACATCTATTTTTGTACTATCAACAGTACTGCTTAAACTATTGCAATAAACCAAACCTACCTATGTTGCTCGGCCAGCTTATTAACAAGCTTGTAGAAAGAAATCGCTCTGTCAAAGCTCCTCTTGGGCCCAGACTCAACCTCTGACTCGGCCCATTCAAGACTATGTAAAAAGAGAGGCCTAAACATCGACTCTGTTAGTCGCATTGTCAAACCCGTTAGAGCATTTATAACACTCTGCTCGACCAGATCTACATTCTTGACTGAATCAGGGGCCTCTCTGCGGATATCAAGTGTAACTAAACAGTGCTCAAAGATTTTTGCATGGTATGTGCCAACAGAAGGCCGGTCCATTGAGCCGACTACACAGGCGAGCATCTCAAAGGTTAGAGATAGGCTCATTTCACCACATTCTTTGGCGATGGTGTATAATTGAAGCAATGGTTGAAGCAGGAGACGAACCTAGTAAAAATAACAAAATTAACCTAAAATGTCTATCAACTATAAGACAAAGTAGGTTCTGACATGATAAAGGACCTCGCTTATTTACCAGAATAGTACAGTGCTGGTACCTTGTATTCAAATCATAGGTAAGAACACTCATGTCCATATGTAACAAACCAAAAGAAAAATGAAACAGACAGGAACAAGTATAATAGGAAAATTACCGGTATCTTTTCAGTAAGAAGTTTCCGGACAGAAGCTATCTTCAGGTTTAACTTCAAATCGCCTTGAACAAATTCAGGATGAAGAAGAACAAGATCCAAAATACTTTCTAAATATGGGTTCAGAAACCCACTAAGCTTTTCCACTATTGCCTCAAGAGTTGAAACTACAGAGAATAAAAATGACACAATTTCAACAGTAGGCCCATTTTTCATACATTTCTGAGCTGTTTCTACCACATGCTTCATGACAAGAGGCAGCTGGGGCAGTGCCTTCGAGCCCAGCACGTGTATCAAAGCACCCGAGGCACGACATGCTGCAGATGAGATTCCCACATTGTCAGATGCTATGTGGTTTGCAATGCTCGGGAGAGAGGTGGTATACATTTCTGATGGATATATGCTAGCAAGCACTTCAAGAGAAGAAATGGAAGCAACTTTGACGTTAATGCAGTTGGGATTGTCATTGGTACAATTGATCAGCTGGACCAATTTTGAACATAGTTCATTGAACGAGTAGGACCCGCTCTCATCGAGACGGATCAAGGAAATGGCCCTTCTGTGCTTCAATTTTCGTGTTTCCTTTTGTTTCTTCTGGTTAGGATCCTCTTCTCTCAAAGTTTCACATAATAATCCTAGTGTCTGTTTTATAAAAGAAACAAACAGAAACAAATTACCATTACCACAAATGACAAGCGTGCCTTCTAAAAAATCACGAGTTGCTAAATTAATATATTTTTGGGTCAAAAATACCCAACTGTCTGTTCTTTCCAAAATCACTCTGATATGAAGTTTAGGATGCAAATCAATGTATTTTTCTTCAAGGAAAAATACAAGTTATTATATTATTACCTTTCGTTGCACATTTCTATTTTCAAAGCCAAGTAACCGAGTAATGCTTGTGAAAAATGTCGATGGACTAATCCGTCGAGTGATAGTTTTAAGGGTTTTATTGCACAAGTCACCAAATTCCTTCACAAAATTCACATCAACGCCAGGTTGCTTCTTTCTAGCAGTTGAATTCTGTAATTGGAGCACAATTTGCTCCATCAATGTTCCAAGTGTAACCTAAAACAGGTGAAAGATAACTATGAGCTACTTCTATCAAAATTAATGTAACTCATATAACTGGATATACGTGTATATAACCCATTCCGGCAACAGCTTGCATAATATTGGGCCCTTTCAGAACTTGCAGGAACTGAACTATTAGCAATAGTAGCCAACGAAGAGGGGCCAATTGACTTGGTTTACACTTACAAAAAATGACAGCATCCCCCCCAAAAAAAAAAAAAAAAAAAAAAAAAAAAATCTTGTAGCAATTTCAAAATCAAACCTGAAGAAAATTAGCAGCCTTCTGAGACTCGAATTCAAATACCAACTCAGTGTCTTGCAACATATCCACAGTGAACCGTAGAGCGAGAAACAGCACTGGGAACTGAGCATCCCCCTCATGCAACTGGACTTCCTTGAGTAGGTTCACTAAAGAAGGGAACCACACTTTACAAGAGTACTGTTCACACAGCTGAAGAGCTAAAGTATACTCCCAGCAGTCCAATGAGGTTGTCAGATTAGACAATTGTTCGCCACGAGTGGTTAGTACAAGCCGTTTGACCATGGCATGAAGGAGAAGATATATCACAGTCCCCAAGCTGCAATCTTCTCCTAAGGTCCTGTAAAAGCAACACATATACATGAAATTATACAATCTCGATAACAACATATGCCGTTTTACAACAAATTCATAACAGAGTACCATAACTACTTCCCCTTTATGAATGACATAAGAATAAAGAAAGACAGGCCTTCTTAATAACAAAACAAGCAAACAAAAAACAGGGTACACAGTATTCTTACTCAACAGTATTGCATGACTAAACTTGTAAACAAGGACACAAACAAAGAAATGAATGAATCAAGAAATAAAAAAAGAAAAACTTGCGTGATACAAAGAAATGAAATGAATCAAGAAATAAAAAAGAAAACTTGTGTGATTATACCTTGAAAGGTAGAGTATGAGCACTAATTGCCTCTGCGGTGCAAGATCAGGTAAAGCCTCTATGAAGATCTATATAACAGAAAACAAAAAAAGGAAAATGAATTGGGATCAAAGAAAATATAAAACAGCAAATGAAAACCATCAACAGAAGAACAAAAAGTTACCTGAAGAAGCTTTTCAACACTGGTAGTCATTGACAGCCAACACGGCACAAGAGCTGCTATCAAGTCTTCCACAACATGTTGCGAGTGGCTGTCATCCTAGGGAGAAAGAGAGAGAAGAGTATTTAAGAGTTCGATATAAATTTATTTATTCAAGTAACATGAAGAGTACTTCAGTTTTATATAAATTTATTCAAGTAGCATGAATGAAGTAATAATTACTATGTAGCAGACTAGCAGTTGTGTACCATCAGTACCAAATGCATACACTCTTTACTGAAGCTGTGCCAATTCATTAGAAATGAATTCAACAAATTCTGCACAACTTAAATTTTCAAAGCCTTTTGTGTTTATTTTCAGGAGCTATGGCATATTCATATCTAAATGAAATTAGAAGTATTTATTTATGCATCAGGGGCAAAGTAAGAACCTGTTTTAAGGCAGATTCTCCAATGACAGAGAAGATGCTAATAATGTTGTCAGAAATGAGCTGTGGAGAGACCCTGGTGACTGAAGAAATAAGAGCAAATATGTGGTTGCGCACGGATACATCTGTGGCTGATCTTGCACAAGTTACCAGGAGATTGATGTTGCCCTTGTCAAACAACTCATCCTGAAATTACCATACTGTCCTTTGAGTACAACAAAACAAAACAATAAATACTAATCTTGACCCCCAGCTGTCAGTAGATACCATAAATTCAACTCCATTGTCATTATCATTTTTGTTGTCTTGACCTATTGGTGTCTATATGGGTATATAAAGGCTTAAGTTTAGGATAATCAGGTATCAGTTGATACTGGACCAGATGAGCCCAATCATTAAATAAAAATAAATAGTTTCTATATGCCTGTAGAAGTAATAAATGTTATCTGAACCAGGCCAATTTTGTGCTGATACCTGGAATGGTAATCTTGCTATGTAGTAACACAAGAATTTCGCAGTCTATATGTTTTTCAACCATTTCAGGTCGACTGTATAAGCAAGGACCAGTCTGTATTCGATGCACTCACAAGTTATTTAAATTTTTTATAATTTAAGATAAGAAAATAGAGATTACTTGGGGAATGTTGGGTTCTAGCAAATCCGTGATATCCTTGAGAACAATTAATGCCAACTGCCGGGCTTGATAGAGAACACTAGAGAACAGTTCTGCATCAACATTTTCATTTTCTGTTTCAATTTCACTAAAATAACCCTTGATTCCCTCGTCAGAGAAAAGGTTTGAAAGGACCTGAAGAAGTGGCTTCACCAAATAACCCCTGAAAAGTAAACACAATACAACAAGCAATTGAGCTATAGGCAATAAGGTATGCATGGAAAAAACCAAATAAAAGAGACTTAACAAAGCTGTTCGTAATATACCCCAACTAGAGCACGCCATAAGGTCAGGTGCAGTGAAGTACATACTAGTACAGTACTTTACTCTTTAGCAATGCTTGATTAAAATACAATAATATCAAGAGATACCTATTCACAAAGTCTTTCTTCAGCAACAGCATGTCAAGAAGAGCCACAAGAAAAGAAATTCGAGACTCCCCTCTTTTAAAAGAATCTTGAAACAGTCCAGAGAAATTTTCATTTGGATTCCTCTTCTTTCGTTTGTTTGCCTTTAAGCCATCACTCTCCTCGCCTCGGAAGAGAATAGCACTGATTAATTTTCTTATAGTGAGGTAGCTTATCTGCATTACCACCAACAAAGTTCAATAGAAGAACACATGTACCACTGCTACAAGTGATAAATGTCATTTATATGTCCTGAATATCACTGAATATGTAAACAAAACATATGGACAATAGTAAGTTGAGACTACTGAACTGATCTATTACCATGCTGATTGTCTACTTGCTGCTATAGATTATTGTGATTCTAAAATTTACAAAAAAGGAAAGGTAAGGAGAACAAACATTTTGGCGAAGCAGTGTTTCTCTGGTTGCATTTCTGATTTCAGTGTTCTCATTTCGGAGTAGAAGAACAAGGGCACACAAAAAAAATTCCTGAAGAGATAAAGTAAACAAATATGAGTCATAAATGGGATAACATTACTTTTTTGAGTATCCATATATCAGAATAGACAAAGAACTAAAGAGTCATGACTGTGATGATAAAATTTAGAGGGAACACAATGAAATAATCTGAAAGGCGAATACAAGGTTGAAACTTTTTCCTTTTACCACAGCGTATATAATAAACAAGTTCCACAAATCCTCCTAAAATAAGGACCACTTTTATTAATTTTTCCCTTAATAATCAGCATGATCCACAAACAAAAATAAATGGACAAAATTGGAAAAAGAGAGGTACAAGATTCTTGAGGGCCTCTGAGATTTTCTCATTTTTGAGGGCCATTAATAAAAGCCTTGCGTGTTTCAAAGGTACACAACAAACAGGAGGGCAAAAAAAAGACATTATTTGACATATTTGCACAGCAAAAACCTATTTGGGTATTGTCTGGCATTGATGGTAATGTTTAAGTCAATAGAATTGAACTCATAATAGTCACAGGTGAATAAATTGAACCTGCATCTCCATATCCATACTATCAATCAAGGATGGTTTTACAGTTTGAAGGATCGTGACAACTGTTCGGACCACAGCAAAATCATCAGAAGAAAAATTCTTCATCTGAAAAATATAGGAAAGATGTTAATAAGGAAAGAAAAAAAAAAGCAAGGACATAATTTCTCTTTTCCAATGACAAGATATTTTAACTTACTCTTAAAGCTCTGACAATTGAATCCAATATGTTTGCATCAATATCTGACATACTTGATGCTGAAAGAAATACCTGGAGAAATAAAGGAAACAATATTACCAACACAAACCTTTTGCTAGATTCGTGTTGTATGTATTGTACTTCTATAAATTATGTCAACAAATGATGCAAAATTTTAATCGCATTTTATCTGTTTCAATTACTAAAAACAGCTGAACTTGCTAAATAAATGTATTACAAAATTACAACCTATTTTTACTCCAGAAATTACCCTGTTTAAGTAACCCCACCGGAAAGGTTAAAAGAAATGCAAAAAGGTCCGGAGTTGGGGGTGAAAATGGATACAGATATCAGATATCCGATATCCGAATATCCATGCGGATACGGATATGGTTTTTAAGCTTTAATATTCTGTATCCGAATAGTAGATATATACCATATAGTTTAATATATATTATGAAAAATTATTCACCATTATAATTAGTTATTATAAACTTTGGTATTTTTTATAATATTTATATACTTTTTTAATAAAAATCCGATCCGTATCTGAAAAATTAAAACGGATACGGATATAGTTTTACCACTATCTGCTCCATATCCGATCCGTTTTAACCCCTATCTGGAGTCCATGTTTGTTAAACTGTTTAATCATATCATGTAACATAAGGAGACCAAATAATACATGTTGTACTAATTCTAAGTAGAAAAGACAAAATAACGTGCAATAATATATCAAGAAAATTGCAGAAAAGGACACTTCATTTCGTACCTCCAAGAGCAAACAGAGAATATCAATTTCACAAGAAGTCAACTTCTCCTGTAGATTATCTAATCCAAGATAATACTTATTCCATCTTTCCATCAAACTCTGTAGGAACCGCTTAGCACCTTCTACTTCATATATGGCACTACCTATTCCCTTTAGCAGCTTTAGCAGCATCAACTGGATCACAACAAAAACCACAAAACATTCGAAACTCACAACATTTGCTTCTTTATTTGCGCTTTTAATTCTATTTTCAACTTACTGTAGCAATTTCAAAAGCTTAGGGCTTATGTTCTGTATTTGTTTATGGCATATTAAACAAGTCAGCTCTAGTTATCTAACAATTTGAGCTTGAGTATTGCAATCTTGGCAGAAAAAGAATTATTGTAAAAAAAATTTAGCAAACCTTTCCATAAGAGGAAAATGCTAGTGCAGAGTTCAAGAAAAATAGAAGCAGACTATCCCTTGCTTGATTATCAAATCTGAAAAAATTGCATCAGAAGAACATTGACGGCTCAATTAAAATAAATACCAAATCATTTAATATTACAAGATAAAGCACTGCCACCATTCACAGCAAGAGTACGTACTGTTCCAATTTTTTAGTCAACAATAGGTGGATTTTCTTAATTTCCCTCTGTAAGAAACTTAATATTTCAGAATAACCAAGGTAAAAAATAAGTTAGACGATAATTTACAAATGACTGAAGGAAATAAAAAAAAAGGTCTACCTGTCCTGAACATCATCAGGTACCATGAGGTCGTGATTGGAGGAGCCAAGCATTGAGGCAAGATATGAAGAAAGAAAACTTGCATCTGAAGTGATCATATTCTTTTGGTCTACCAATGCCTCCAAAAACACACTAAATTTGTCTGACAGCACACATTGGGGCATCTTGTTGTTATTTCCTGGAGTACGTGAATCACAAAATGTGTAAATTAACCAGAATGTGGTATTAGCTCAAAAAAAAATGAGAAGATATATCAGAATAAGGACCCATAGACCAGGTAGGTACCAATACCGTAAATGCCAGGCCAAATGAACAATAGCATACCAGTATATTGTGCAGTATGAACTATTAGGCTTTTACTGCAATTTTTTAGACTAAAATAAGCCATGAATAAAAAGTCGCTGCCAGACTTGAACTGTGATGATATCACTTTGTTGAAACTGAAATTCTAAAGACACGAGTGACACTTTAGGCACCATGCCTACGACAACTCCACCATAGGGTACAAAATTGCTAGTGTCAGAGGAGAATACCATTTCTCGGCAGAGAAGTACGTAAGCGGCGCCATACAGCAAGGAGAGATTCTATGCAATTCATAGCTGAGGTCCTTATATCCTGTACGAAGAAAAGACAGGCACGGCTTCATTAGGAACAAATAAATTATAAGAATACCAAAGGCAACAACTTAGACCAAAATTTTCAATTTCAACATTGAATTCTCATAGTTATTATTGATACAGTTTACAGGTAAAAGCTCCAAAGACAGATTTTACAATGCAAGTTCTCTAAACAAGACGAAAACACTGGACGAGTTTAGGTACCAAATTACAGTTGATCTTCCAAAAAAAAAAGGAAATCAAAAGAGATTACTTTGAAATAAGATAATAACAGACCTTATCTTCATGAGAAAGTGGGATGAAAAAGGATGGTAACCCAAGCAAAAGCTGACAATGAAAATTTTCATCCAAATTGCTTCTTTCAGATAACGACGCAACCAGTCGAAGGCTTTCTACTTGGACCGCAATAGAGGTGCCTAAGAAAAATCATGAACAGAAGAAAACTTATGGCACATGAACAGAAGCAAGCTTATGACACGAGCATTCCAAGAGTAATTCCATACTGAATCAAATGTTAAACAAATGGAAAAATATTCTGAAGCAGACAAATTTTTGTGAAAAGTTGGTACTAGCTACTCACAAGGGAGAATTTAATATTCCAAAAAGACCAGGCATAAACTCAACACTAAAGGAAAATTGCAACTTCACTATCTATTTCCTGTAAACCTTAAGGTTAACTCTAATTGAAACTGGGAATCAGATAAGCTAAAGAGTGTGTTTGACTGTAGTCCATAACCCAAACTGGTATGGCTATTAAAGATATATTAGTCCGATTCTCCCCTTCCCTGCTCAGTTACCAAGACAATGTACCAAAGAAACATAAGCCACCAACCTTCTTCAGCAAAGTACTTTGACAAAAACCGAAGAGGTGCACCATCTGTGCAGTTGATCACTAAAAACTGCAAATGCTTCTCAAATATATGTTTTGATTGTGCTGTACAGAAGAACAAAAATAACTCATCGACCATCAATTCAATGTTATTTGTGCCACCCTACAAGAAGATAATCAGAATTGTAAGAATATAACTTAACAATAAAATATTTATAAAACTGATTAATTTCTTGCCTTGTATGGCAAAATAAACTGACTACAGATGCAGTACTAATATAGGCTAAACCGCTAAAGGCACTTCCTGTGAAACTAAGCACCCACAAGATATTTTTGACACCAAAACCTACTCTTGAAACATACAAAAGTACTCTCTCTTTTAGTTTGGTCTAAAATCTAAATCATGCTATCTGGAATTCAGTTTCACGGTTGCAAATGCTATTGTAAAAGGAATATTTCAAAACAATTTATTGCAAAAAAACCTACCGAGTTATGCTGCCTAGCAGAAGCACATGCTTTCAGTAAACTCCAAAAGATACAAACAAGTGCTTTGGAGTTAAGTTCTTTGATGTCGCCAGTGGAGAGGCTATTTGTCAGCTCAGTACAACATTTGTCAGCCTAGAGTAAGAACTAGGTTTAGGGCACTTCATATCTTGAGGAAAGTTATTGCAGGAATACTTAAATGAAATAAACATCTCTACCTCCTCTTCATTGAGACTACACCCATGTGGAGACCCCATTTCAGACCACTCATCCTTAAGAGAACAGAAACAGATCTGATACAGCTCCATTACTCGGCCAAAACCTGACAAATCAATTAAAAGGGAGACAGTAAGCTAAGTAAACCAAATAAACAGACTATAGAAATATATTACTTTTGAGATATGTAAGTACCTTTGTTGTTCACTGACAAAGCATGCAAGGTTATCTGTAGAAACAAGCTCTTCGACAAATTGCTAACCTTTGCTGACTCGGCCAACCACCCAATGTACTCTTTTGGGTTCTCCAGAAAAGTTCTGGACAGAGATTCTATTATCTTGGAATTAATGGTAGACGCAGTTTCAGCATCAAATGTCTGCAGAAAGTATAAAAATTATAAAAGCAATGTGCAATTGACAAGATAATACAAATTCCACACCAACAAATAAGAAATAAAACATTGCATGAATGCTCCTTCAAAGTATAAGCTGCAGCACCAGTTCCAGATCAATTTTTTATTTTCGGGTCCTCATTTTATTATTTCCTAAATGCCTTTGCTGTTTAAACCAAGTAGATACTTTGTTGAGATTATTTTATTTTATTTTATTTTATGTCCAGTTGCCCATAGGCCATGCAATGTTCATACAGCACAAATCCAATTACATCAACCAGCTTACATATTACCAAATAGAGGGAAGGTATAACCAGTGTATTGAAATTTCTCCGTCCTACCCAAATTTGCTAGCATGTGGGCTGTCATATTACCCTCCCTATAGCAGTGGGTACATTGTTGAGATTATGGACAAATATAACGGCATAAATAAAATTTAATTATCAAACACCTAAAAACCAGGCAAGATGAAAGGTCATTTCCGGTAAGGATAATTACTTCAATAATAAAAGATTAAAAGAATGGTCTCAAGCAGACTACCTTCAATTCATCAAAATTGATGGGATCAAATGAAACTGTGCTTTCAGCAAAGAAAGGCCATTTCATGGCATTAAATAACTCCACAGCCTTAAAATTAACCTTCGAAGTCTGCAGAAAAGAATACTATAATGACCAATAAAATACCCCAAAAAACAAACATATAAATTCAAGATACAAAAGAATTAGAAGATATAAAAGAAAGAGACCTTTGATCGAACAACAAGAAGAGGAAATATTGTGAAAGCAACATCTTTTGCATGAGTTGGGTTGTGTGACTGCAGTTCCACCATTCGCTCGAGGCAAGAAACCATTACATCCAAAGCCCTTGATGTGCCAGAAGCACCTTCACACAGAGTTGGACAAAGAAACATGACGTCAGTATTTTATAGACATACAGAGATACAGATACCAAATAAGTTTGGTACATTATGTATTGATAAAGCAAAAAAAAAAAAGGAATAACATGAATATGACATGCATAATACGGAGAAAAGTAGGACCTATATTCACCGAAGTAATTTATTGGTCAAAGAAAAGATAAGCATATGCATACATATGCTGATAACGAGTATGTTATTTCTTTTTCAGAACAACTAAGCTTCAAGAAGACCCAAATCCCCAGGGCTATCGAAAAATACGATAGAAGAGAGGATTTATCGACTAGCCCGGTCCTAGGAGCTAAAGTGTGTGTTTTCTGAACTACAGATCAGGAGATCACTGTACAGAATTTTAATTTGGATTCAAAAAATTATGAAAAAATAATGAATTGCTCGCTACCATACACAATTGGGAAATATAACAAAACAAATACCTTTCGTGACAATATCAATGCAGTTGGAAAGCACATTTTGGTAAGCTTTCAAAAGGGAATTGGCACTAGAAACTTCAGCCATTCCTTCTATAGATAAGGCGGCTTGAACAACACTCAAGTTTGCATCAGATAAACCTCTGATTATTGTGTCTTGCACATTAAGAAGTTCCTGAACACATTTCACAAAGGTAGAAGAGTTTTATTGAATGGCATTCACCAACAAAAGTCCCAAGAAATAGGAGCTTGTAGCGTACTATTTCACAGAAAACACAAACAGTGTGCAATTACCTGAGGATTGTTGGCAAATTTCTTGATTATATTGGATTCAGCAATTTTCTTTATTGCAGATTTCCTAATCTCTGCCTATATAACACCCAAAAATAAAATTTTACTTAAGAAATTTGCCACAAAAATGTAATTACTCCAAAGCAAGCAAGTTGGAGCCTATCAATATTCAAATGCAAAAAAATTAGAAAAATTGATTTCATTTCCACGAAACATAGTACAAATTTACAATATAGAAAAAAAAAACCTTTGGATGTTCCAAAGAGATCCATAATTTAGAATCAAATGTTTCTGCTGACAACTCCTCAGTTCGATCGAGCAAGAGAGCTAATCCTTGCGACACTGACTCTCCTTTCTGCTAAAATAAACTTTTGTCAGCAAAGAAATGTAAATCATCTGAGCAGTGGCAAACCAAGAAGAGAAGATGAATATGAACCTCAAAAGCTTTACGTATAGACGCTTGTAATTCTGATGGGTAATATTTCTCCATAGCTACTCTGATCTTTTTTA
This sequence comes from Carex kokanica, assembly GCA_025461125.1. NCBI lineage: Eukaryota > Viridiplantae > Streptophyta > Magnoliopsida > Poales > Cyperaceae > Carex > Carex kokanica. The sequence continues at coordinate 1,469,140 of JAJGRX010000856.1, read as the reverse complement.
ACCACTTACCTGAAAAATTAACATAAATTGTTAAGGAGGTACTGTTCCATGACAGTTTAGTGGAATTAGGTCTTGACAACAGATTAATTTGACAAGCTTGAAAAACAGTTGAAACTTATCATTTTGAAATCCAACAGTAGTGATGCTATCTATACTTCACGCATATTGTAGAACATAAAAATGGCTAAAATCTGATGCAAGCTTTACTATTGGTCAAATGACTTGAGATTTGCAAGGGTCAATATTCTGTGATGGAATGTCAATACCCTCAAAATTGTATTATGTTTGATCAACAAAACTATAAGGCCAACAAAGATGACTATAACCTTTTTTCTGATTTTTTTAAATGACAAATGCTGTCAGGATTGTCAGGTTTATCCGTTGTCACTGGGCTCTAATTTTTAAGAGATATTTGCAACAACGTTCAAACAAGATTGCAATAGATTATTTCATTTTTTGTCAGAAGGGCATTTTTTTAAGAAAGAGGCCATCGAAACCAGCTGGTACAAGCAAGTGCCGATGATCATTTAACAAAATATGTACCCATATTAGGTGAACTTGACTTGTCCGTGGATCTTGCCATCCTGGTACAGTGAGCAAGCACCTTGCTAATGATATTTTCAACACTCTCTCTCTTCAGGGGGACCTTCTCAATTACATACACAAAGGAATCGAAGTACAAATTGTCCGGGGTGCTACAGAAAGACAAGATAGTCAATTTACATATTCTATGCACAAAGGATTGCTATACAAGAAATCTGTATAAATCATAGTACCATCCCGTGTTTATGCTTTATGTTTGCTAACAAATTTGATGCAAATTTCATCAGCATGTTCTTTGAGTCTTTTCTTCTTTTTTGACAGTCTTCCCAGACTTGCATATGTAGGAGGTCTGTGGTCAGGTTCAGTGAAAGCATATGCTGGATGGTGATTTACACAGGTACCAGCTGCTACGCAACCTTTAATTGAACAGACTTTAAAAAAACAAAAAGCAACAAAGCTAGAAAACCAACCTGATTGCAATCAATGACTCCAGATAGATGTTGATAAACCTCTGTATATTGTAATCTTTGGATAGCTCAGATAGTACTTCAATAAAGTCCCTTTAGAAAAAGAAAAAGTGAAAACCCTATTAGAATGCCAATGGTGATTAGGAGCTAGGGGACACAGTTGGGAATATAGCAAATACCTAATTTCTTGTAGAACAAGAACAGTCTTCTTAGGGAAAATTTGGGCAGGCTGAGACTGCAAATCAGTATAAGAGGGAGGGAAAAAGGTCAATAAATTATACAATAATGCACCACAATAAAAAGATTATTTTTCTCAAGTTGTATCTCGACAACAACATATTAACAATAGAACTTGTTTAATCGGCCAAACACATCTGCATAATATCATTTTTGTTACATTAGCCAGTAGGTACAGTGTGGTGTAATTATCCAGTACTGATCTTTTTGTCCTTGTAGCATGTAATGTTTACTATATGTAATAATATTGATTATCAGCGAGTAAATCTTCTATTAAGTCCTGAAAGCGTGTCTGATTGGAGAGAAGAGAAAAGAGATGGAGATATATTCTTGTGTCTGGTTGGACTTTTGAGAAGAGATGGAGAGAGAAGAAGTTTCCCAGCAAAGAGCAAATTTTCATTCTATCTCAACTTAGAGAGAAGATGAACGAGCTACTCTTTGCTCTTTTCTCCAATCAGGCATGATATATAATATAAATTTCATATTTCCTTTTTTCTGCTCTCTTCTCATCACTTCTCTTTTACCCAAGGAACCAAGAAGAAACACTAGAATGAAATAGTAAATACCTGAACAAGACTTATCAGTGCCATAGTTGTAACCCGAAGCCACGGCAGATCAAGCGACTCATTTGCCTCGTGCTTGGCCACTGTTGCCACATAAAGCACCAACTTCTGGATTAGCTTAACTGCCAGTGTTGCTCTGGTCGCCAATAAACCAATTATCATGAGAGCACCAGCCTAGATATCAACATTTTGTCAACAAGAACTTACATACTGCACAAGTCACTAACTGAAAACAGAGAAGATTTCTGTAAATACTTATAAAATTTACTATTTAGTTAAATTTTAATTTCAAATATTTATATCCATAATGAAATAGTGTGTAATGACTAGTTTTCATGGCCTCATGCGATCTCATGCCACACACATAATATTTGTAGTTTATTGTAGTTATGCATGGTTTTTTATAATAATGGCTTCCTGTAGCCATGGTTTTTTGTAAATCCACAATTTCCTGTAGCCATAGGTTCTTCTTGGTGCATCTAAGTTATTCTGAATAAATAACAACCGTAAAACTTTTTATAAGGTAAGTACCGAATCAGTCCAATATGAAGAATGTACCCTGTTTTACAACTTGGGGAAATAAATCAATATTTCCCATTTTGCAAATGAGGCCCGGTATTTTGGGTAACTAGAAATAACACTCAGCCAGTTTGAACAAAAAGGTATGTTCCATTAAATTTTGTTTTACAATTGCTGAGCTTCTTTCCTCCAAGCCCAACATTGTACAAAAATCATGTCTAGTGATCCCAGGTTTTATTCTAACCAAGTTTGCCTGAACAAATTACAGAGCGATTTTCAATTGGGCTGATATAAAACTTTCCAAAGTTGCATCTGTTTGTTTCACCTTGGCTTTAACAGTTGGATATTAATTGCATTAACCCCAAAAAAAATGTCAGATGACCATGTAAACCTTTATGCTTTCAGCCTTCAAGAAAATATGATATCTCAAAATCTAATGGCAAGCTCAGAAAAAAGATCAAACCTTATGCTCACGTTCAGCTTTATTTTCAAGATTGAGTGCACTAAGCACGAAGCCTAACACCCTTTGAACTGTATCTGTATCAAGCTTTGGCATCGAACCTAGTGTCTCCACTATAACTGCTGTGCAGAAGGAAATTACCGGCATCGGATGTTTGAAGTTTTTATTTGCAGAGGCCTAGATATGTGATGTAAAAAGAAAAAGGAAAAATTACAAATACATAATTACTTTAAGGTTGTTATTAACCTGTTAAATAGAGGTTATGTAGGAATTAGGATCCAGGTGAGGCTTGAACACCAAGTTCTAATGAAAAACCTTTAAATGCTCTAATTATCATGACGCACCAGACGAAATCGCACTGTTATGTATGACAGACGTCAATAGTGTACCTCTACTGTTGCTACTTCCATTCTCTGCTTCCTTGAAATTTGGTTTTTTAGGCTTAAGTTTTCCCAGCATTAATGACATCACTGAATCATGCCATCTCGCCTACAGTTTACTAATTCTACATTACTTAAATTCGTAGATGAGTTATAGAAATGCATACATAATTGCAAAGAGTTTCCAATAAGCCCTTGTCATGGATGCATTGTTGCACGAGGAAGTGTCTGGGTGGGGCTGCGCCTGACGACTTGATCCCTTCAAGAAACCCCCACTTAGTATTTCTGCAGCATCTCATAAATAACAAGGATAAAGTCAGAAGCAACATAAAAGTTGCATATAAGACCTTGTAAAATATTCACGAGTAATTCTTACCCTGGTTCAATAAGTTGTACGATTTGAACAAATAGATGGGTGTCATGGTACGGCAAGGCGCACAAAATCAACTCTTCTACGTTATAAACATGAACCCTGGATATCCAAAATGGAAAAAGAGAAACAAAAACGAGCAAACCAATAATGTCATCAGCTACATAAGTAAGAACTAAACAAAAGATGTATAGTACTAGTAACTGTTGATTTGGCAATTAAGTATTATTTAAACCAAAAGATGCCTCAATTAGTGTCAATGTTGTAAGAGAACCTGAAGCTACTGGTCTCTGTCCAATTTAACACGGTGAAAAACAAAAAAAAAAAAAAAAGGAAAAAGGAAAATGTTGCAACATTAGTAACCACGTCATAGTCATCCATACAAGTAGTGTATACTCAATCCAATGAATCAAGTACAAACATTTATTTAACAAAGGTGTAAAAGGGAGAGTTTTATACAAGTATCTGCGAATGAGATACTCCAATGTCTTGCGTGCAGCAACGTGCAGTAAATGCCCAGAAAGAAGTCTTAAATATGAATTAATCGATTTGTTCAGCTTCTCATTTTCTTTTTGATTCATCATCTGCCGGTTCAGTTCAAGACTTGTCTGGCTAAAAAGCGTTTCTCTGTAGCTCGAAAACTTCTTGTCCAAATCAATTAACACTTCCAAACCTGAAATAGATGTTTATAATTATAAACAAGTTAGGAGCTTGCATGCTGAAAAGTGAAACCTCTTGGTTGGTTCAGAAAATACCTGAGAGGGCGATAGGTAGAAGTGTTTGGAGATCAATATCAGCGGCGTCTTTCGGGCCGTAAAGAATTGAAGGTCGGGTCTGGGGTCCGCGAGGAGGCGGAGGCGCGGCGTTGGTCAAGGCCTTGATGGCCTTGAGCTGATTGGCAATCATGGCGCTTAACTGGAAAGGGAGTTAACTAAGCGAGAAGAAGGTTCAGAGAAGTAGAGGGTTCTTTTGCTTGTATTTTCTTCTTGTTTCCCTCTTCTCTAAACTCTGTTGATGTTTTACGCCGCTTTGTAAAACCCTAGACTAAAAACCCTCCTGAGCGGGAGCAAACCAACAAACGGCGGCCGAGGGCGAGGGATGTAAATTCGTCGCGCCATGAGTCCGGATCCTTCGATGAACCGTTGAGTTTTAATCCCGACCGTCCGATCAGAAGTCGGACAGATCTGATTTAAGTCCGTAAGAACATCTCCAACTCATAAACTTTTGAGATTTCTAACATGACGTGAGCAATTTTTATTTAATTTCAAAGATGTACTCTAATTTCTTATTTAAAAACTATTTTCTAAAATTTATCATTAAGAAATTGTTTCTAATCGCCATATTGATTAAATGATTCGCTTAAATTATTATTATTCGCCATGTGGTCTATTTAGAAACTGTAAAATTAATTTCAAGGATGTTAAGGTTTAGAAATTCCAGAGGCTTTCATTTCTAAACAGTGGTTAATGGTTATTTAGAAATTCATTTCAATTACTGGGAGGATATGCTCTAAGACTGTAATGCACAGTATTTCTTTAATATTCGTACTAATATATAACAAACAGACATGATTCAAACTAAAAAACTGAGGTACTCTAGGTTGATGTCTCTAATGGCACCTATAAGGGCTGAATATGGGGCATTTTAAATTTTAAATCCTATTTGGTTAGATATTCAAATATAAAAATAAGTCTCGTGGGTACGTGAGTAGTTCTTGGCAAAATCAAGAAAGTTAAAAATAATAAGTGTACGTAAAAGTAAATAGAAGAGTTAAGAGACACTTGACACGAGATATGATTACAGAGTCCGGCTTAATATACCTATGTTTTCGGAGCTCTGCGACCTTCGAGATGGCATGCCTTTCTTTACCCATTAAGAAAGGAGTATAAGGTGGAACCGATGAGCCCTTACAAACTTCGGGAAGTCACACAGCCCAAAGTAAGCGAACACTAAAGTATCTAGTGTTTGAATAAACAAGATATCTCACACAAATCACTCTAATTCTTATCAAAATTGATTATGGTGGAGTAGGCTTGAGATTATTCTAAATATGTTGAAGTTTGATGCACAAGCAACAATAGTGAAAAGTATATCTGGCCAAAATTCATATTTTTGAGATTGGAGGTGGCCTAAGGATGTTGCGAAACCTAAATTTCATTTTCATTTATAGAGAAAGAAACAAAATATAGTAATTGACATCAACCGTTGCAATGGTTCATCAATCGTTGCAACGATTGGTCCCAGTTGACTTGTTTCACTGTATTTAATACGAGCATTTATGATAATGTTTATAACTGTTACAACGGTTGAATACAATGATTGCTCTTTGGAGATTCTTTTCTTAATAACCGTTGCAACGGTTGTTCTCAAATACCTCAATCTCAAGTTTTCTTTATCAATTTTACTTATTTCATATTACAATAGCCTTGAGACATGTCTTCTTGATACATTTCCTGGTTCTTCCTTGATTCATCTAGCAATTTATAACATCTTGAACCTACACAATACCTTGAGACAAGAAACCGTAAAATTCAACAAATATATGTTTTGCAAATCTAGTCAAATAGACTAAGTAAATGATTGCTTATAACAACATAGGTGATATAAGTTCGTCGCACCACAAGGGTTCTATGCTAATTCATGATTTGTTGGAAACAATCGGATCAAGATCTCATTATTCTTATTGGATCCATTCAGCGAATGCATGCGATAATAGAAAGTGAGGAAAAGTAAAATTTGAAATAGGGTTCAATTCATCACTATTTCGATCGTGTTCGGTTAGATAGAAGAATGAAAAAGTAAAAGAGTAGAAGGATATCGGTAAATGAGTTAATTATATTAAAAAACTAATTCTTCTATTCCATCATCCTCATGGAATAAAGAATTACCATGGAGGAAATTCAAAGAATACGCTCTGTTCAATTGTGTAAATATTCAGCGATGCCAAAATGATTTGGCAGACAATCTTGCAAAACAGGGGAGGGTTCAAGGTTGGAGCTGCGTGGGTCACACCTATCCTACTTTTTCACCAATTGTTTAGACTTTGCTGTGTTTGGATTGTTTTTCCCTTTTTCAAATTACCAATAAGTTGTTACATGGAGTTGATGTTTTGAGAAATAAAGTATGCCTACGGGCTTTGATGCAAAAAAAAAAATAAAAAAATAAAGAGAAGGCTAAATCAGTCCTTTCATCTTAAAATAAAAGATTAATAATAAATTCAAATAAAATTTAAAAATTAGATTAAAAAATGAAAAAAATGAGATTATATGTTTTTTTTTATAGAGAAGTAAGCAGCTTTTAAGTCTTGATGAGGAAATTGAATATTTAGAATTTTTTTAGTAATTACTTCTTACTTTTATCCTCCGTTCCTTTGTTTTCCTAACAAGCACTTTATAAAAGTTGTGTTACTGGAAACTGGAAAATTATAGAAAAAGTGAAAAACAATCTAGTTGTACAAATATCAAATAGATTTTTTTTTAAATAGAACTAATTTTTTTTTATTTTAACAGAACAAGCACAAAACTACAGTTACTTGATCCAATCATTTTAATAATTTATTGTTCTTGTATGAGAATTTATGTCACACTTCAGATTTTGATCATCCGGAGCGTGATTATAACATCATCATCGCACTCTTTCTTGACCCGTCAACCTACGTCGCCAACAGAAAGGAAAACATAATAACAAAACGGAATCAACTACAAAGCTCAGTAACCGATTATTTAACAACGCGCTTCTCTATAATTGACTTAATTTAACAACCATTCAATCAGGCCGGATTAATCCACACAAATATAAATCAAATTATGCATGCATATTTGATCGGCGATAGTACGTCGGTCTAGGTTATCCGTAAAACAAGTCACATCATTTTCAACCATCGAACCCGACTGCGACTAGCATTCCTCGCATATCGTTCCTGACCACGACTAGCAGCCCCCGTGTATCGGCCTTTCCAACATCCCAAATCAAATTCTAACCTCAAACCCGCTATTCCGTTAAATATGTCATCATAATCCAATATGCAATACCAATATCGAAATCAACTATATAATACGAAAACACATATTATAGAGAAGTCTGATTACCTGATAGCGAGACATTCGGAATTTCAAATTAGTTTGCAACGACTGTTCAGAAGTAGTGTGACATAGTCGGAATTCAAATCGGACATGATAATCGATATCAAAACTTGTACAAAATATGTCTTTTATTTTTCTCTCAATTTCATTCTTTTTTCTCTTCGTAATTCATTTTCGTTTTTTATTTCTTTCATTTTTCTCTCAATTTCATTCTTTTTTGTCTCTTCGTAATTCATTTTCGTTTTTTATTTCTTTCTGAACAGGGAAAGAAAAGCAAGGCTTTTTTTAAAGGGATTTAGATAGAAGATTGGTTATTCAGAAAGTCGGTTATTTAGAAAGTCCGTTTAATGCACGGTATCCGCGTGATTAAAAAAACGTCTGTGTTTAATTCTGAAATGAATGGGTGCATTAAAGAGGAGTGAGGGGTGCATGGTTAGCGCCGATTGGTTTCTTTTTTTTATTATTCTAATTTTCAAATGGAAATATATGCGGTTATATTCATGATAAGAAATTAGATTTAGAAATTAAGGAAACAGAGAAATAAAATGAGCCAATTTTATTTCGTAATTAAAAATTAATGAAAAGAGTGAGCTGTTAAATAAAAGTATAAATAAAGATGTAACATCTATGATTTAAGTAATAAAGTAAAACTAAAAATAAAGTTGATCAAGTTCCTGATTTAGAGAATAAAACGAAATGATAATTCCACTTTCATTTCTCTTCTTTTTCTTTAAAAATTAATGTTGTCTGCAAAATTCAAACAGATGATAATCAAATCAAAATTTTCAAATACAAATAAATCGGAGGAGATAATCAACTTGAACCAAATTAGCTTGCTTGTAAATTCAATGATTAGATAAAATCCGATTAGATAAATAAATCGAATGATAAGCAAATTATGTCACGCATAGATCAACTAAATTGTTTTAGATGAAATGTGAAATTGATATAATCACAGATGAGACAATTATATCTATAGAAATTGATATAGTCACAGATGAGACAATTATATCTATAGAAATTGATAGTCACAGATGAGACAATTATATCAACTAAAGGTTTTGGTAAAATACCAACAAAGTAACTTCAATGAAGATGTTTGCAATGAGTGCAATTGGGGACGACTAGGCGAGAATTTACTTTATATGCCATTTCTGAAATAATAATACAAATTGGCCTAAAATGCCTCTCTTTCTCACTCATCATGTACAACATGAAAGAGTGCTCTCCATCAATCTACACACTAGACCCTATCTTACAATATAACAGCCTCCATAATCTATCACTTATTTACTTACCTACTGTAAAAAAAAAAATGCATATTTAGGCAGAGTCCGTAGAAATAGGATGGTAGTGATCTGTGATTGCACTAGTCGCGTTATGCTGGCCGTAAAATGCATATATTCCAACAGAGATGAGGCTGAGTATCACAAATCTATACCATCCTTCTTCATGCAACTGCACAAATAAAAATAAATAAATAAATAAACAAGAAACAAATAGATAGATAAATAAATAACAAATGAACAGAAAGATATATAATTGCTCCCCATTTGTATGTTTTAGTTTGGTAATAACTGAGGCCAATAGGGCTCACTTGATGGTTATCAATGCGGAGGCCGAGGCTTAACTAGGTGAACCGGGGCTTAATTGGATACAAGGTTCAAATATCATCTATTAATGTAGTTTTGTTATGCTAGTTCTATGAAAAATGAAATTAGTTGAGAAGAATTAAGAGCAAAATACCTGTGCAAACAAGAAAAAATTGAAGAAAATGGAGATAATAGGCACAAAAGGAATCCCGGGGCAAGAAAAACCAGGAGTCTCTCCATACACCTGAAAATGCAAAATGTAATCAAAAGTTACTCATCGTCTAGATATTGTGCATGGTTAACACTTGATACAAGCAGGGTTTCTGCTTGTTTAGTATAAGGCGGACAAGTGGTGCAACCCTATTGGCCTGTGAGCCTTAGACTTTATCATTTAATAATACTGAAGTTTACCGGACTATAAGAAACAAAATTTGACCAACACCAAACCAGTTCCAATGCAAAATATGGGATTTGATGCCTTTATTTTTTATTTTATAAACCAGTTATCTAATTTTGTGCAGGTTTTGTAGCTAGCCAATACGAAGAAAATATATCTGATTTCAGATTTTGACTCCAAAATTAATAACCGTTTCAAACTATATTTTTTGGGAGGAGAATAAGAAAGAACAAGTCAAACAGCTCCGTGTCAACAAAATTTAACATAATGTTATCTGAGGAGTTTACATTAACAATTGTTGGTATCAACTAAAATAAGGGTGGAAGCTAATTTCTAAATTTTTCTTGCATATTGCAACCAAATTGCCGAAATAATGAATTTTCTTGTATAATGGAGAGAAGGATGATGGCAAAAGTACACACGCATAAACTGAACCAAACAATATTTTTCATCTTTTTGTCTTTTGAGAAATAAAAAAGGGCTTACTTGTCGGAAATAAAGAGCAGCAGCAGCAGCAACGGCAATCAAAAAGAAAATGAGCAAGGATACGAATGGGGCACCAAAACGATAACATAGACCTGCAGCAAAACTACTTACGGCCACTATAACAAGACAAGTTACTCCTTCACACCAGGAGGAGATGCGCATTTTGGAGGCATGAATATCGCCTCTGTCCTTCCACCGAAGGGTTAATACACAAGCCGAAACAACTGAATAACCAGTCTGTAAAAGAAAGTACCCCATATTAAATTTTAATAATAATTAAAAAAGAGTAGGGTTAAAATGCTCCATTGCTTGTGTGCCCCAATTATGACTCACATCCTTATCTCCGTTTTCCAAAGTCCAAACAGTCAGATCCGAACCGCTCAACATGGGCTCCATATTAAAATGTGACCAAATTTTATATTTTTTGGAAACTTTTTACTTTTTGTTAGATAGGTACAAAATCACTGTTTTTCAGAATATTCTGGACCAGCCAAAAACGGTGATTTTGTACCTATCTAAAAAAAATAGTAAAAAATTCCCAAAAAATAATAATTTGGTCACATTTTAACACGGAGATCATGTTGAGCGGTTCGGATCGACTATTTGGACTTTGAAAACGGAGATAAGGATGTGAGGCATGATCGGGGCAAGAAAACAATCGACATTTTAGCCCTACTCATTCAAAAAACCTTATTATGGGAGGACAGAACATACTAGTACAGATAGGTACAAGGTCATACTGCTGTCTCAATTTTCAATATAAAAAAGAAGGGCAAAAAAAGGGATTTATAAAAATGGTTCATGACTAGTACAAGCAGTGTTCTAAATAGCTAAGCTATAGCTTTTTCAGACCATAAAAGCTAAGCTATGAGATAAAAGTGCGCTAATTCAGCTACGACCGCTATAGCTATAATAGCTGACCGTTATTACCGTTACGCGCTACGTGCTATTGCTACCGCTATGCTACATGTTTTTTTTTTTTGCGATTTACATGGGCTTCTGTGCTTCTGTTCCTATTTCTGATGCTACATGGTATGCTATGATAGGTATGCTAAATTGAACTATGTGCTTCTGTTCCTATTTGTGATTTAGTCTCTCATTCTATATCGGAAAATATTCAAATATTAATTCTTCATTTTGCTTGCTCTTTGTCTAGTATTCACAACACTTGTAAAATTATTGCCGTTCGTTTCATTGAAAGCTGATTTTGATTATTATAATATACAAAATGTTCAAATAAGTATATTGACTTCATTTCACTTGTAAAATTAATTGCTCTTCGTCTATTATAATCTGTAATACTATGAAGTATGAACTATTAAATAATATTACGTTGTAGATCCTTTTTTTTCTTCTTATTTGCATGATTGAAAAAAAGTATAGACTTAAATTAGTTGTCATTTAGTTGTTACCCCAATTCTCCAATATTGATCATTTGATAATTAGTAGAAATATAGAATAAAAATTTTGAAAAGAAAAAAAATGCTATGTATGATAGCTTCCGCTATTCGCAATAGCTTTTTTTTTTGTCTCCCCGCTATACCGCTATAATCGCTATTTAAAACCTTGAGTAGAAGACTAGATGCAATCTCAATTGGATACTTGCTGGTCAGGTTACCTTATAAATATGGCAATGGCATGTGAAAAAATCCATCATGATTGGTAACAGTATTGCACAGATCAAGCCCATACATAAGTAGGAGATATTACCAAAAGGGGTCAGCATTTGTCTAGAGTACCAGGGTTCCACTCTTAGAACACTTTAGTTCTACTCTTAAAAAAAATACATGTACAAACTGACAGTTCAGATTAAAATAGGTCTAAACAGAAGCACGCACCAGGGTTCCAACAGAGAGAATATGGGAGAGCTGTGTAACATTGAAGATGCCAGCTAATACAGCTGCAACAATACCAACCCAGATTTGCGAATTTACAGGAGTGTGCCTATTTGGGTGGACTTGAGCAAATACTGATGGCAGAAGGCCATCCCTTCCAAGCCCAAGATACAACCGCGACTAATTACAAAAAGACACAATGTGTTATGATAACAAATATATTTGCCATGACAGGGAGTGTTGTTGGGGAATATTGTCAATAAGGACTGCAAATGCCCTTGTTCCAAAGAAAAACTAAGTTACAATCAAATTTGTAATATTACTCCGACTGGGAGAAACCAATATGTAATATAATTATATGCATGCTAAGAAATCAAAGAATAAGCCAAGGAAAAAGGACCAGGGTACGTAAAAAGTTAATTATTGTAGAAGGAAAAATCTTGTATACGCCAATTTCTTAAGAAAGGAAATCATCTTTTTGCTTATTATTTTCAACCAAAAGCACCCAGATGAAATTCATAGTTTATACCTGTACATAGAGGCCAACAAGAAGTGTAGTAGTGAGGCCAGCAACAGCAGCAATGCTTATAAGAACTGAGACAAACTTCAACCCTTTGGCAGCGAAAGCCTCAGCCAATGGAGCATCTGTACCAAGGTTTTGGTATGGTACCATGCCAGTTATTACCAAACATACACAAACATATAAGGTGATACATACAATCAGGCTTCCCAGTATCCCAATTGGTAAGTCTCTCTGTCCAAATAGAGGAAACAAAGTTTAATGCAGTTATATATAAACATCATGGGAACAATATAACACTAAATAATATACCAAATAGCAAACTGCCCATTCTTTCTCAGTGTATCATGTACAGATAATATGAAAAGAGGGTGGTTTAGGCATTCTTTTAAAATATAAATGGGGAAAACAGCAATGCCTGAGCACAGTTACCAGAAATGTGGTTTGCTATGTGATGTGGTACAGGTACAAGCTACAGCCTGCCCGTATGTCGTGGGAGGTTTATTATCAGATATATTTTTAATTTTGTTTTTAATATTTGGTTACATATCAGATGTATGTTTAATTTTGTTTCTAATGGAATGATACGTGAGATAAAATGCCACATCATTGCTTGCAATGTCCTTTCCTGTGAATAATTTGGTCAAGGCAATGAAAAGCATGCCTAAAAATACATAGCATTTTTTAGATATGCAAGGAAACACTTCAGTCCACTGTATCGGGCGATGTTGTAGTTCGTGACTTGTGTTTTAGTTTGTGCTACTCAGAAACCGATTCTTAGGGGGTCAGGCAAATCTGCAACTATGTGCTTGAGGCATTTCTCATGTTTCACCAATGCATAAAGGATATTTTAAATTTTTTGTAGCAGGACAAGAAATTTCTCAAAATTTTGGCACTCATAAGAACAGCAAGAAAAAATAAACTAAAGAGAATACATTTCTGAAGAAGTCAAGGTATTACTTGAGGTTTTTTTGTTTCTTCAGCTGAATTGGCAACAGCATCAAATCCAACATATGCAAAGAAGACTACAGTAGCACCAGTTACAATTTCTTTAAACCCAGTTGGTGCAAATGGCGTCCAATTCGACACATCAACCTCAAAAGCGCCAACCAATATTACAACTAGAACAATGGTCACCTGAAATTATTCAATTTCAATCTTAGCCCTGATTTTGAGAGATTATACAGTTTCACAAATAATACAATGATAACCTGGTGGTTACCTAGTCTCAGGGGCGGAACTAGAAAATTGAGATTGGGGAGGCGAAAATATCAAATGTAGGTGTAATTTCATTTTATAAGAAAGGGGGGCTAGCAGTATTGATGCATATTACAAAATTCAATGGACAAATTTACATATTTTCAGTTTATAGGGGTGGCTTAGCACCCTTTTCCTTGTATTACCATCCGCCACTGCCTAGTCCCTGGTATTGGTAGGTGCATATCGGTACCTCTAGGGTATCAAAAGATTAAAAAACAAGCATCCTAACCTAAACAAACCACCAAATGCAAAACAACTAATAGCTTAATTGGTAGAGCGCCAATCTGTGGAGTTGTGTTACTTGCCTCCAACTTTCCTAGCTATCAATACTAGCTCTTTGCTCACTGAATTCACATTAGTCCGTCAACCCGCTATATCAGCTTTATATACTCTTCTCCTCTTAAATCTTAGAGGATTTGAAAAGATGGTGTTTTTCTCTTAAAAGTATAGCTATAGCGCGCTATCTGCTATTTAATATGTAAGCAACACAGAAAAATAAAACAACTCCATTTACACACCTTCAGTGCTGTCATGAATGAATTAACTGCTGATGACTCCTTTACCCCATAACAAAGTACATAGGTTAGAATTGCCAACAGAACCGGTGCAAGCAAATTCAATGAAACGACCCCACCAAAGAGCTCCTTTCCATGGCCGATCCAGCTAGGGAAGTGTCCATGGAGAAAAGGAAACAGCTCCAAAAGAGACACAAAATAACTGGCTAGGCTTCGAGCTATGCTTGCGGCGCCTATATGGTAATCAAGCATTAATTGTGCGAACACGAGAAATGCAGTGAGCTCATTGAAGGCGGAGTAGGCATAGAGGTAGGCCCCGCCGACCACAGCAGGGAAGCGGGTTGAAAGCTCGGCATAGCAGAGAGCATTAAGGGTGCATGCCGCACCCGCAAGAATGAAGCTGATCGTGACACCTGTCAGGGATCGTTGACGGTTAGCATTTCAGGATTTCTCTGTTTTTAAAAATAAATGAAAGTGTGATAGATCAAAGGGTACTGTGCGTGTTATGTGTGTTTTCAGCGAGCATGCTTGTGTGCCTTGATTGATTGCAATTTGATTATTAAATGTTGTCTTATATCTTAATTGAATGCACAAGATATATATAGACTTTGTAAGTGAAATGGAAAATTTGTATCTGCCTTCTTCAGCTTGTTTTAATTTTATAATTTTTAGGGCAGATGATGATGATAATATTATTATTTAGACAATCCTAATCCTACTTAAAATCAAGATGGGAAAAATATTGGCATTTTGAGAAATCATTTGATCAGCTAACTGTCTGAATCTCAAAGAAATCAAATGAAAACTCACCAGGACCAGCATCTCTAGCTACGGTACCAGTCACAACGAAAATTCCAGCGCCAATGGAGGCGCCAATTCCGAGAAGAATGAGCTCGAACGGGCCGAGGTGGCGCTCTAGTCCGCCGGTGCTGGCGGAGGAGGTGGGGGTGAGCTCGATTGGCTTTCGCCGGAGAGCGGCGGAGCAAAAGGAGGAGAACAAGGAGCGAGCTGAGGATGAGGAGGCGGAGGTGGTGGACCTGTGGTGTTGACCTCCCATGGCGATGCCGTGTTCAGATTGGGTTTACGGTGGTGGCAACAACCACAGTTGATATTCAATTGTTCAGCTTCTTTTCCTCAAAAAAAAAAATTTGTTCAGCTTCTCAGTCGGATATTCTTCAGAGGGTTTGGACAAAGTCTTATCCAAACCCGGATCTAAACCGTCATCCGCATCAAAACTCATGTTGACGGTTTAGATTCAAGGGACCGTTTAATATTATTTATCTTAATTTCTTTTGCACGAATCTCAATACTGGTCGGACAGTCTATATACAACTTTTGATAAGTTTTGTTCAAAACCCTTTGAACGAAATCCAATTCTTTCTTCAAACTCTCGATTTCTTATTTCTACCTCTAATCTTTAATATTTTTTTATTTCTCTTTCAAATATTGCGAGTATCTATTATTTTACATTTTTACCCATCAAATTAAATATACGAAGTAAAATATAACAATTGTTTAGAATTTTGTTTAGGATTTACATTCAACAATTGTTGTATTAAAACAAACTAAATAATTGTAAATCGTAAAACACCGTAGAAAATGTAAAGCACCGTAGCCTCACTCTAATTATTTTCTAGAAATCAATAATTTATTCCAGATAAAAAAAATAAAAATATTCTCTCTTCGTTGATTTTTTAATCTTTCACCTTTAAATATTATAATTGTTTTCTAAATGAAGTGATTAAATTTTTTTTTCATTTAACTTGTTCGAGAAAATTATGGCTATTAGCAATTAGTGTCAACTAAAGATTACTAAGACCATTAGACATGAAAAGTCCGGATTTTATTTTCACTTGTTATTTTTTTATATATAATTTAATATCTTGAGAGTATTCAGTGACAAAAAATAATATTTTTTGAGTGAAAAATCGCGTGTTTAAAATCTGACTGCTCAACTCTCTTCTCAGAAAACATTTGATTTCAACGGTAAAGACTACATTCATGCATTACATCTAAATTTTTATTTTCTTCTTGTTCTTTCTTTTCTATTTTCTTTTTGATGAGTGGGTTTGTTACAAGGATTTTTTTTTTATTTATAACGCATTTACAAAATACACTAGATTGACGCATGTATTAAAAAAAAATTTATGGAATGAAGAAAACGAATCTGAATCATGAATGCATGTGATCGTAAGTATGGCCATGTTCGGCAACGAGGCTTAAGAGTTTAAGCTGTGCTAAGGAGGAGTTGTTCGGCTGACAAAGGCTTAGAGCAATGAAGCTTAGAGTGTATAAATGTGCTAAGGAGGAGCTCTAAGGAGGCACTGTGCTGTAAGTCTGGATTTTTATCAGCTTAAGAATTTGCTCTAAGAAAGTTTAAAAAAAGTGCTCTAAGCCTGTCTAAGGCACAACTCTGTTCGGCTAGCTTAAGCAGCTAAGGAGACTAAAGTATCATTGCCGAACACGTACAATAGTCTCAACACCTGCTTTGAAAATAAAAATGAAAACATGCGTTCAAAGATGCACATATTCTTGTTAAATATTTCAAACTCACAATATTACTGTTACCCTTTTAAGAAAATTTCTCATTTTAGTACTCAATTTTTTTTAAACAGCAAGATTTATCATTAAACTTTCATTCGTACTAATTTTTCTTATATACTTTTTAAAAAGCCATGTTTGATCTCTAAACTTTAATTGCATCACATAAATCCTTACAATTTCGAAAAAAGATTTTAGTTCTTTAACTTCTTTTGAAATAACTAAGTCCGAAGTACGTGGGATGTCAAAAATTAAAGTTAACATTATAAAATATTTCCCACGATTCCATGAATAAAACAAAACACACAAATATTTGGGGCTCCAGTTTGAAAATTGCTTTCAGATATTCATAATGGACGACCTCTCTCTTTCAACGACGACATTTCAAAAATTCAACTAAAAAATTTCAAGCACAAGTAAACAACGTAACCTGCTAACGAGGAGCAACTGATGCAGCAAATATTGACATTCTCTAAGCCTTCACTTTGTAGAAAAAGGTGTTGTTTGATTGTTTTGCATTTCTTAGTCTTTTTCTTGAATTGACCACTAATTTTAAGAAGATATAAAAGGATGTTAATTATAGTTATCATTGTTACTTTTAAACAAAATAAAACACATAGTAAATATATTGCCGCGATATATATTTTTTTTTTCAGTTTTCTTTTTACCAATACAGCACACATACATACAGAGAATTCTAACGTACATTCATATTATCTTTTGAGTAAGTATATTATGGTGTATTTAAAATTAAAAATTAAGATTGTAGATGTGTTCTCAATTATTTATATATGGTATGTATCAATTTTGAGCCAAATCAAATTTCATTGATAATTCATCATAAAGTCATTTATAAAAGAGTAGGGTTAAAATGCACTCTATTGGTTTTGTGCTCCAATTAACCATACTCCATATCTTTATTTATGTTTTCAAAGTTCAAATAGTTGATCTGAACTGCTCAACATAATATTCATATTAAAATGTGCTCAGAGACCAAATTTTATATTTTTTGAAATTCTTTTACTATTTTTTAAGATAAGTATAAAATCACTCATCCAAAAGATTAATTTTGTACCTATCTAAAAAAATAGTAAAAAAATTTCAAAAAAAATATAAAATTTGGTCTCTAATCACATTTTAGCATAGAGATCATATTAAGCGGTTTGAATCGACTGTTTGAACTCCAAAAACAGAGATAAAGATGTGAGGTATGATTGGAGTAAAAAACTAATGGTACATTTAACCTTACTCTTTATAAAATTCCATTGTTAAAGTTTTTAAATTATATGAAAAATGTAATTACTCAAGAGCGGTACGTGTATATATTTGAAAAATATTATTCAAGTTAAAAAATTAAAATTATACATGTGTTTTCAATTATTTTAAGTGGTACGTGTATAAAATTTGAATCGATTTAAAAAATGTTTGACCTTCCATCAAACAATTTATAAATTTTCACAGTGGATCGATAATAACTTTAAGATGAATATCTGATCATATTTTAACTACTCAAATTTCAATACAAGCGAATTTAAATAATTAAAAATACATCTACAATTTAATAATTTTAAATATACACACATGACATAATAGTTAAATATCGCTAGATTTATTAATTCGTCTCAAATATCTGATCACATACTAGTAGAGCCGGCTCCGTCACGGAACGGCACGGCACGTGTGTCAGTTACGTGCCGTGACTCGCGTGTCCCGTGATCATTTGTGTGTCGTGTTCATTTTTTAAAACTTTGGCACAACACGACATGACACGTGAAAGATTTAGTCACGACACGGCAAGTAGGGTTTAAATGCACTATTTTTTAATGGTGACTCTTAAATAAACTAACCTAAATTATAATTAAATGGTCACGCAAGTCACGTATGGTCACGACACGTTTAGGTACGGCGTGACTCACGTGGCGTGATCATTCGTGTGCCGTGACCACCCCTTGACATTTTGGTCACGGCACGTGAAAAATTAACTTGATCACGGCACGGCACGGCACGAGATCAAATTCACGTCGTGTTAGTCACGTCACGGCACGGCACGTTTTTTCCACTCTACATATTAGACAATGCATACGACACGGAAAATAAATCTGCTGTGATTCTCGGGAATCGCAGGACCCTGCGATCCCGAATCTCAGCTGTTGGTTTTTTTCGTGATGCGTGCATGAAAATTTACTTTTCCAAAGTATTTTCGAGATCCGCGCACAGAAAAATTTGAACCGTTAATTCGGAATTTTAGGATCCTGCGATCTCACCCAGGATCGCAGCAGATTCGGACTCATACGACACGGCAAGACAAAAGAAGAGAATAATTCACATAAAAATTGTCTCCCACTGACCCATCACATACGCTACCAAATAACCAATACAGAGATCAAGAGATTCACCACCAACTACAGCAGTTCGCATCCTCCGCATTATTCAGAATTTCGACCATTCTATTAGAGTCTGAATTAATTAATCTTTTTAATATTTATGTCGATATAAATCGGATAGTTCGGATTCGCTTTACACAAACTAATTTAAGTTATCGCCGAAGTTACGAATCCTCTGTACGTCTTAACAGTCAAACACTATACGAGTCCATGTACCAGATGATGGACGCATTGAATATTAAGGGCAGTACAGACTTTTGAAAAATGAAAAATGGGCTGCTACTTGTTACATACGAATAATTAGGTCCGGTCAATGTAACTAGCACTTCAGCTGCGGTTATTCGCAAGTGTTGACCCACGCGCCTCCCTCGACCAGTCGACCAGATAACTTTTCACACACAACCCCATACGGAAATGCCTCCCCTGTTGTTGGAGTTCATATCCTCTGAGGTAACATAATATTTCTGGTTAGATCCGGATTGTCTTATCAGAATCCGAGTTAATTCGGCTGAGGTAGAACATATGGTGCCTCTTTAATATTCATGCGGATTCTGATTGGACGGTCTAGATCTAAATAGAAATAGTCTGTTATCTTAGGTGATATGAATTCTGATTGTTGGCGAATTCTGATTGTTAGCATGTGGATCTCAGTGGTTGTTGGATTTAGGTCCAACCCAATAGCATCTCCACTGACCAAGTCCTTGCTGAGAATTATAAAACCAACCAAGAATTCAAATTCAAACCATTATACTAGACCAACATATAAAAACGGTCAATGACTCAATATCACCTTTTCTTGTATATATAAACCTTTGTTGAGCACCCATATTCATCGCCTACTACCATACATAAAAAAGCCCTTAGATTATAACAAGCAAGCACTTCTTCTTGACAAATTCTCAGAGAGATATAGATGGGTTTATCTGACAATTCTCATGGAAAATGCATTGTGCCATTACTGTTCTTGGTGCTCATGATGTCTAGCATGTCGATGCTCGAAGCAGCGAGGCTGTTGGATGGGAGCTGGCCGGTATTCGATCTAGATAGTCTCGAACTTCTATTAAGCTCTAAAGGTCATCCATCGGGACCTAGCCACTGCACTGGCAATCCGTCAAATAAAGGCGGCCACTGTTGATCGGTCTATTCATGTTGTAATAATTGACATTGAATTGTAAAAAAAAATATGGTGCTCAAAAACCTCAAACAATTGGCGCAGAATTTCACTTTCTACTCTTTTTTTTTTGTCTTGTTTTATACAATAGGATTAATTGTGTATATTTTGGATTTGGCATGATGCATGCCTTTTATGGCTCAGACTTAGGCTATGATGATCGGAACTATGTTTAATTCATTTCATTAGAAAATAATTCATTCGAGATCGATTGTGAATTGAATTTCTACAACCTCATTCTATAAATATATAATATAGTATATATAAAAAATTCTATTCTTAAATTTACTATATTCCGGGATATCTTTTCTATCGTTAGTATTCTTCGTTTACTTGTGCAAATAAAAGAGTTTTGAGTTTATTTGGCTCATTGAAAATATCTCCCGCCCTAGCCACTATCAGATTTTTCAAAAAAAAGAAAATATCTCCCGCCCCCACACTTATTAATTATGATCTCTCTTACCGTGCCCACTCTCTTTGGCTCGAACCACAAGTTTGTTCTTCAAATTAGTAATTTTTTGTGTACTCAGACTTAGCTACAGAACTCATTGCACAAATAGGAAAAAAAAAAATCACCATAAAAATTTACTTTTTATACACTCCGATTTGAGGGTGACAACCATGATAAATTACTGAGTAATTTGTTCAGCGACATCACCTCTTCTTCATTCCTCTCTCATCCTGTTACTTTTCGATTTTTCTCTTCTGGAACAATTAAACATATATCATCAGGTATGACCTCGTCACTTCTTCCTTCCCTCCCCTTATTTTTTTAATACAAGCAAGATCAAACTATCCAATTTTTTGTATTTTTTTTTTTACTTTTTACAGTGGAGAATGTCAAAATAATTTGATTGCATACAACATTAGAAATTGTCGAAATAAAAGATTCAAGTTGTGGATGTATTTGTCATCATATAAGATGTATCAAATATTCAAATTTGATTCGCTTCGGAAATTATTTGATTATTGAAGGCTGTTATAGCCGATCGTTGGTAGTAAATAAATTTGATCAATGATAATCTATTTTGATCAAATTTAATACATATCCGATATAAATGGTGAAATAACGTCTATATATATTTGATCTTTTTGATTTGGAAGCATTGTGATGTAGCTTACAAAGGAAATGCTTTTTATCGTATCAGATCCTGAAGCAAATTTGATTTAAATTAGTATTTTCTTATTTAAATCTCTAACGAAGTTCCTTGTCACTAATATCCTAGCGATATTTTTCCCTGTTGTAATTTCCCTTAGTAGCTTCTACTAAGATTATAAAAAAGAAGAAGATATTTTTCCCTGTTGCATGCGGTGACTTATTGCAAGTAATACATATGCCAGAAATTCTCCGTAATTCAGCATAGATTGTGATTAAAATTTTGTCTCTGGCTCTCATATTAAAGAACTACAAATTTATAAATTTTAACGAACAAATATATGCTTCTATTGACATAGAATAAGATGAAAAGTTTGGATTTGCTCATTTTTTAATTTGAAAATTTAATTACTAATGCCACAATAAGTGCAGTCATGATATAGTAGAAGAGGAATTATAAATCGATCTGTTCTTTGTCACAATAAGCATTGTATGCAGGGTTTTCTCAAAAAAAAAAAAAGCATTGTATGCAGGGGTTGTTCTTTTCTTTTGCAATTTATGGACAATTACAGGGCTTTGTGCCCATTTCTCTCTGTTTTTATTTTTAGTTTTAGTGTGTGGAATACACCGACTTCAGTTCCAGATCAGTATAATAATACACCTGATGGAGCGATGGTCAAACTCATTATTTTTTTATTGAACTTATCTTAATTAACTCCTAAAACTGTGGCAGGTAAAAAGGTACAACGGCACCTTCAGTTATGGGTGTGGATTTTCCTTCTCATCTGAGTTCCTGCTTGCATGAGTAGATGTGGATGGCACAGCTCGGCTTGTAATTTTTCATAAAATGGCTGAATCTCAACTTGAGAAAGCAATTACTTCTGATGCTGATATTATTAGCAGTTTTCCTGAACACATTAGAGAGAAATTTCTAGTTCACTTGCCAATAAAAGAAGCTGTGAGAACATGCATCTTATCCAAAGATTGGAGGTACACTTGGTCAACAATTCCGAATTTGGTTGTAGATGTAGGTAGAAGCTCAAACTCTGATCAATTGATAGCCGATGATGAGAATTCAAAGATAATTAGATTTGTTGATCAGCTTCTCGCACGTCATAACGGAAATATACGCAAATTCAAGATCTATGGAATAACATATAGCCATATGGTTTTTCGAGAATGGATGCTTACCTTGTCAAAAAAGAACGTTAGTGAAATAATTGTGCAGGATGCTAATGAGATGAAATACCTAATGCCTTTCTATTTCTTCAGTTGTTCCAACGTGAAAGTTTTGGCGTTGAGTTGTTGTAGAATCGGTGTGTTCAACTCTAATGGATTTAAACTTCTACATACTCTTGAGCTGAGGGATTGTTTAATATATGAAAATGATCTAGCTGAACTCATCTCCAGCTGTCCTCTATTAGAGCAACTAACATTTTTTGAATCTAAACCTTTTTGTTCGGTTATTAAAATTTGTGCACCCAACCTACGAGAACTGACAATTTATAGCTGCTTTGGGCGCATCTCTTTGCTAACTCCCAAGCTGATGAAAGCGAATTTTGCCGTACCGCGCTATATGGAAAGGGCTACCACCAGTAATCTTATACAGTCACTTGGTTCGATATCTCATGTTCAGTCTCTTGGTATTCACTGTCATTATTTTTGGGTAAGATTGCATTAATTCAGACCTCTTTATTATTTGTATCATTTTTCAAAATTGGTCATTTGGTTGACAATCACAAATTGCTATTTTCTTTGAATAAAACAAATTTTACCTAAAAAAAATTACATTACAGAGCCAACTAACAATAATTTTTCTAACATGAAGTCATTTTTGGATTTCTAGTATCAAGTCATAAACAAATCATTCTTCTTCTTCTTTTTTTCCAATAGTGAAATCACCACTAGCTTCATTAATGCTGAAACACCTTGTTACCTGTAAATTTACATCATGTATCTTAACAAAAAAAAACAAACAAACTAAAGAAGTCCCTCAATCATTAACATTCATTTTGCAAATACTGCTATCAGATTTTGACAGTAAAAATATGGGGAAATATCTTTTATTTTTTTGTGTAATGCAGAAGCCATCGACTTGGCATGTAAAGTATCCACCGGCACCGAAATTTAACCACCTGATGATTATGGTTATGATTTTAGACCCGTTGAAGCAGCACTTGAATACTATGCTTTACTTGTTTCAGAATGTTCCAAAACTACGGAAACTCACAGTATATGTTAGTACAAATTAAACTTTTTTATTTATTTTTGTTATCCTTCTTCATATATATATATATCTATACATATAGAGTAGGGCTATGGGAATTCATATCCTCTGCATTAACTCAAAAGAGAATCTTTTGAGTTAATGAATCTTGACTGTCCAATATGTTTCAAAATTCGTGCAAATTAGATCTGCACTAATATTAAAGGGCCCCTATGTTATAGACACGAGTCGGATTGGCTCCGTTTAAAATCAGACGGCTAAAATTCATTAACTCAAAAGATTCCATTTTGAGTTAATGCAGAGGATACGGATCCGGGCTATGGTGAGTTGCCAAGTAAGATTCTTATTTTACTTCACACTTAAATCTCCGTTTTCAAAGTCCAAACAACCGATCCGAACTGCTCAACATGATCTACATATTGAAATGTGCTCAAAGATCAAATTTTTCATTTTTTGAGATTTTTTTACTATTTTTTTAGATTGGTAGAAAATCGTTGTTTTTGGATGAAATATGAACCATAAAAAAACAGTGATTTAAAATAATTCTAAAAAATAGTAATAAATTTTCAAAAAATGTAAAATTTGGTCTCCTAGCACATTTCAATAATATGTAAATCATGTTGAGCGGTTTGGATCGACTTTTTGTACTTTCAAAAGTAAAAAATATGAGCGTGAAGTAAAACAAACCCCTTACTACACAACTCACCTAGGCCATCTATATATATATATAGTGCTGGGCTTAGCTAAGCCATGGTGTAAAACGACTTGGTGCTCCACGTCTCATTATTTCCATTTTGAAAATCCAAACTACCGATCCGAACCGCTCAAGTTGTTCTCCATATTGAAATGTGCTTGGAGACCAAATTTTACATTTTTTGGAATTTTTTTACTATTTATTAAGCCACTTTGAAAATCTGAAAATCCGGGTGAACAGTAAAAAACAGTAAAAATTTCTGGACCGCCGGATCAGTGATTTTCAAAGTGGCTTAATAAATAGTAAAAAAATTCCAAAAAATGTAAAATTTGGTCTCCAAGTACGTTTCAATATGAAGAACATGTTGGAAGGTTCGAATCGACTATTTGAACTTTGAAAATGAAGATATGGCGTGGAGTACCAAGTCGTTTTACACCATGGCTTAGCCTAGTCGGACTCTATATATATATATATATATAAAGGTTGGCTACTCTACTTATATAAGCATATGAGGGCATATGTTTATAAGTCAATTTTGTATTTTTTCAAACTCAAATAATCGATCTGAAACGCTCAACATGTTCTTCATATTAAAATGTGCTTGGAGACCAAATTTTGCATTTTTTTTTTAACTTTTTACTATTTTTTTAGAATTTTTTAAAACCACTATTTTTCAAAAAAATTATAGCACATTGAAAAATTCTAAAAAAATAGTAAACAATTTCCAAAAAATGTAAAATTTGGTCTCCAAGCACATTTCAATATGGAGAACATATGTTGTGCGTTTCAGATCAACTATTTAGAATCCTCATGTGCTTATATAAGTAGAGTAGCCAACCTATATATATATATTATAGTTATGTGATTTGTTATTCTAAAATTTCTACTTGTCTACTGATGCAGCTCCAGCCAGTTAAACCTTCATCTTATTCAAGTGCTTACAAGCAAGTTGAAAGCCATCAAGATGGATTCTTTGAAAACCTCCGGAATGTTAATATCATCCCTAATATTGATTCAGAATCAGTGCTCAAATTTGCAAAATTTATTCTAACCAGTGCACCAGTGCTAGAAAGGCTGACTATAAGAGGTCAGATCGAAGATTATGTCGCTTCTAAACTGAAAAAACATAAAAATCTGTCAAAGGCAGCTGAAGTCATATTCGACAAATCCTGTTTTAAAGGCGAGGATGAGTTTTATGGTTTTTGCTTATAATTATGTTTGACATTGTTGTGTTATCTTTCTATTTACTTCTACTGTTAATGATAATGTGGATATTAATAATAAATCTTTTCATTAGTTTAACCTCAAGCAGTGTTATTAAAACCGGACCGGACCATGTGGTTGAACAGTAAAAACCGGAACCGTATACTTGTTCAGTTCGACTCTTTGAAAGGACCACTAATGTTAGTGAACCGGCCAAGTCCAGTTTAACCAATCGATTTTCCGGAGAAAAACCATGGACCGTGTAGTAAATAAACCCAGTTTTTGACAAGATCAATTTTTTTTCTTCGATTCTCATTCTCATAGGCAGTCACTTCACTCTCCACTGGGGCGCGACTCTACAATAGAGAGAGAGAGAGAGCACACATCCCATTACCTAATCTATCTTCTTATTCTAGTGCTCGTATGCAAACACAAGGACTGATTGTGGTGGGAAATTTTATATAATGTTCTTCTTTTTCAAAACATAGAACAAAATACCCTCCTCTCAAAATTCTTAACAAATGCCCCTGTGGGCTCCACTTTTCTTCTCTTTTCCCCTCCTTATTTAATAGTACGTGCGTATCCTCTGAGATATCTCATATTTTGCGTGCCCGATGTCTATTCGGGGATAGCGCAAGGGGCCAATATTATTTGAGCTTTGCGATTCGTGCATAACATATTGAATGGCTGAGATTTTCTAAAAAATCATGCAAAATACGAGGTATCTCAGAGGTTGCAAATTCCATATTTACTCCTCTTTATTCTGTGTGTAAGTGTAAGTAAAAAAAATACAATTATGATCTCATTCACGTTTTAGATTACTTTTACTTTTTGTGTATAACTGATTGGAATTAAATATTGTAGTGTGAACTTTTTTTTTGTAAAAAAAAATACAATTATGATCTCATTCACGTTTTAGATTACTTTTACTTTTTGTGTATAACTGATTAGAATTAAAAATTGTAGTGTAAAATATTTTTTGTTTAAATCAGAAAACATAATATTTTCTTATACATATAATCTTTCCAACATATGCGTTCTTTTAAAAATTATTATTAGGGGGAATTTTATGTATATCCCTCAAAAGTTTCAATATTACATATTTATCCCTCTAAAATCAGTAATTACATATTTATCCTTGAAAATCGTAGAAACTCACATATTTTTCCAATCTAACTCTATAACATATCAAATACCTAAAAACTTTAAAATTAATTTTACAATATTAATTAATAATATATTGACCATTATGCCCTTCATTTCTTTTTTTTTAGTCCGTCTGAGTTCTCTTCTCTCTAAGACGCCAAAACTGTCGCCTCTCTCTCCAAACGAAGATGGAAAAATTAAAGCAGCGAGGGGTGGTAGAAATCTGTGAGAGGGGAGACGACAAGAAAAGGTGAGGAGAAATCTGTGATTTGGAACGTTTGGAGAGAGAAGTGAGAGGTTCGGCGCCTTAAAGAGAAGAGAACTCAGGCAGACTAAAGTGACATAAACGGAGGGCATAATGGTCAACATATTCTTAATTAATATTGTAAAATAATTTCAATATTATAAAATTATTATTTAATTATTTTTAGAGATATTTTATATGTTATAGATTTAGATTGGACAAATATGTAAGTTTGTACAATTTTCAAGGATAAATATGTAATTATTGATTTTGGAGAGATTAATACGTAATATTGAAACTTTTGAGGGATATACATGAAATTCCCCCTTATTATTATACATAGTATTAACTTATTTTATCTCTTCAATATACCTCGGTATTTCTCAATAATTGGTGACACGAGTTTGACCTGTTGAGTTATCGTCAGAAAAAAATTCTCAATTTTTCTTCTTTCCAAATCACTGATTTTAGGCCCAAAAACATGGTCTAATTCATTGAAGAGGCCTACCCAAAAGAATATATTAAACAATGTGATCCGCGGTTCATTCATGATGGGCTATTTTGGACCATAGTGGGAAAATTACAAATTTTCTCGTGATTTAGGAATACACGGTCTCAGTGGTGTTGCTCCATGGAAATGCGCATTATTAAAAATGAATATAGTTTAGAGAGAGAGGCTGAACAGCATTAGATATAGAGCCAAGATACAGACCTTCATATGAGAACAAGACCATATCCTACAATTGCGCGAGGACATGACACCTCTGTCCCCACAAATGAAAGCCTTCTTGGTTTGGCCTTCAAGGCGTGTAGTAGAAAAGTTGGTCCCACTTTATCCAAATACTGAAGCTTCATTCATCAATAATTCATTCGATTGACCCACCAATTTATAATCCATATCCTCACAGGTATATACGAGGAGGTAGAATACTCTCAGCCAAAACTAATTTGGTGCCTATTTAGCTATGTTTGGATCATATGAGAATAGTACTATTTTTTAGAATAGTATTGCTATTCTAAATTAGGTTCATCTAAATAACTTCAGTTGCTATTCAGAACAAAGAGAATAGGACTATTTCGCTATTATAACAAAAAGTTGGAATAGTAATTGTTGCTCTCTTCAGTCGAATAAAAAAAATTATTTATTCATTTCCTTCAAACTCTATTCCAAATATGTATTATAAACAACTTTTTTACTATTCCAAATAGCTTTGAGTTAACACTATTCTCTTACCATCAAGGTAAGTGTTATTCTTATTTACTATTATCAAATAGTAGCTATTATAGCTATTATAGCTATTCTAGAGTGCATCCAAACGTAAAGAATTCGTTTTGAGACTAGTGTTAGATTAAAACGGACAACTAAGATCTCATTCTACACGGTCAGTGTTGCACTGGATCAGAATTCCCAAATTGCTCCAATCATAGTGCAGTATTATTATCATTTAAACAAATGTCAACAATAATTTATATTTTGTTAATCGGACAAGTAAAATGTAATATGTACTTTATATATATCATACACATGAAATATGGATCCGACTTCGCTGCTTTTCTGAGAGAAAAGGAGGATCCTCCTTTTCCGAATCCAATGATTCAAAATTTTCATTTGCGTATCTCGATAAATAAACTTTTTCATACACAAATCTCAACGAATTTTGAATCGTTGGATTCGGAAAAGGATGGTCCTCCTTTTCTCTCAGAAAAGCAGCGGAGTCTGATTCATGAAATATGATGGAGTTTTATGCAAGTTTCACTGTCATCAATTAATATAAAATACATTCAAATTCAATGGAAATTTGATACACAACACGTCTCTCTAACATTTTCTATTTTTATAATTTTTTGACATAATTTGAGAAAGCATTGTACATATTGTCAAGATAACCAGTGACACGGAATTTCTACCCGTATAACTATAATATAATTCGGGCGCAATCAAAATTTCGAACTATGAAAGTCAAACACACATTAGAGATCAATCGTATTCTCAAGGGCAGAGCCAGAACTTAATTAGTTATTATTGTTTTTTCTTCTGTGATTTGTTCAAACTTAATTAGTAGAGTAAGATTTGATGACTTGTCATTCTCGTTCAACGCCAGAAAAGCCAACTGCTTAACACCTCGGAAGATTGTTTATTACTTTCTATGTTGTTGTTGTAGATTAAATATAAGACATATTGTACCTAGGTAAAATTTGCAGTCCATTTAATTAAAAAAATTAGATACAATAAAAATATAAACATTTAATAATGAAAGAGCCTCGAGTACCTAATTTGCTTGTCTTAGAACAACTGAAGGAAATTAAAATTTTAAATTATTAAATTACTAAATCTAATATCTGATAAAGTACAATAAATTTAAACCGTGTCAAAATATTATATTTTCGGTAGAACCACGACTAACACAGTTAATTAAGATGTTACTTTTTCTATAGAAGGTTGCATATTTAAAATATAACGCATGCATTGAAGCAATGAAAAAAAAATATCCTCATTATTTGCTTATAAAAACTATAGTTCCCATAGCCCAAATTTCCAACATTCTTCTAATTACCAATTGACATATGTATTTTAGTATCAGTGTCAATACAAAATTCCTTTATACAACGGGGAACTTACAAACAAGTTAGGCCACTGTAAAAATCTTTGGTGCACTACAAATAGCCTAACAATTACTTTTTGCCAAATAGTTTATTTAAAATGTTTATCGATATGGTTGATTGGTGTATGATGGTTTTACAAATTCTTGATATTGATCGAAACGAAGTAAATTTTGACATAAATAACATCTAATTGTGCTTTCTCTTTATGTTTTTTTTTTTTCGTAATTTGGTCATCTTCTTTTCTCTGGGTAATTATTGTTGGTGCTTTAAAGAAATTATCCTTGGTTTGGTTTGTACGAATGGCTGGCCGGAGATTTTAATCGGCAATTACTGTCGCTTATAACTTACAAGGCACATTAAAATCTGAAAACCGACCCCTGGGCCCACGACGCT
The DNA here is from genome assembly GCA_025461125.1 of Carex kokanica. Classification (NCBI taxonomy): domain Eukaryota; kingdom Viridiplantae; phylum Streptophyta; class Magnoliopsida; order Poales; family Cyperaceae; genus Carex; species Carex kokanica. The sequence goes on along the minus strand of JAJGRX010000856.1, from coordinate 1,439,211 downwards.
GCTTCGAAGTTTCTTCTCCAATTTTGGGACCACATTTTTTCTTTTCCAGTTCAATACTTCAATGGCAACACGGAATTCCTACGCATTGCCACCTGTGTACCCTTAAGTTTGTCTACGGCGAGATTAGAGCTGGCAAATGACAATCAAGTGAGTCTGATTGGATCGGTTCGGATTAAATTGGAAAAAAAAAATAATGTTATTTTAGATCGGATCAATTTGAATTTTAGATTATCTAGTTTCAAATTATATTTGAATTTGATTTGTTTGGATTTAGGTTGGATCTAAATTTTTATCAGATCATTGTCTGATAAAAAATAGATTGTTTTCAATTAGCTCATTTCAAATCACATTTCTCTTGGATTCTGGTGAAATCACTACTGTTTGGGTGTAAAACAAGAATAACTAGAATAGTTATTGTTTGTCTTATTATAATAATCAAATCTCAAAATTCTTAGGAATAGTCTATTTTAATAAGACGAAAAGTTTGGTGTTGAGTAAAGTCACTATATTGAAACTAATTTTATTACTCACTCTAAACTATTTTTACAACTACACCTCTACTACTCAAATTTCCTACACCTCCAAACTACTATGACTCTTAGTTAGAAGAGGAATTGCTTGATTTGCTTGATATGCTTAATACAAAATGGAGACCAAGGGTCCTATTTATACTAGCTAATGGAGTACTATAGAGATTAGATATTTTGTTTATTTCTATGTTTAATTTAACCGACATTGCAAAGTCGGTTTGAATTTTCTGGAGAAATCTCCGCAGCTCTAATTGTTTATCAAATATTTGGGCTGGGTCTTACGGTACTGACTTCAATATTTGAATACATTATTCTACCCCAACTAAACACCAAATAGACTATCTCAAATAGCCTAATCCAAAAATAACATATTCTCAATCCAACCAAACATACCTACTAGAATTTGGATTGTTAGAACGGTACAAAAAATGCACATGTGCACATCATTCATTTTATGATGTAATTGAGCATATATTGCCATAAAACATGATGTTTTATAAAAATATAAGACCGGGTAGTCGATGATTAAATGAGCATTTCTTCGTTGTCTGATGTTTAAAAAACATATATTCATTAAAAGATACCTTTATCTTAGCGAGTTTCCAACTACCAAAACAGCTTTGGTTCGGTAGTACTCAGAACCAACTATACTTCTAACGGAAAACTCAATTCCACAAAAAACTAGCAATTTTTTTTAAGAAATATTAAAAAAAATATCAGAAAATAATGAATCACTTTTCCGATTCGTAGAAACATTGCTAATGGTTCGGTTCTTTTAAGTATGTAAATTTAGGAGAAGCTGATTTTAACAACATCTAAAGGGACCGAATCAATAAATCGGTCCATATAGTTTTCAAATTTTCAGTGACCTGATTTCCATAGTATATTCACAGAAAATCTAAAAACCGATCAAATAGTTCGGTCTCTTTTTTTAAATGAAAAAAGGTCATCATCAGTTTTCCGATAATTTAATTTTTACGTTTCTATTTTTTTGGTAAAATTTATTGGCTATGGAAAACTACACAGTTAATAGAAACCTAGCTCTGGTCTACCGTCTACCTACAACTTACTGCTCACAACAGGCTATCCGTGACCGTGCATTGGTTCTCAAATAATTGCTAGCGACATAACCACGCATGAATTCGGTGGATTTAATTAATTAATTTATTTTCCAGCTAGTACAAAAAACAGCTGATACCAACATTCATTCATAGGTAGCGCAAACAATGCATTATTTGTTGATAATTTATATTTCTATGTAAAATTTATAAACTTTATATTTAATGAACATAGCACTGATGCATTATGCTGCGTAGGAAAAGATGCCTTCATCCAAGTTCAATGTTATTAGAGTTAGTTTGAGAATTCGCTTTTTAAAAAATATTTACTACAAAAATATGATTTTTTAAATGAGAAAATTTGTTTTAAAATAATTTCTGCATTCAACAAAAAATAAACACCAATATTTTTTTTTTTCAAATTGTTAAAATTGTGTATAATTAAAAAATAATACAATTAATCATACTTTACCAAGAAACACAAAAAAACTGTTGTTTTAAGAATTTTATTACCTCTAAATACATCAATCATATGTTCTCTTTTAATTTTTTAAATGAATAAAATAACATGAAAAACATAAATTTTTTTACCATAATAAATGCAAAAACAATGTCGGATGGTAGAGCGTGTTGATGATGCGACATATATGATAAATCTTTTGAACTTAGTCCTCTCTATCCTACAAGATCATTACAAAAAAACCTTAATTTGTCTGATATATGAAATCTGTGAGCTTGACTCCTACATTTCTCATAAAAAAAAACTTAATTTATTTATAATTTTGTCAATTAGTTAGTAATGCCAGAGTTTTAAATGACAGCTTATACATACAAAAAGAAATGTCTTTAAACGGTTCTGATATCTTTTATGATGTTTTTAGGAGAGTGATATTGCTAGGGCAACTCTGCAAGAGAAAGAAAAATATGTTAGCAACATATAGAAATAAAGAGAGAAAAAATAGATAAGATATATTATACTGAATTTTTTTTTTCTTTTCTAATGTTATGGGCTTACGGCATTAACAATTCAATTTTAAAATTATATTACGGGTCAAATATTCTCGTGCTGAATTAAAACTAGCTCCGAGTGTTTCATCTTTAGAACAAACCAAATGATATAGCTTTTGACGACCTACTCCAAAAAAATTAGAAATTAATTTTAATGTATTTATTTTTTATTTATTTTACGATTGACTGATTTTATATCAAATTAGTTCAAATTTTATAATTTTACATGTAAATACATCACTCGTGAAACATATTAAATTCAACAATTTAATTCGTAGTTTGTAAATACATCACTCGTGAAACATATTAAATTCAACAATTTAATTAGTAGTTTGGAGTTAAGATCGCTGAAAATTTTGGTAAACTAAAAAACATGCAAGTTTTATTCTTCTATTTAATTATTTTTTTTTGGAAAAAAAGAAGTTGTTGCAAAATAAAAGTTAATTCGAAATAAATTTCCATCTATTTTTTTCGAATTCTATTTGGACACATCTTTTTGTAACCTATCTTACACGGCGTACTTATGGATACTATATATTTTAGAAGCCGTACATCTCTCTCAAATATTAATTAAAAAAAAATCTCATCGCCTCTTAAGATAAGGATGAATCAAACAGTATCTCCTCCCCAAAGTTTTTAGTGATATTATCCAATAAAAGGAGTTTAAGTATTTTTATTTACGGTGGTCCTGGTCCGGCAAATATTTTTAAGTATTTATATAATGAATATATGTAAATTATTATGAATTTATAATTGAGTTTGAAATGATTTAATATTGAACTTTTTTTTTAATATAGTGTGCAGAGCCGGCTCCGTCAGAGACATTGCCAAGTTTCACCATTGTCTCGAAATATACTTAAAAATCTGTTAAAATTTATAAAAGAGTTAGTTTTAAATATTTACTAGAAAGTTTCATTGGAACGGCTATGAAAATTCACATCTACCACAGAACCATAAATGCAGTGATATCGGTTTTGAGGCCGACAAAGAATTAGTAAATTTAAATTGAAGCAATAATTTTATACAAGAAACCATATTATAAATTATTACGATTTAAAAATTGTCTATTTACAAATGTTATATAGGTACAACATTTTTGTGATATTTCAGATTTTAGAACTTGGTCCAAACCACCTATAATTTTTTTTGCAGTTGAGAGGAACTTATCTTCTCGCAATGAATGTGGGAGAAAATAGAAAACTAGCCTCTTTCGGTCTCGTAACGTTTCTCCGTATCGTATTATTTGTTGTACTAATTACAGCAGGTTATCAGATGACCCATATCACGTACAAATTACACTCGTTACACAAATATTTGATATAAATTTGATACAGCAAAACAATGCCGACTCTTTCGATTGTTGCGGAGGCTTTATATAAGAAACGACCCGCGTGTCTCATCCGTCGCATTTAATTTAATTTACTTCTCTCCAGTCGCTTTTTCTCACCTATTTTTGCGTTTGCAACCCCCGCCCCTCTATCTCTCGGTTTTAATCTAGCGATTAATGGGGGATTTAGGGGTTTGTAAGGAGGAATCTATCAATGGTGCCGGAGGTACGGACCTGTGGAGCTCATCTGACGGTTGCACGGTTTCCCCAGCGGATCACTTGGTCGTGATGGTACACGGGATCCTTGGGAGGTACGATGCATCGCTCTTTCTATGAATTTTGAATTCATCAGGAATTTGATTTTCTCGGACGGATGAATTTAGCTGATTTTTTGTTTTTGTTTTTTATTGGTTTTTCATGTTGCCTAATATTCGGGAGTTGTTTTTGAAGTAGGTGGGCGCTTTAAATTGGCGTTATTTGGAGCTCGAATTATGCTCAAAGTAGTTGAATAATTGAATTTTATTTGAATGAGGATTTTACACATGAAAATCTTGTAAAGATTTGTTTTACAGGACCTTTTATTTATGAAATTACTCACGAACTCGAATATGTTTTGTGCAATTCGGGTTAATTTCCCATTTTCTCTACCGTGTCTAATTCAGATTATGCATTTTTTTATAGGATTACAGGTCTACATCCTGTTTGTAGTTAAAACTGATATTTTTTTAATGCTTTCCACCATAAATGCGTTTAGACTGATTTGGGATTTAGTTTAATCTTGCACTGGGATGTATAGTAAGGATTGTTTGTCTGGCCAAGTTTTATGTGGCTTTGATAATTATAGTTTAAGTACTTGTATTTTCTAATAATTCAGATGTTTCTGGCAATTAATTTAAGATAGAGACGTCTGATAACTATTTTATAACATTTTATTTTATCAAATCATGGATTATTGAACAAATGTTCCCTGTCAGAAGCATGTAAATATTTAATTTGCTGATCATTTCTACTGGTTGGCTGGGGATCCATCTATTGAGTCTGGAGAGTAGTTGGTGAAAATTTAATCTAATTTATGTTTTTAAAAGCCATATTTTGCATTGCATACTGGATGCTTATTTGTACAAGGAGACACATTTTTTTTCCTTTCCGGAAATGTTTGAATGGGTTTGTTAAGAACACATATATTGTCGTATTAACTAATGGGGTGCTGAAACTGTGGTTTATTCCTGGTGGTATATTTTAAAATGTGCACTGAGAGAGAGAGAGAGCATAAATTTTAGTGAATCACAAAAAAATAACTCATTATATTGGATGATATGGAATAAATTTATGTTCACTATTTAATATAGTTAAGTTTATTTGTATTAACAGCAATACAGATTGGAAATTTGCGGCGGAGCATTTTGTGAAGATGCTTCCTGATAAAGTCTTAGTTCATTGTAAGTTTCTACCTCCATGGAATGATGCTCGTTTCTTTTACCGTATGTTGTAGTTTTTGTTCCTCCTGGTTATGTTATATGGATTGCTATATCTCTTTGATTTGGTTTATCATCTTCAAATATTTTGTTCATTAGCATCTGTTACTTTCTCCAGGTAGCGAATGTAACATAAACAAGCTCACTTTGGATGGTGTTGATGTGATGGGTGAACGCCTAGCTGAAGAGGTTTCATATATTTTGTGTATAATGTCATATATGACCCTAGGTAGTCCTGTAAAGAAGGGGATAGTTGGGAATGCCTAAACTATCCTTGTCTTGCATTTGTGAAATGAAACAAAATGCAAGTAATTGGATAACCTAAACTGAATTTCATAACCTATTAATTATATGAAGATTGCCAGGTGTAGAAAGAGTACTTTAATTTGGCTGTCATTTATTTTTGTTTAAATGAATAAGCAGGTAACTGAAGTAATTAAAGGAAAACCAAACCTTCGGAAAATATCTTTTGTTGCACACTCCATTGGAGGACTGGTGGCAAGATATGCAATTGGACGACTCTTTAGACCTTCTAGAAGGAAATCTCTAGGAGATTCTGAGGGGCAAATTCCTGATATTGAAAACAGTAGAGGTACCATATGCGGCCTTGAAGCGATGAATTTTATCACCATTGCTACGCCTCATCTCGGTTCCAGAGGAAACAGACAGGTCTCTTATTATTACAATTTTGTCCCTTCATTTTTAGTTTGACTAGTTCATAACAGTATCAGACCTGAGTGGTATGGTATGGTTTTAGCATCAGCTCATCTATCTAAATGGAGTACATAAAACTATAGAAAAGTTGGAAGTTATTAGTTAGGCAGATTTTACAAAATGTGTGTGTGCGCAGTATCAAATTTTCATTATAATTAATGTTCTTCTCGATTTCAATTGTTGTTGTGCTATTGTTGTATTCCCTATGTAGGTTCCATTTCTATTTGGTCTCACGGCCATGGAAAAATTAGCATGCTATGTAATTCATTTGATATTTAGACGAACCGGCAGACATCTATTTCTAGTAGATTCTGATGATGGAAAGCCACCTCTGTTACAACGTATGGTAGAAGACTGTGATGATCTCTATTTCATGTAAGCTGATTTTTGTCACTATTTTTTGTTATTATTCATGAACAGAAAGAGGGATACCGGCAGGGGCGGACCCAGATGGTTCCGGGGGTGCCCCCCCCCCCCCCCGGATTTTGAGTTTAGTGGAGATTTATCGGTCCCGACCGACTTTGCCCCCCGTGGAATTTTTTTTGCCCCCTTCTAGACGTTTGATTTGTACTTCAGGTTAAATTTAGGGTTAAAATTGAAATAAATTTGTTGAATTTTGATTAGTAATTAGAATTATAAGTCAGAACATCAGAAATTACAAGTCAAAGTATTGGAAAATATAAGTTAAAACATTATTTTTTATCGAGTATCCAATTAGTTAATAGATTTAAACCCGATTCGATATTTTTTTTTCCCCCCCGACGAAAATCCTGGATCCGCCCCTGGATACCGAACTTTTTTTTATTTAGGTAGAAAGGGAAGGAGTCGGGGAGGTTTTCGGACAATAGGTAACACCGGAAATTGTTACGGTGTAAACATGGGCATATTGCTTGCTCTGTAGAATCCTTTCCAGCATAAAATTATATTTTGTTTATAAATAAAAAAGAAAATCAGGATACCATCTCATGCACCCCCTTGCATAACCTCAACTATGTGTGCCACAAACCAAAAACCCCTTTTTTATTTGTCATTTGTCACAAATATACTTTTGGAGGCAAAATTGGGGCAGATGAGTGGTATTCTCTGAGTTTTTTAGGGTTGAATGGTGAGTTTGTCATTTATAAGGATTTGACTGCAAAACTTCCCTTTTTCTCATTTAGTTGATCCAAAATAAAGGTTCATATTGTGACCTCAAATGCTGGTTCAATTGAAGTAACTGTAATATATGTATGTAGGTCGGCATTGCGAGCATTTAAGCGTCGGGTTGCTTACTCAAATGTTGCCTATGATCGTATCCTTTTTCTTTTCATTTTTTTTATAATTTTATTTTGCATTTGTTAGTTAGTATACTAGTCAATTTGTTTGTAGTCAACATAGTAGGGAAAGGTGCTAAATTATTTCATTTTTATAATTTTTTTTAATTTCCCTTAACTTTATGGTTTGAAAGATATTGTTGGCTGGAGAACATCCTCTATTAGAAGAAATTCTGAACTGCCCAAGGTAAAACTATAAACACTCTCTTATTGTATTTCTGTGTTTGTTTTTTGGTTGAAGAGAATGTCCGACAATTTCATTTGCATCACCATATTTGACGTATATATTAAAATTGGAGCATTTATGACAGGTTCAAGAGATACCAAGCGAGATATATCCACATATTGTCCACGAGGAAACATCAAATGGTGAAAATCCTGATAAATGCAATGAAGCTATAATAACAGATGGTGATTATGACATGATAGAAGGCAAGTGAACTAACACTTAACGAGTAAATTAGGTCTCTAAAGTATCACTCATTTTCCATTTTGGTCCTTAAAAGTTTGGGTTCTTTCTCATTTAAAAGGAGGGAATAAGCTGTTTAAAAAGGCATCCTGCCTACTTATATAGGTATTCATAAAAAAGACCTCTGATTGGTTACTTGTATAGGTATGTCTTTGCTCTATCCTCATTCAGAGGTTAGATGAAAAATCTATCTTAGCGTCCATGTCATGATGATATTTATGGTGACATGTATATGAATATTATTGTTTATTAGTTTCTGATTACATGGATGTTAACGTTAGTATGATAGTATCCATTTAATCTATGTGATACTGTGGATAGTAATATTAGATTCATGCCATTTTTATTACTTGTGTGACAACATTTATGCTAATTGCAGCGCACTAAAATGATGGCGAGATGGATGAACATATTTTTATTTAATGAATGGTAAATGTAGGACCGATATGTGATACGAATTAGAAATCTGAGGATTAAATTGATACTTTTGAAACTTTAAAGACCAAAATGGAATAAGGGAAAAGGTACATAATATAATGTTGAATAGCTGACACCAATTAATTTTACATGCCGCCACAGAAAATCTTGTGAGAGGCTTGAGAAGGGTATCATGGGAAAAGGTAGATGTCAGTTTTCACACCAGCAAGCAGAAATTTGCTGCTCACAGCATCATTCAGGTATGTTACAGAGCTTTGCCAGTATTTCACCAGTATGTACATGGCAAGTATTTACACTATGCATGTAGTACCCAAACATGAAATGCATGTATCATGGGGAAAGGTAGATGTCAGTTTTAACACCAGCAAGCAGAAATTTGCTGCTCACAGCATCATTCAGGTATTTTACATAGCTTTGCCAGTATTTTACCAGTATGCACATGGCAAGTATTTACACTATGCATGTTATACCAAAACATGAATGATCTAATAATATATTCATTGTTTGTTTTGTTTAATAATTTGTAGGTGAAGGATCCAGTAATGCATTCGGAAGGTGCAGATGTTATACAACATGTAATTGACCGTTTTCTCATGTAGGTGGCTCAAAAATATATATACCAGAAAATGAGAAGTAAAAAGAATGGTAGAGTTGTTCTGAATGTCGGAAATGGGGAAAAAGAAGGTAGATATATGAAAAAGAAGCTATTGGAAGCAATCCTTTATAATTTAATTGATTGTAACTTGCTAATGTAATAATAAAAACCAGAACGTTGCAATTTTACTACTAGCTCCGTTGCAACAATTTTTTTGCTACTATACCAAGGTATGCCTAAAATCAACATAGCAAAAGAAAAGAAAAATATTGATAGAACTAGTTTGATTTTATGCAGTGCACGACTAAGATACTAAATGAAAAATATATGATTAATATACTTCATGCATAAAGTCATATCATTACTATCTTTACCTATTCTTTCTGGCATGCTTTTAGCCTGTAGCCTGAAAAAAGCCCCGTTTGCTTAGTTTTCACTTAATCGAATTTGAGCTTTCGCATGCTGTATTATGCTTGAAAGAGGGAAGAGGCCAGAAATTAGATTCTTTAGATCTTATGCTTCGATTTTCAACAGAGCAACATAACCAATCAATTACCTTGGCTTAAAGCATCTAAGCAAAATTTAAAAGAAATTAAAAACAACCATCCACATTAAATAAAATTTAAATTAATTTTAATTTCTAAACTTCTACACTTGTGCAATTAACTTTTAATTTCTTTTAGTAATCACGTCAACAATAATTATTATGGAAGAGAGAACGAAAGTCAATAAAAATAGTTTGAAAACTATTTCTTTAAAATAAATCTTTCTAAATTAAAAATTATATTACATCCCAAAAATTAAAATAGGAAGTGGCACACGTACTTTGAAAAATAAAAAATAAATCCTAATGCAAATGCTCTTAGTTTCCTTACCGCATGCCAAGTTAATAAAAAACACAAGTTTAGTGTCTATGTCTTGGCTATAGCAGAAGCCAATCAATGAATCAAAACAACACAGACTAAACAAACTAATTCATCTTCCCACCAAATTAAGCTGCACTAAGTCAGTAGAAGATCTTCACTTTTTTTTTTCCCTCTCTATCAGCAAGGTCCATTTTTACTCGAGATGCAGTCCAAAAACTGGAAAGGTTAAATATTGAATTGTACAGTGGCTTAGCTGACCTATCAATAGTACTCTGAGACACTCTTCTATTTTTTTCTCCTCAAATACTCCAACAAAATGTGGCAAAAAGGCTTAAATCATTTAGTTTATCATTCTGGTTCAAACAGGTACATCTATTATGGAATCCTCAAACATACTGGTATGAAAGCAAAAAGAAAAAGGAAGGTCTACGATCTCTATTTGAGAACATAATACAGAGAAAATTGAAACCCCCCTTTCAACCGTTGCTCTGTAACGAGTATTTTGTCAGTATCATCTTATTCAACACCAGCAACTAGTACGCCATAAATTTTAAGGAATATTTAATAATTATATTACCCAACATAACTCTGACAAAATCAGAAAAGAATCCATAGATTTCACAATATTTAGCTCTTTTGATTTAAAACTTCCAAGACACGCTACCTTTTATAGGAGTAAATACAATCTCAGATAATATATTAATAACTGCAGCTTTCTAAGTCCTAAGAGCCCTACTAGCGCACTACACAATAAAAAATGAAGCAATATACAACAAAAGAATTTAAAGATTGCTAAATATATAAAGACAATACTGACAGAACTGAACTACGTAAGACAAGGTTTCCACCTCAGCTGGCAACTTTTTCTGAAATTTCTCAAGAAAAATTAGCCATTCGCTCTTCGTGGGTTCCTTAGAATGCAGAGGATTCTGAATATTTAATTAGCAAATAAAGAACCTTACAATTTAAGAAGGATGCTAAATGATTAATTTCCCCTTCTGAGATCAAAGGAACAGTCTTAGTTTCAACAAAACTGATCTTGAATCCTAAAATTCGTTAAAAACAACAACAAGCCATTTAACCCTTTCCAACATGCAATTAGAAAGTTTAAAAAATAGTAACATGTCATATATATAATGCAAATTGAGCATGATGACCATTCTGCAAATTAGGCCCTGATATAAATTAAAATTCTTTTGGTTCCGTCCAAGCACTGGACTTAGATACCAAATGCACATGTTCAGTTCTGTGAATTATTTTTCTTTGGTATTTTATTGAGGTGCACTTTTGTGATTAACATACAGCACAATTATTTTTCTATGGTATTTTAAGCATCCAAAACTATTAAGAAACAGCCTCATCTGTAAACCAATTTGATTCTCAGAAGAACTACCGGAGAAGTAATAATCCTCTCCAGTGACAACACATTAATGCTCCAACAAAAATGAATTTAGATTAGAAGCATGCTTATCAGTTTAGCAATCAATTGTTTACAAAAATAAAAAAATGTGTAACAAAACATAATAACATACACTATACATGCAGGATAAGCATTAGTTGGCACAAAAATGTAATAACATCACATCAGGGAAAACAACCATTGGCCCCTACAAACATGTTAAAAGATTGAACGGTTTACATTTGAAATTGAGTTGGATTGCACTTTGGAATTTGCAGTTTCAATGGACTCCGCCCCTTTCCCCTTTTCCTATATTTTCCCCATTAAATCACATGAGATCTTTGGCAAGTTTTGGAGGTTGGTCTTTGTCTCTAGAATTAAAAATAGAACTGGAGTGGGAACGTGCATGAGAATGTGAGTGTGAGTGAGAATGTGAAGGAGAATGGGAATGGGAATGCGAATGTGAATTGGAAATGGCATTAGAGTTGCAATCAGAATTGGAATTAGCATTAGAGTTGGAATTGGAATTGCCATTAGAATTGGAAGTGGAAGTGGAAGAACTAGAACTGGAGAAGTTGCTGAGTCTTGGTGCCATCAGTAGCAGGTCATCCTCATCGTCAATGATTGATGAAACCGCTGACTCTGACCCCTCTGTAAATCATAAATTTATTATGAGAATCTTGAAATAATGTAATTGATGCACACAAAAGGGGGTCAAGGAAAGCAATCCTTATTTGCACATATAGTACCAACTACTGTACCCCAGACACATTTGGGTTTGATACAATCATTTTTCCTAAAACATATTTTGAATAAAAGATAATCAGAGTAAGATAGTAATTATTCTGACTTCATAATGTAAGTGCAGTATTAACCTTTTTTTAGTTTCTATTATCTTTTTCTAATGTTGATTTAAAAGTCTGTTAGTAAGACGTAAAATCTACAAGAGATACATTGGCTCAGAAGTCAGAAACAAGTAATTATGTATTGGATTATGTGGGATTTTGGATGTCAAATTCATTTACTTAAAGAGTCAGGACAGAAAAGGTTAAAAACATGTCCCAGACCATTAATTCCAGGGACAAAATTATAATTTCTAATTTGAATGCACAGTTAGCATGCTAAAATGAAATTGAGTTGGCTCCTAGCATGCTTAGAATAAAAATTAATAAAATCTGGTACATGCTGGTACTGAACCCAAGTTAACAGCAGCAGCGGAGCTAGCACTGTATTTATGTGGGCTCAACAATAGACACTTACAAATTTTCATTATAACACCTTAAGAACTTTACTACCCAATTCAATTTTTTTTTTTCATTGGGTTCAGTTGATCCCATTATCTACCAAGTATCTTGACCACTGGGTAACAGGTAAAATCAGAATGTTATCCCCTCAGACAAACTCTGTTACATGTGTATAAGAGTGAAAAGAATAGCGCACCAGAGGCGGCGCCACGGTTTTGACTTGGGACGTGCCTAACTTGTGACACCTGGATTCCGTCAGGTAGAAGACAATTGAATAATGAACCTGTTTTGTACCAATGAAATTAATACTAAATCACATCCCATTCAATGAATATTATCAGAATACTGACCGGCTAAAGGACAATTGAGGGACCATACGTGTCAGGTAAGGTGCGGGGGATATGCTTTGTCGAGTTTGCGTGAAGGTTTCCAGAATCCGGTCATGGTTAAAATTAATAAAATTTAAGTTCGCCATGGAGGGCATGTAGTAGTTTACTAGGGCTTGGTTATTTGAAAAAAAAAAAAAAACCGAAAGATAACAACTAAAAGAAAAAGTAAATGAATAGAGAAAAAAAATAAAGGTACTAGCCCACTAGTTGGTGCATAGCAAGTCATGGCATAAGGTATTACAATACCAGCAAGTACCATTACAGTTTAACAGCTCAAGTTATTTAGCAACATTCCCAATCTTACAGGCACTGGTTGATAACATAATTTAACCTGGTGCTGACCTAATCGGGCGAGGCGGTTGACCCACGCAGGTATAGGTTTCCCTGTAAGATACATTGCTACCTCCTCTGTGAAGTGGTTACAATTTTTCGAGATTAAGTGATACGAGTTGCCGTGGTACTTAGATGCCAGGTCCTGAACGAAGTTTTGGAAATCTGATTGTGGCATGTTGGTGGTACCAATCCGTACAGACTGTCTAAACAGGAAACCGGGACAAAGCCTTGGCTCCACCTCAAAGACCCCACTTGTCGGGTACTCGTGGGCCCCATACCCATACTCCAATCCATGTACTGTGAATTAAAGTCAGAAATAAATAATAATAATAATTAGAAGAGTTAAAAGGGTCATCTTTAGTAATTTAATTTTGCAAGAAATGTATTTAAGAATGGGTAGTATGGTATACAATACAGTAATGTGAATCTAATGCATCTTTCGAAAGTTGAAATTCATGATGATGCAAGATCTATGCTTATAAGTTTTGTTAAGCTTGTTTGGAAACGGTTAAAAACACCTTTTTGGAATTTTTTTTTACAATTTGTGTCTATTTATTATCTTAAAGTTTGATCTATACGAACAGAGCAAATTATTCTAATCGATTGAACAGCATGAAAAGAACGCGGTACATCTTAAATTCAAAACATTTTAAGAAAAAAAGAAAATAAATTTCTCAATATAAGAAACAAAGAGAAACATACGAATTCATCAAGATGTTAACAAAGATAAAGCTTTGAAAAATAAAAATGTACCTTCAATCCCTGAATGAAAAATTCCAAGACCGAACCAATAGAGATAATCATTGATCGGAGTCAGATCATAGACGTTCAAATAAATATTCGTTACAGCTCCTTTCTTGGAGCTTTGTTTCTTATCCTTCCCCATGAGGGGAACCAAAATTGAATCTCTATAACCCCCAAATGGGCAGCGAATTCGAAATCGCCATCCAGAGGAAATGGATTTTGCGGAGCCTCACAAATTGATGGCTGGAAAGCGATCGAATTGAGGAAGTTGGAATTTGCTCTTTGCTCTTCGATTTTAAGTTTTAATTTGGATATTTTTGGATTCTCTTTCAACTTTCCTTTTTGCGCCACAAAAACGAGGAAAGGCGACGGCCTCCTTCATGGAATTAATATCTATCTCATTGTTGAGTTTAATCTGGTATGTTCGTTATATGTTAGCACGAATCGTAATAGAGACCAGATTCTGATCGGACGTTCCGAATTTAAAATCGAATGATGAGGTTATGCAGAGGATCGGACGCCATCTTCATGCGCGGTCATGTGCAGCACTTATTTAGCACTTATTTTGGGTGCTAATTGAACAGGGTTGTCCGTGGACAACCGCGCTGAACAAGTTCTGAACAAAGTTCAAACGGGTTGCGGTACGAACGGGCCCAAAGTTCAGTTCATGTTCAATTGCTGAGAACAGTTCGAATCTAATCTGAACATGAACCGAACTTGTTCACTTGATTGTCCATTGAGCTTCTATTGAACAGCCCGTTTGAATTGGATCGATCTCTTAAACGAACGAGTAAACACAAGCATGCCCGCTCTCTTACTGAGCTGCTCTTAGGTTTAGCTCCAGTTTCTCACGTAGCCCCCGTCTTTCACCGGCGCTCCTCTCTGTTATTTTTTGTAAGACAAGAGAAAAGAGATAAGAGAGATTAAGAAAACAAATTATATTGCAATCTTATTTTCAGATTTTACATACATCTCTATTTATAAAGAAAAGAAAAAAAACTAGCCGTTGTAATTAATTACAACTACCAACCACTAACTACTAACTCCTACCCACTAACTCCTAGTCTATTAATTACTAACTAGCCATTATTTACAAATTTGAATTATAGCCGTTATTATTTTTAACACTCCCCCTCAAGCTAGGAATGTATATATCGTACAATCCTAGCTTGCTTGTAATTTTCTCGAATGGACCCGGATCCAAGCCTTTGGTGAAGATATCCGCGAGTTGATCTTCACTTTTTACGTATGATGTTTTAATTTCTTTTGCTTGAACCTTTTCTCTAATAAAGTGGCAATCCACTTCTATGTGTTTTGTTCGTTCATGAAACACAGGATTTGAAGCTATGTGTCGTGCCGAATTATTGTCGCAATACATTTTCATCGGTTCTTGAGTTTTAAATCCCATGTCTAATAGAAGTTGCTTGATCCATGTTAGTTCACTTGCGGTTGATGCCATGGCACGATATTCGGCTTCGGCGCTTGATCGTGCTACAACATTTTGTTTCTTGCTTTTCCATGTGACTAGATTTCCGCCTACAAATGTGCAAAAACCGGTTGTCGATTTTTTATCGAAGCTTCCAGCCCAATCTGCATCGGAATAGCCACATATATCATTAGAATTATTATTTTTCATCCAAATACCCTTACCGGGATTATTTTTTAAAAACCTCAAAATTCTATTTACTGCTTCTAAATGTGGTGTTCTTGGTGAGTGCATGAACTTACTAATTTGGCTTACCGAAAATGAAATATCCGGACGAGTAACCGTTAGATAGATTAATTTTCCAACAAGTCTTTGAAATTGATTTATGTCTTTTAAAGGTTCACCATCTTTACTATTTAATTTGCATTTGTTGTCAATTGGTGTAGAGGCCGGTTTACATCCTAGCTTACTGATTTCTTTTAATAAATCAAGTGTATATTTTCTTTGGGAAATAAAAAATCCTTTATCCGAAGATGCTATCTCTATTCCTAAAAAATATTTAAGATATCCTAAATCTTTTATGTCAAATTTTTCTTTTAGTTGTTTCTTAATTTTTTGAACTTGTTCTAAATTATTTCCGGTAATTATGATGTCATCTACATATACTAAAATGAGTGTTGTATTGATACCATCACATTTAGTAAATAAAAAATGATTGGCATTACTAATTTTAAAATTACAAGAAATTAAATAAGAGCTAAGTTTGCCATACCATGCCCGTGGAGATTGCTTCAATCCATAAATTGATTTATTAAGCCTACAAGCCAAGTTAGAGTTGGTTTCCAATTTATGACCGGGTGGTAGTGTCATATACACCTCTTCTTCAAGTGTTCCTTGAAGAAAGGCATTTTTGACATCCATTTGGTAGTGGTCCCAACCATTGTTTACGGCAATAGAAAGTAAAATTCTTACGGTATTCATTTTTGCCATCGATGCAAAGGTTTCATTATAGTCTATTCCATAGGTTTGGGTAAATCCTTTGGCTACAAGTCTTGCCTTATACCTTTCTATGGTACCATCACTATTATATTTGGTTTTATATACCCATTTACAACCAACCGGTTTTTTATTTTTGGGAAGAGAAACAATTTTCCAAGTTTCGTTTTGTTCTAAGGCTTTTAATTCCTCATCCATAGCCTTACACCAAATTGGACTTTTAATTGCTTCTTGGTAATTATTGGGTTCCAATTCTTTTTCAATATTAGTGAAAAACATGTGGTATTTGGTTGAAATATTGTCATATGAAACAAAGTTTTCTATTGGATATTGTACCGAGTAGGTCACATAATCTCTAAGTCTAGTTGAAGGTTGTCGTTCTCTAGATGATCTTCTAACTGTTGAATTTTCTAATATTTCATTTTCATTTGTGTCATTACTAATCTCATTTTCTTGATTATTATTCTCAACTTGATGATTATTTCTAGGAATAAAATTTAAATCATCTAAGTAGGGCAATACTATATTATCATTTTGATTATTTGTGTATATTTGATGAATTGCTTCTTTTTTTATTGAAATATGGTTGATTTTCAAAAAATGTAACATTTCTAGAAAGATACAATTTTTTATTAATTGGATCATAACATTTATAACCATTTTTGTAAGATGAGTATCCTAAAAAAATAGTTTTTTGTGATACAAAATCAAGTTTGTCATTTCTTTTGATATGTACGAAACTTGTACAACCAAATACTCTCATATGGTCATAATTGATTTTTTGTTGGTAAAGAATTTCTAATGGACTTTTGTTTTCTAAGATAACACTAGGTAATCTATTGATTAAATGAGTGGCACAAAGTACAGCATCCGACCAATAAATTTTAGGAACATTATTTTGAAATAATAAAGATCGTGTCATTTCTAATAAGTGTCTATTTTTTCTCTCCGATACTCCATTTTGTTCGGGAGTATTTATACAAGTTGTTTGGTGTATAATGCCTTTTTCTTTAAAGAGATTTGAAATTTTTTTATTTATAAATTCAGTTCCATTATCCGATCTAAAGATTTTTAATTTTGTATTAAATTATGTTTCTATAAGACATAAAAATTCATAAAAACAATCAAACACTTCATCTTTAGATTTAAGTAGATATAGCCAAGTTGCTTTTGAAAAATCATCAATAAATAAAACAAAGTATTTGAATCTATTATATGAATCAATTGGGGCCGGTCCCTATATATCGGAATGTACTAAATCAAAAATAACTTTACTTTTACTAGTGGAAAGAGAAAATGGAAGTTTTGTTTGTTTTGCTAACTTGCAAATTTCACAATTAGTACAATTCAAAATTTTAAAATCTAAGATACTCTTTAAAATATTGTCGGAAGGATGCCCAAGTCTCTTATGCCAAAGGTCAGAGTTAACGACTTTTGCGGAAGCACAAAAATTTATTTTGGAGTTCAAAAGATAGTGTCCATTTTCAAGAAATCATTCACCAATTTTGATACCGGTTTCCCGGTCTTGAAATATAACATTTTTACAAGAAAATATTGCATTACAATTTAATTCTTGTGTTAATTTATTTACAGAAATTAAGTTTACGGGAAATGTTTCCAAATATAAAACATTTTTAATTTTTTTACTGCATAAATTAATTTCTCCTATGCCATTAATTTTTGCCCTCATACCGTTTGCAACCATGACATAATTATTACCATTGGTCGGGTTGAGATTCGACAATAGTTGTTTGTTACCAAACATGTGGTCTATTGCACCACTATCTATAATTATTTGGTCAAAAAAATTAACTTTTTGAGAGTGAGATACAGTACCACATAAGCTATGATTTTGTCTTTGGTTAGCAAGTATTCCGATGATTTGTTGGAGAAGGTGTCGTGGCATCGAGATTGAATTGTTTGTGGTACTTGAATGGAAAGTAGATGCATCTCTCCTAATCTGATTCAATTCATCTATTCCGTCTGCTTTTTCTTTCTCTGCCACTTTCCATCCCTTCGGTCCTAGATTAGGATACAAGAACCAACACCAATCTCAGGTGTGGCCCTCTTTTTTGCAATTTGTGCATTTATTGGGATTTGGATCTAAGTTTATATGGTTGATTGAACTTTGTATCATGACTGTTCGGTTTTTTTTTTTTTTTGGATTACCTTAGGTAAGTAATTAAGAAAAAAAAATTATCTAGGTACGTAATTAAATGAGCAAAGATCAGGGAATAACAAATACTTACAGAAGTAAAGTAATTAAAAGCTTTTAATTAATTTTTTTTTTTGTTTCTAGTATGAATCTAATTGGAACTCCGCAGACCAATTTTTTGTTTGGTTCTTTACTGATAAGAGCAAATACTAAAACCGATTAAATGCTAAATTTTTGTTACCGGTTTTCTGGTACGTGCAGAGAGATGACTTCTTTGGCTTCTTTCCTTCTCTTGACACTTGTTGAGTTATTGGCTCTTTGGCTCTTGACTTTTTTTTTTTTTTTTCGCTGGTACCGACTAGCTTTGCTAGTTTAGGTGGCACTTGTGCAGAATTTTCAGATCTATGGCTCTGATACCATGTTATATTTTGTAAGACAAGAGAGAAGAGATAAGAGAGATTAAGAAAACAAATTATATTGCAATCTTATTTTCAGATTTTACATACATCTCTATTTATAAAGAAAAGAAAAAAAACTAGCCGTTGTAATTAATTACAACTACCAACCACTAACTCCTACCCACTAACTCCTAGTCTATTAATTACTAACTAACCATTATTTACAAATTTGAATTATAGCCGTTATTATTTTTAACACTCTCCTGCGGCGGTCTAAAATATCAGGTATACTCCCCGTAACTTCTAATCTTGCTCTGATGCTTCCATAAAGAACCTTCTAGAACTGTCTTTTTGTTCCCAGGCTCGATGCATTGCTGACATTAGAGCCGATCTCGATCACACCAGTTTCCTCGCCGGTACTCTCAGTCTCAAGGAAGAAAACGAGGTCTGTTTGACTATATTTCAAATCCTAATTCATAGTTTTTTTTATCTGTTAGTTTTCTCGAGCTTATTCATGATCTGATTGTGAACAAGTTCTACCATCATAACAAGATTTGAGATCTGAAATCGTGTCCATACGTTTCTAGAATCTTATCAAGTGTTTACACTTCTGGTGAGTTACAATTATATTTGTGTTGATTTGTTCATAGTCGCTTGTTATTTCTTTATAAATATTGTGTATTTTTTGCACCAAGATACAACTGTGTGAATAAATGACAAATGGAACCATCAATTACCAAAATTCGTTTACTTGTCTTTGTATGTTTACTGTGATTTGTAGTTGACTGGTTATAATACCTTTGTTACAATTTTTTTAATCCTCATTAATTGTGTTTAACATTCTTATTCATAAGTTTCGACAAACTAGGAAAGGATGGATGTGCGTTCTTCTTGGTTAAATTAGTTGGTGTGTTATATTATATACGAAAATATTAGTTTGTTTTGTAGCAAAATGACTGTTCCATTAAGCATATATGATTAAAAATTATAGTGATACCAAAATTGGTGGGTCAAATAGTCATGTGAGCACCCTAATTATGCAGCGGCATAATAAGACGCAGTAGATGAAGATAATAATGAACCGGATTACGATTTGTACAAGGAACTCTCTATCTAAAAAAAGGCCTTATCAGAGTTGGCAGAATACGACCTTGTTATTCAAATATGGGTCCATACTTTTTGTTAGGCAGAAACTTGTGCTCAAACTATCCTTGGTGCTCAAACTTGGGCAGGAATATTTTGTGAAGACAACTCTAGCGCTTCTTTTCAATTTAGAACTTTGAACTGGATACATTGCGGTAAATACCCTGCATTTTTTCTTATTTAATCTATGTAATGTTCAATTCAGAATAGCCTATTGTAGTACTTCATTGCGGTAAACCCCCTGCATTTTTTCTTGGTTCAGCTCTGACTTGGGTCTCCTTGGATTTCCCACAAAGGATTTTCATTACCGGTTTCTTTCTCAGTTTATCCAGGTACTTGTCTTGGTATTTTGGATAACACTTGCTGTTTAGCTTAAAATTTTAAGATAATAAAATTAGGGGGAATTTCATGTATCCCCCTCAAAATCTTCAATATTACGTATTCCCCCCTCCAAATTTTATAATTACGTATTCCCCCCTTCAAATTATAATAACTCACATATTTATCCAATTAATAAAAAACTGAGATTAATTATATTTAATATTCTATATAATTACTTAATTATGGGAGGTCAACTGGAGAATCACTTTGTTCTGCCCGTATGCTGCCCAGTGCCCACGATACTCTCTTCTCCATCCTATCTCGCTGATTTCTCCTCTTCCTGTGCAAATCTCCTCTCAGATTTATTTCGCCGGCCGCCTCTCTCACCTTGTTGTTTGCCTCTCTCTCAACTGTGTCTGGTACAGCCGCCACTCTCTCTTTCTCTCTCACGAGCTTGACCCTCTCCCAATTTAGCTTGATCCCCTCACCTCCCAGATCTCTCCCTCTTTCTGTAGCTCTTGAGCTCGTGCGTGAACAATAAAAAAAGATTCACATGATTCTCTTATTTATTTATGTTGAGATATATTGTATGTTTACGTGTTTTCGGGGTTTCTAGGGGCCTATGTGTAAATAGGTCATTACGTAATAGTTAAGGGGGTTATTTGTAAGAGTGAGTTGTAAGGCTTATATAAGCCCGAGTGATTAATCAATAAAGTAACTTTTTGGCTCAAATTAATTTGGTATCAGAGCCCAAATATTAGGGTTAGGGTTAGCTACAGTAAACCCGTTACTGTAGCATTTCGCTACTGTAGCGCCACCACTGCTCCGCCTAGACCGCCGCCGCCGCTGCTCCGCCTAGGTCGTCGCCGCCTCTCTCAGGCCGCAGCCATCTCCGCCTCGGCCTAGGAGCCGCCGCCTCTGCCAGGCCGTAGCTGTCTCCGCCTGGACAGCTACTGTCGCTGCTAGGTCGCAGCCACCTCGCCAGGCCGTCGCTGCCACCTCCGCCTGGTCGTGACCACCTCAGGCCGCCGTGCCTCCAGCAGATCTGGCCGCCGCCTAAACCCTAGACCACCGTCCAGCCTTATCTCCGCCGCTGCTCCGCCAGATCTGGCCGCTGCTCCACCTGATCGGACCGCTGCCACTCTCTTCTAGCCGACAGCCACCAGGTCTGGCCGCCTCTACCTTCACCTGAACAGTAACCTCTCTCTCTTTCTTTCTTTCTCCTTCAGCCTAGCATCTCTCTCTCTTTCCTTTTTCTCTCTAGGCTGAAGGTAAGGGTTCTTGTGTGATGAGTTGGCCGGCGTGAGGGGCCTATACCTCACGATACCCGAGAAGCGGGTTTGGATCAGGTTCTTGATCGGGTTTTTTGCGACTCGAATCTTGATGACTTAAATCAAGATCGGGTCAAGAGGGAGATAGAGAGATTGGAGAAGTAGGAAGGGTTCGAACTCAGAAAGGTATGTGAGAAGAGAGTCTAAGTCGGATCAATGGCAGGGGAGAGTCCGAACCTAATGGAGGAGGTGATGAGGAAGCTGAGCGCCCCTGAGCTTCAGATGTTGATGCGAGCGTTCAGTATGGCTGCGAGCGAGAGCACACCGAGACCAGTACCGAGGGTAGACCTTCCACCGCTTGACAAGAAGCTCGATGGGCCAGCTTCGTATTTAAGCTGGTCGCGTCGGGTAAGGTACACTCTGGAGGGGAAGGATCTCGAGGGGTACTTGACCGGGGACAAGAAGGAGCCAGCTGAGGGGTCTCCAGAGAGGGCAGAGTGGAAGTCCACTCACATGATAGTATACATGTGGCTTCTGAGTTCATTGACTCCTTCTATTGCATCCACAGTGGATGGCATAGATCGGGTCAAGGATGTCTGGGAGAAGCTGAAGAGAATTTATGATGGAGTTGGAAACAATCTGAGGGTGTTCCAGATTGAGAGAGAGACAGAGACAGTAGCGCAGGGAGATAGATCGATTCAGGAGTATGCCACAGATCTGGAGCGACTGTGGGCAGATTATGATCATTTCTCACCAGCCGCATGCTGCAAAGACCCTGAGTGCAAGAGAGGGGCACGCGATACTCAGAGGAGGACTATGCACTTCATGAGGGGGTTGAACCCGGCATTTGAGCCGAGGTGTGCAGTGTTGCTAGCTCAGCCACAGATTCCCTCACTGGATGAGACGATCTCGGCCATGATACAGGAGGAGAGCAGGATTAGGCTCCAGTCTGGTGCAGCAGGACTTCCAGGGGTGAAGTCAGCACTTGCAGTCTCCAAGCCAGGTAACACAGGGTACAGAGGCGAGACCCGGGAGTGTTACAACTGTGGTGAGATAGGCCACTTGAAGCAGGCTTGCACTAAGCCACCGAAGGAGAGGAACTCAGGTGGTAGAGGCCAGTCTGGAGGTCGTGGTCGAGGCAGAGGTGGCCGGAGGGGTGGAAGAGGAGGCTACCAGGCACATCTGACGGTAGCAGAGGAAGAGAGTGAGGAGACTGTGGTCTTTACTGAGGAGGATCATGAGTTTCTTGAGGCATTGAAGAGGAAGCAGAAAGCAGCAGGTGAGGGGAAGAGTGTGCTCGATGATGCGTCCACCTCATCTTCATCAAGGGGTAACATTGCTTCCTTTGCTCACTCAGCCACAGGTACTTGTGATACACTTGCTCTCGCATCTATATCCACCACTAGATCACCAGATTGGATAGTCGATTCTGGTGCATCTCGACATGTGACTGGTGCTGCTAGAGAGTTTTCTTCCTATACTCACCTAGCAGTACCAGAGAGCATCCAGACTGCCGATGGTACGGCCCAGCCGGTGGTTGGTAAGGGTACCGTGCAATGTACCAACACTTTGACTTTGTCTAATGTTTTGCATGCTCCTTCCTTTCCTGTGAATCTCTTATCCATAAGTGCCATTATATCACAACTAAAATGTGTTGTTTTGTTTGATATTCCAAAGGTGATCTTCCAGGAGAAGGAGACCGGCAGGCGACTTGGGACTGGCACATGGCATAGTGGCTTGTGGTACCTGGATAGGGAGAGTATGGACTCGGCTCTTTCATCTTTTGTAGAGGGTACAGGAGGAGTTGGGAGGAGTGTGGAGGACTTACTGCTGCTTCATCATAGGCGCTTAGGTCATCCTTCTTTTTCTGTTTTGAGTAGGTTATATCCGCCTTTGTTTGAAAAGGCTAATAAGGAGAAACTGGTGTGTGATGCGTGTGAGTTGGGAAAACACACTAGGAGCTCATATTCTAGTTCTGGGAGTAGGAGTTCTTTTGCTTTTGACTTAGTGCATTCTGATGTATGGGGGCCTTGTCCCACAACTGCTGTGAATGGATTTAGATATTTTGTTTCTTTCATTGATTGCTTTTCTCGTGTGACTTGGCTTTATTTGATGAAAAATAAGAGTGATGTGTTTGCTTGTTTCAAAGACTTTCATAAAGGGGTTCAGACTCAATACGGTGTAGTTGTTAAAGTATTGAGGTCTGACAATGGGACAGAGTACACCAACAGGGCGTTTGGGGAGTACTTGTCATCCCAGGGAATACAGCATCAAACCACCTGCCCATACACACCAGAGCAGAATGGGGTAGCCGAACGGAAGAACAGGCATCTCCTTGAGGTTACCCGGAGTATGATGATATCAATGAAGGTACCAAAATACTTGTGGGGGCAAGCAGTCCTGACAGCAGCCTACTTGATTAATAGGATGCCCTCACGGGTCGTGGATTGGAAATCTCCGATTGAGATGCTGAAAGGCAAGAATGGAGATGGTTTGCCTCTCAAAACCTTTGGCTGTGTGTGCTTCGTGCAGGACAACAGACCAAATGTAGGAAAACTGGATCCAAGAGCTGTGAAGTGTGTGTTTGTTGGGTATTCAGCTACTCAGAAGGGGTATGTTTGCTGGAGTCCGGTGGAGAGGAGATTGTTTGTTAGTATGGATGTCACATTTCGTGAGCTTGAGCCATACTACTCCTCTCAGGTTACATCGCCCTTTGGGGACTCGCTCGATACAGGAGGTATGAGGCGAGAGGGGGAGGATGATAGTGGTAGTGAGAGGAGGATGGTGAGTGTGGGGGATATTCCTTGTCCGCTTGTGGAGTCGGCTGTGGTGCGGCCGATTGTGGAGTCGGCTGTGGTGCCGAACCATGAGAATGGTAGGACTCAGGCTCAGGGGGAGCTAAGAGTGTACACGAGAAGAAGAAAGCAGAATGAGGGAGCAGTGCCTACAGTGCCACTTGTGCCAAGTCCCTTGTCCCTGCCTCCTCCGACTCCTGAGTCACCTACATCATCCATCTCACATTCAGAGTACACAGGTGATATGATTCCTCTCTCTACTCCTCCCACTCCCCTATCGGTAAGGAGGACTTCTCGCAGCAATGCGGGAGTTCCTCCTGATCGATATGGCTTTCCACATGACATTGCCCAGTTTGTTTCTTACTCTCACATATCACCTGTACATGGAGCATTCATTGCATCTTTGGGCATTGTCTCTATCCCTAAGTGTTGGCTGGTTGCTAAGGAGGATCCAAAGTGGAAAGCTGTCATGCTAGAGGAACTTGGGGCCCTGGACAAGAACAAAACCTGGGAGCTTGTGTCACTACCACCAGGAAAAAAGGCAGTTGGTTGCAAGTGGGTCTTCACTGTGAAGCAAAACCCAGAAGGACAGGTTGAGCGCTACAAGGCCCGATTGGTAGCAAAGGGGTACAGTCAGACTTATGGCGTCGACTATGATGAGACCTTTGCACCCGTGGCGAAGATGAGCACAGTGCGGACACTCATTTCCTTGGCAGCGAATGGGGGTTGGAAGTTGCACCAGCTTGATGTGAAGAATGCCTTTCTTCATGGTGATTTGTTGGAGGAGGTGTACATGGAGGTACCACCGGGTTTTGGCACAAAACAAACGGTTGGTAAGGTGTGCAGGCTCAAGAAGTCACTTTACGGGCTCAAGCAGTCTCCTCGGGCCTGGTTTGACAGGTTTAGGAGAGCTATGGTAGGCATGGGGTATCGACAGACCAATGCAGACCATACAGTGTTCTTTAGGCGACATGGAATTCACATTACAGTGCTTGCGGTGTATGTGGATGACATGATTATCACGGGAGATGATGAGGGTGAGATAGCCTTGCTGAAGAAGAGATTGGGGAAGGAGTTTGAGGTGAAGGACTTGGGACAATTGAGGTACTTCCTTGGGATTGAGATAGCTATTGGTGCAGAGGGAATTGTCTTATCTCAAAGGAAGTATGTGCTAGATTTGCTTACAGAAACAGGTATGTTGGGGTGCAGGCCCGCAGTTGCTCCCATTGACCAGAAGTCCAAGCTGAGTGCTGAGGCAGGAGAGCCAGTTGATAGAGAGAGGTACCAGAGGTTGGTGGGTCGCTTGATCTATTTGAGCCACACTCGTCCCGACATATCCTTTGCTGTGAGTGTGGTGAGTCGCTATATGCATGATCCCAGAGAGGGTCATATGGATGCTGTGTACCAGATTCTGAGGTACCTGAAGAGTGCACCAGGGAAAGGGTTGATCTTCAGGAAGAATGGACATTTGAACATTGAGGGCTATTGTGATTCAGACTGGGCTAGTTGTGCTGATGACAGGAAGTCCACGTCTGGATATTGCATGTTTGTAGGGGGCAATCTAGTCTCCTGGAAGAGCAAGAAGCAATCAGTGGTTGCGAGATCCACAGCTGAGGCAGAGTACAGGGCCATGGCCTTAGGCGTGGCAGAGATGTTGTGGTTGAGAGCTCTGTTGGTGGAGCTCAAGATGGACAAAGGGGCCCAAATGAAGTTGTGGTGCGATAACAAGTCAGCCATCAGTATCGCCAACAATCCAGTGCAGCATGATAGAACCAAGCATATCGAGATCGATAGGTTCTTTATCAAGGAGAAGTTGAACAGTGGACTCTTGGAGTTAGGCCATGTTTCAACTAAAGACCAAGCAGCAGATTGTCTGACGAAAGGACTCAATTCATTGGACTTAGCGAGAGGATGTGACAAGATGGGCTTAGTGGATATCTTTCGCCCATCTTGAGGGGGAGTGTTGAGATATATTGTATGTTTACATGTTTTCGGGGTTTCTAGGGGCCTATGAGTAAATAGGTCATTACGTAATAGTTAAGGGGGTTATTTGTAAGAGTGAGTTGTAAGGCTTATATAAGCCCGAGTGATTAATCAATAAAGTAACTTTTTGGCTCAAATTAATTATTTATTTTACTTCAATCCTATTATATATATATTTTTTTGAAATAAGATAATTGCATTGTCCGTTTCATAACAAGTAGGCAAGAGAGCAAGAACCATTAATGGCTATCGGAATGTTAATTTTTTATTGAACATCACCACTATCCGGCAATTATTTGAATGTTCCCTATATTAGTAAACATTATGCCAAGGAGATGAATGTAAACAATAAAATATTCATGCAAGTTTGTTTAAAATTGTTAATTGCTATAATACTTTTGAGCAACGTACATAACAGAAAAAATTTACAATGACTTTTCTCAATTCCTCTACTAGTACCAACATATCCCTTTTAACTTTTTGTGCATACTGGGCATGTTTGATTGTTTGTGCATCTTTTGTGCATTACTACTTTCTTTTAGCAAATTTATTAGTTTTTTTCTTTACTGGATTGTTAACTTTCATCTTCTAAACTTTTCTTTTTGTAACTTGCAGGTGGTAAATGCTAATTCCAGAATGTGCATGAAGTATATGGGCATTGTTAGAATAGTAATAGAATCATAATGGTAGAAGATATTTTGTGCATACTGATAACATTTTAAGTTTTAATTTATTTTGGGCATTGTTTGAACATTCATACTTGTTACATTAAGAGTTTAATTTGTGTGTACTTGCTCATTGAATATCCATCAATTTGTGTATGACAATAGTGTTACAAATTGGTTTCACTGTAATATTCATGCATCACCTAAAACAGAACAGCAAGCAACACATAGAATTGTCCATGCAGGTACTGGGTATCAATGTCATTTGTGTAAATTTGGGTACTCAATTATTTTTCAATAATCTGCTCACAAAATTGTTAAAAATGTAACTTCACTCAAAGAAAGAATTAAAATTCAATGCACATGTTTAGTCAATGTCAATTGTTGTAGCATTCCTGCTTAGTTTCTTTACTAGTATAAACAGTATCTGGCTCCCGTGCTAGTTTGGAAATAGTCATTGCACAAGTTGCTATATTGAAGGAGCTTTAACACAATGAAAAAGTCAAATTTAAAGAAAAGAACTTTATTAATAAACTCATTAAAAAAATATTTACATATATTGTATCCTTCATCACAATGACATAACTTGACAACCCTCAAAATATTCAAATATGCACAACCTCACACTTAATTAGAACTTTCTTTATACCATCTATCCGAACATAATAAAAAGACCTAAACTCTATCTTTCCAATGAGTATCTATATTTACAAAACACTCATCAGAATCTCATGCAAAATTCCTACATTGAATTTTCTTCTTCATGCTCCAGCTGACAATAGTATCGTCTTCTCAATGACTTTGTGTTAAATTCCTACATAAAATAAGAATTGAGAGAGTCATCAATTTGGATGCATATGTACTTTGTTAGAAGAAAACTAATTGGATTTAACTCTTAAAAATACTTCAAGCTTTCTTACAGAAGTTAACAAGTTTTCAAGCTATGAGGAAGGGTAAAATTGTCAACATAAAGACCTCATAAGATCTGATGAGTCAATTTTGCCACTCCTGTCACAGTCAAATCTCTCAAAAATAGACTACCAAGAGGTAAAAATATTAACTTTTATCATCTTATTTAGACAGAAAGAGGTAATTTTAATGTGTGCAGTATGTCAATCGTATCAAATATACCCCAAAATAATATGAATAACAAGAAAAGGTTCCTTCGATATAGAAGGAGCTAATTTGGGTGCCATTGAAAGCAAAGAGAGTTGATTGATTGCTCAATTGCTTGAGAAATCCAGTAAAAGATATAAATATATTTGTGTGCACATTCACAAGGACATATGGCCGACAGTTCAGTTGGTTGATTGCTTGATTGCACAAAATCCACAATTCAAGTATTCAAGTTGATTAAACAATAGCTAAACTTAACTAAACAATTGTTAGTCGTTACATCAAAACATTGTTACAATTTACAGCTAATTCAAATACAGATCCTTATGATGGCTCAATTAAGACCTAATTTGTGAATTTAATCATTGGAGCTTAAATTGAACCCCTACGAAAAGGTACAATTTACCGTAATAAAAGACAAATTGACTGAAACTTGCACACAAGCACAACTTAACAAGCTTTAAGGATGTCAGTGAAGTCACCAACAATTTCAGCTGTCATACTTGTGAAGGAGAGGATCGGCAAAGGGGGGTCAATGCGAGAATGGGAGGAGAGACTGAGATGTTGAGTGCGACAAAGGAGAGCACGAGAATCGGACAAGAGCGGGTTAGATGAGGGGCCCGGCTACAGAGAGGAGAGCGGGTCATGTAGGGATCGACTATAGAGAAAGCGGCTAGAGGCGCTCGAGTGAGAAGGGGCGCTGGGTGCGAGGGAGGAGAGAGCGATACAAAAGGAGTGGTGGAGGAGAGGGCGGGGTCGGGGCGGAGAGGGTGGAGCGATTTCTTTTTTCTTTCATAGGCGGAGGAGAAGAAGAGATTTTTGGTGAGAAGCGAAGAGAAAGAGAGCCGGTCAGGATACAGATTCTTTTGGACAGCACTGTTAAAGGATTGTGTGATCTTGTTCGTTAAATTATATGAACAATACAGATCAATTCACTCAAAAGTTGAGATATCTCAAAGGCCCTATAATTATGTAATTAGTTATATTTTATAGAATATTAAATATAATTAATTTTAGTTTTTGATTAATTGGATAAATATGTGAGTTATTATAATTTGAAGGGGGAAATACGTAATTATAAAATTTGGAGGGGGAAATACGTAATATTGAATATTTTGAGGGGGATACATGAAATTTCCCCTAAAATTAGAATTATGGTGAAACAAAAATACAGCTCACTTAACTACTTAAAAATGACACATGCATAAAAATATTAAATTCTAAGAAATCAAACAATACTAGTAGTAAGCTAGCTTTCTGTTTTCCCTTTCTAATATCAGTTTTAAGCTAGCTTTCTGTTTTCAGGTAGTTCTGAACTGATTTTAAACATACTGATTTTTTAATGTAGAAGAACGGGAAGTAAATCACAAACCGTAAAGTGAAGGAATCTTTTACACATATTGGAGAGGATACTTTTCCCTCATCTGGGAGAACTCAAAACCTTTTTGCAACCAAACAACCGACAACTGTCCCTCTCATCCTCTCAGTTATTTGACACCTGTCTCTCTCTGTTCCATTTTTAAATAGGAGCCTTTATTTTCACGCCACAAATCAAGAAAGTGGAAACGGTGAAACTGTGAATTAAAATTGCGGAAAGTAGGTCCAAAACTGCAATTTTAATTCACAGTTTGAGTACTTTTCGAAATCCTGTCCAAGGTGCAAATTTGTAAATTAATTATTATTTTTGGATATTAAATAAAAATTTCGCTACCCTATGCATATTATTGCTTACAATTTTGTTGAAAAATGAAAATGGATGTGTACTTGTGTCACTGTTGTAGTCAGTGTAATAAAATGCGGTTCCATGCGGCGCATATGCGGCCACATATGCGTATGCAGTGAGACTCCGCATAGAAATCCTCATGCAGTCCTATTTATGCGGATTTGAATATGCGGCCGCATATAACCGCATGTATGGCCGCATAAGACTGCATATGACCACCATTTAAAATTTTTATTTATTAACAAAAACAAATCCAAAATCGGATCCGAAATTTTTTAATACGGATCAAATATCCAATATGAACTGAAATCCAATTCAAATTCTTATCCGGAGTTTCATCCAGTTAAGTGGTTTTTGTGTTTGTCCTCAGACCCCAGCGCTGCTTATATAGGCTCCTGGTTGATGCCTTTGTTTTTGTTTGGTAATGTGGGACTATAAACCGTTGAATATACCGGACGCTTTACGCAAATTCAGCGTATTCAGCGAAGTTTTCTTTATTTTATTATTAATGTCATGTCTGCTCAATGCACAGCCTGGCGAGCAATTTTGACGAATTTAAGAGGGTTGATCTGGTGTTTGTACGAAAGAAAGCTTTTGGGCCGAAGCTATTGGGCCATTATTTGAATCAATTCATTTAACGTTAATATATTCATTAAATGGACCCTACTGTATTAACAATAATAATTATTGTGTTAATATTTTATTTAATCCGCATATATAAGTCCGCATAAAAATCCGCATATGCGGCCGTATACCGTATATGCGGTATGCGGTGACCTTCCGCATACCGCATGAAAACCGCATTTTATAACCTTCGTTGTAGTGTTGTGGTTACCTTTTTCTTTCATCTTTCGGAACGTTTATAATGCCATAGCTGACTTGTTTATTATTTCAAATTTCTTAAAATACACATTTGAATATCACACTAATACACATTTACATATTGCAGTAATGCATTATGCATACTTGCTTATTTGTTGTAAAATTTCTTTATGAGACGAAGCCCGACATTTTTAAAAATACCCCAAGTTAATTACAGATTAATAAAAATGCCCACGACTGTTCTGAAATTTTAAATATACCCAAACCGGCCATTAAATGGCCGGTCCCGATTAAAAAGCCCGACCGGCCATTTAATGGTCGGTCCTGTGAAATTTTTTTTTTTTTTAAAGACAAATACTGAAATATAAGACTAAAAAATTGATTTTTTTTTTTAATATTTGTTAGATTACTTTTTTAATAGCATATACTAAAATACATTAAATTACTTAAAATTATGTTAATTTATGCTGATTTACACTAGAATTATACTAAAAAACGGTAATTTACTTGAAATTATGTTAATTTATGCTGAAATTACAATAATTATGTAGAATTATGCTACAATACGGTAAATTACGTTAAATTACTTATGAATAGGGCCGATTTTGTGTCATCTTTCATAAATCATAAAAAATAGTAAAAAAATTTCAAAAAATTGGTATTCTACAAGTTCATTATATAACTAATTTACTGAACTACGTAGATTGGAGAATAGAAATGAAAATCTCAATCGAAAACTTCAACTGAAGTTTTGAGGCATTTCTCTTTGTTTTTTGGCGATTCTGAATTTGGCATCCAACATTGCTAGCACGGACGATGCGCATTTTCACAAGCTTTCCGAAAAGTGGTCATTTGCTGAAATCGGACACTCGAGCGCCGTTTTATGGCCGTTTGAAGTTTTGTCGTCGTTTTTCGCTTTCTCAGTGAAGATATCAACCCTATTCATACGTAATTTAGCGTAATTTAGTGTATTCTACCATAATTCTACATAATTATTTTAATTTAGAGTAATTCAGCATAAATTAACATAATTTCAAGTAATTTAGCGTGTTTTAGTATAAATATGCTAATTACATAATTTCAAGCAAATATTTAAAAATAAATTTAATTTTTTAGTGTTATATTTCAGTATTTTAGCTATTTGTCTCTTAAATTTTTTTAACATAATTTAAAATAATTTAGTGTCAATCAGCATAAATTAACATAATTTCAAGTAATTTAGCGTATTTTAGTATAAATATGTTATCAAAAAAGTAATCTAACAAATATTTAAAAAAACAATTCGATTTTTTAGTCTTAGATTTCAGCATTTTATCTATTTGTCTACAAAAAAAAAAAAAAAAATTAAATGGGGGACCGGCCATTAAATGGCCGGTTCCCCTCTTTAATAAAAAAAAAAAAAAATTACGGGACCGGCCATTTAATGGCCGGTTTGGGTATATTTAAAATTTCGGAACAGTCGTGGGCATTTTTATTAATCTGTAATTAACTTGGGGTATTTTTAAAAATGTCGGGACGAAGCTGGTTTTTGTTTTATACTTTATATTTTATTCACCTTTTGATGTATTGTTCGGCCCTGTTGGCTGTCCAGATTATTATATTAAGTTGGCCTGTTTGGTTGTTCATTGTTCAGCTCGGTTCGTTGAAACGGGCCTTATATGAATATGGCTCCATGCTGAACGGGCTGAACATGAGCATGGAGAATTTCATTTCGGGCTGATCATGAACATGATATGTTCATTTGAGTTCCGAACTGGGCGGGTATGAACAGGGGGCCCGTTCATTAGCACCCCTCCAGCACAGTTGCCCAAGGGCGGAGCTAAACTTTCAAATTATGGGAGTCAAACGTGAATGATGGTCAAGTACATAAAATTTTCTTTCTACGAATGGAGTCAATTTCACACTATTCATAATATTTTACTTTAAATTATATTAAAATAAGATATAAATAAAAAAAATTCAAAATGAATGGGGTCAATTGAGGGGGTAGATTCGCCCCTGCAGCTGCCTATAAGTGCACTGATTTTCAGTTTTGGATCTTTTGCATGTAAGCCCTTGGTAATTGTTGTTTTTCATTGAACAATAAAAGTTCAATTTTGTTTAGCGATGTTTTTGTCAATGGAGACGACCCTTGATAATTAGTTGCTCTTGATGTGCTACGAATCTACGATTTGTATTGCGATTTGCGAGTGATCGAGCAGAATTTTTGTAGTATTGAGCTTTTTGCGTGTGAAAAAGCAGAGAATCATCACTATTTTTTTTCTTAATTTTAAATTAGACTTGCAGTGGATTAATTAATCATTTTACTTAATTACAAAAATCTGCTCCGCCAATTTTATGGAGTAAGACGATGAGTTCGATTTCTTCTTACCATTTTTTTTTTGAAAACTTGCCAAGGAGCTGCCAAGTGTCTTCTTACCAATTGGTGCTCATTTTTTTAATATAAATATTTTTTTCTTAGCTCTTCTGTAATTCAAGCTATCAACAACAGCGAGTCAAATATCAAGGATTAGCATCCTTTATTATTGACACTTTATAAAAATAATTGAGTTCTAAGATCTTTAACACAAGCTATGTTTTTAAGAATATTAACATAATTTAACATGTGATATAATTTAAGGAAACATAAAGAACCTCAATTCTTTCTCTTTTTCTAAAAAAAGGATATTGACACGGAAATTATATATAATTCGGAGGTTAAGTTTAACTTTTATAAATTCCGACCTGTTCCGATTATAGATAGTTTATGTAATTAAATACAAAAAAGATAATGTTTAGTTTCAGTTGACTCGATCTTGATTTTTGATATTATTATTGAAATATTTGCCAAGTCGCTGTTGTCTAATTAATCAGACAAATATTGACTCTCAAATACTAAAACAAACGATATTTTCAGTACCTAAATGAAGTAAAAGCAAAGTGTATTAAATTTTACGATTGTGGACCACTTTTTTTTCAATTAAATGTTGAGTATTAGTTTTACTTTAGTAAAAAATTAAAGTTTGGAATTTATTTTTTACAATTTTCTAAAGTAACGTGATAATAGTGTCTCAGATAAATTTCCGGTCTAATATTGCAACTAGCGACTTTTGAACGGGATCACCTTCTAAAGGGTCACTAGTGTATTTACAATTGACGTATGCAAATATTTATATATAATATATTAAATATTTGAGTAGAGCTAAGGTGCTCTTAAGCTCACCAAGCTTTCCATGAGCTTAACTCAAAAACCTATCAATCCGACTTCAAACGATATTTCCAAACCGTTAGATGTTCAATCTATATTAAAATGTGCTTGGAGAACAAATTTTATATTTTTTGGAATTTTTTTACTATTTATTAAGCCGGTTTGAAAACCGCTGTTTTCTAATGGTGCAGATTTTTAATAAAAACAGCGGTTTTCAAACCGGCTTAATAAATAGTAAAAAAATTCCAAAAAATGTAAAATTTGTTCTCCAAGCACATTTTAATATAGATTGAACATCTAACGGTTTGAAAATGTCGTTTGAAGTCGGATTAATAGATTTTTGAGTTAAGCTCACGGAAAGCTTGGTGAGCTTAAGAGCACCTTAGCTCTACTCTAAATATTTATACCTAACATACCAAGTCTTTATAAAGACTAGACATATCATATCTTTATGAAGATTGGACAGTTGGTGCTAATTGGGTTTTAATTTGAATTGAAATCTTTCATAAATTCTTTAGATCAAAAGTAGGACTAGCTAGTGTAAAATATTAAAAAAATTCATTGATTTTTAAACCTTTCACCATTTCCAGAGAAATATCAAGTATATATACATAACATATCAATCATTTATATCTAACATATTAAGTATTTAGAGTAGAACTAGGGTGTGATGTGCTCACCAAACTCTTTGGTGAGCACAACTCTACATAAATTATCGGATTCACTTCAAACGAGATTAATCCAACTGTTGAAACCGATGTACTTTACGAGTGATGGGCGTACATGCAAAATTTTGAATTTTTTGAATTCATTTAGTCTCAAGTCAAGTGGTCAAAATTGAGAATTTTTTGAATGCATTAAAACAACTTCATTTTGGATCATTCATTTTTCATCAATTTTGACCACTTAACTTGAGACTAAATGAATTCAAAAATTCAAAATTTTGCATGTACATGCATCACTCGTAAAGTACATCGGCTTCAACGGTTGGATTAATCTCGTTTGAAGTGAATCTGATAGTTTATGTAGAGTTGTGCTCACCAAAGAGTTTGGTGAGCACATCACACTCTATTCTACTCAAGTATTTATATCTATATACTTTTAAGTCTGAATAGTTAAGCTTTCAAGTATTTATGTCTAGCATATTAAGTTTTCATACATAACATATCAAGAAGAAAAAAAACAGAAGAGCGAATAAAACCAAAAAGTATTCAATATGAATATCATTTGATAGACATAATCGAGTACAAGACGTTCGTAGTTTTAGATTCGCAAGATTCCTCACAGATCATCAAAAATATGTGCGAGATTGAACGGAGAAAAAAAAAATCTCCTCTCAAAATGTGAAAAGATGGGTGAGTGGTAAGAGGAAAAAATTAATAACTTTTCTCTATGTGATGTAAGCATTTATACCTATGTGTGCAAGTGTTTATATATAACATATCAAATATTTAAAAAAAAAATGAAGGTTGAACTCTGTAAAAAAGAAGAGTTACGGAAGTTAAAAAAAAAATTGTGTTGGAGAATTTCTTGTGGGATGAGAAAAGAAGGGACGGGATAATTTCTCTTTTCTTAAAATACATCCTAACCAAAAAAGGCAGTACTGCCTTGTCCTCGTGTCCGTAAGCTCGCCTGTAGAAGTATAAAATTTCATGGACAGCTTTGCAAAACTTGAAAATTTTATATTTCTCTGTAAAAAATAAAAGATACAATTTTTATCGAGTAAAGCTAGTGGGCACTAAGCTCACCAAGAAGTCTTAGTGAACATAACTCCAAAATCTATCAAATTAATTTCAAACGACGAATTCAAACCATTGAATCCGATCTATTTCACAAGTGATATGTGTACATGCAAATTTAAAATTTTCGAATTCATTTTAGTAAAAAGTCAAGTGGTAAAAAAATGATGAAAATTGAATGCATTAAAATAACTCATAAACCTTCATTTTATTGACCGCTTGACTTTGTACTAAATGAATTTGAAATTTGTATGTACACGCATCACTTGTAAAGTAGATCGGTTTTAACGATTTGAATTCGTTGTTTGAAACCAATCCGATAGATTTTGAAGTTATGCTCACCAAGTCTTCGGGGAGTATAGTGCATGCTAGCTTTACTCACATTTATCCTTGCAAAACTTAAACAAGTATCACTATACTGACTAAAAATTTATGAATATCGATCTAAAATAAAAATTAAATCTCTATTGATAAAAAAAATCCTTGTTGTTATATTTTCTTTTAATTTTTTTTTTCAAATCTCATTCATGCTAAAAAGATGAATATTGCCTCTTATACATATTTATTAATCAAAATTTGTATAATCAAAAATCAAAATGCTATCCTGTTAATATATTTTTCAATATAGAAGTTGAAATGCCTTTTTTTTTGTGAAGAGAAACAAGGGTCAAGCCCTTGTTTGTGAAGTTGGAAAGCTTTTAATTTGAGAAAATGGATGAAACATTCTTTCCGGATGGCAGGGTAGAGATGGACCGGTAGTAAGCTATGGAAAAGTTTGACCAATCTTTTTTTTTTCGATAATTAGTCCTTCTGAATGCAAACCTTGATATGTTGGTGGATTGATTCGGTACACCATTTGACCAATATAAGTTATTTAAATACTTTAATTAGATCCTTTTAATACACAATATATTATTAAGTATGTTTTGTTGAAGTATATAAATTTATTTTGTTTATATGTTATTTAAGTTTTGATTAGTTAATATTTGTGTTATTTAGATCTTGTAATGTATTTATATAAATTTAAAGTAGTAGTGGTGCAAAATTTCATTATGCACCGTATAACTGAACTGAACATGCTCGTGAACAATTGTTATTATTAAGTAACATTCAATTTGGGGTTTGGCTAAGCTAGGGTTAGACAAAAATATTCAGGTACCTTATCTCATCTGAATTCGTAAACGGAAGGGTATGAGTTTTATTGTTTATTAGAGAGCATAGGAGGTACATGTTTCAATAGAAAAAAAAAATAGATGGGCATATTTTGAGAGTTCTGATTTAAAAAAAAATAAAAAATCTACACAGCATTTCAACAATATTCTCTAGTGAAAAGAGAAACTAATTGACAGATCTTACTATTTGAAGGTACTAATAACCTACTAGATTTATTATTTATACAGTACAAGCGGGACTACAATTTTTCAGAAAATATATTTAGCTATGCTCAATGAATTATTATGTTCAAGAACATAAAGATATTATGAATATTTTTACAATGATAAATCATGTTAGGTAGCACAACGGTATACATAAATTCAAATTTCAGGAGGCATGGCAATTAAAGTCTTGGTTATTGTTTCCGACATTGTAGTAAAGAGAAGACCATCTTCCATCAAATTTGGAGACAACAGGATGAGCTGTTAATCCACAGTAACTCTTTCTCAACCGTTGGATGCAGATCTCCATGATCTTTTTGAACATACTATCCTCCTGAATCAACGGTTGCTCCACAAATTCGGCGAAAGGCATCCACTACTCATGAGAAATACCATACATTACAGAATTGATGTGAGCAAGAATTCATATCCTTTAAGATATCTTAAAAAGTGAGTTTAAATTTAGACAGTTTGTTATAAATTAGCAAGATTTTTTTTTAAGTAAAAATTGGAAGTCAAGCCATATAACTATTTAATATTCCTGTTATTATAACAAAATATTTTTTTTATTCAGATTTAAATTCATGACGTTCCACATTAGAGATTATTTGCCTTTGTCACTAGACCAAATATGAAAAAGTTAAAGCTGTTTATGTTTATTAAAGCTGTCCCATACATTTTAATCAGATCCGTTTTCTTTGTTTGGTCCGATTTTGGGCTAAGTCCCAGAATTAATCTACCTTAGAGGATCCGGGAATTCATATCACATGAGGTATACTAACACAAGTTTGAATACTAACACAGAATTAATACTAACACAGAATTCATATCACATGAGGTATACTAACACAGAATTAATATACCTCATTTTTTAAGTTTGAATACTAACACAAGTTTTATAAGGCCCCGTGCATTAATTAGAGGCTTGAGCATGGTTGATCTGTATTATGATCGGACGGTCCGGATTGAAACTCAAACTGTGAGGTAATGCAAAGGTTATACTAGGGTCGTTTTTTTCTTTTGTAAAGGAATAGGACTGTTTATGTCTTTTGTAATATTTAGGGACTTGAATGATGTTTCTCCTATGCTGTGGCCTGTGGGGTTATATTAGTACTAGGAGATAGGAGTAGGTCCGATGGGCATCGGACCTACATTTAGGTTCAGTTAGCTCTAGCACCGTGCGATTAGCATCAAGATCTATGCACATGAAAATTGATATATACTTGCACGGATTTTGATGCGGAGCACACTAATCTTGATGCAGATCGGATGATCATCACACCATCGAACCAAAGTAGGTCCGATGGGCATCGGACCTACTCTGAATTCTAGTACTAGGTAGTATTTATGGGGACGTCCCACATGTTGTAGTGAAATAAATCAATTAATTTGAATTACACAGATCACATACATAAGATTTATCAGTTTATAAGGCTTTAAAAGAATAATTGTACCTTTGCAGCTTGAATCTCCATCTCATCTATTTTAATTTCATGGGAGAGAGGTCTCAGCATGCAAATAAAGAACAGATCAGACTTCTCAAATGCCAAGTGGTGTGCATGTCTGATCAAAAAAGGTTTCAAGATGAAATTTTTTTTAGGCATTGAGTCAGCTGTACTGAAATTCAAGACAGTATGGTAGGGGTTCATCCATTGTGCAACTAAGCCCCTCTTTTAATACACAATTCACCTCATTTATGCAATTTTGCTTTCAAATAAAATTATATTTTAAATTAAGTTCAATCTCTTTTCTAAAAAAAAAAGAAAAAAAGAAATTAAGCCCAATCTCACTTAGTTAAACCTGATCCTTTTTTTATTATGTCAGTTAAACTCAATCAACCCTGAATTATGAGTAAATCCTCTAGAAAAGTTCAACTGGCCGTTTTAAGCCTGAAATAAACACATTTTATACCACATTAATTGAGATTCATAAATCATCAAATTATTGCAGTTGTGCATGCTGGTATGGTTCCATTTGGTGCATGCTGGTATGTTAAAAAAATTGTAAAAATGTAATCCTAGTGTGAGTATTATTACATCTTACCTAAATGCTACGACTTCCACGAACTCGGTGTCTATCTGTGTCATCCAAAAAAAATAAGGTACACTCAGTATTTTAAATAAATCTGGATTAGTTAAGTCCCATGGAAGTTGCAAACATTTGGAGAACAACTTACACCAGTTTCCTCTTTAACCTCTCGTACAGCTCCAGAGAATATCTCCTCTGACTGAAAAATTAAAGCACTAACTTAAAATCTTAAAGTGAAATAATTGTAAGCTGTTGAAACTAAGAACTGCAATAACAGTTTCATTTTCACAGTATAAGTACTGGTATCATCATTAGAAACACAAAGTTTAGCATATCAGTAATTGATGTGCCATCTGGGTATTGAGCCATTCAGGCCTTTGAACTGGTACAATACTAACTAATAATTCTGACTCCACTAAATTCATCCATCAGAAGTCAGAACATTAAGCAATGGATCATGATAACACATTCTTAATTGTATAACATAAATAATAACCTCTTGAATAAATCCTGTGGGAAGTTTCCAAGCACCCAACAATGCTGAATCGCAATATTTTTCTTGCACGACAAGCACCTGTAATTGTTTTTTCTAAGTGAGGCAAAATTATATATAATTGAAGCTTAATTTCAAAACTAATGGTTTATATAGTTCGGGATTAATGCCTAAGATACCTGATTTTGATCATTGATGACAAAACCGCCGACTCCGACTTGATGTGATGCATTTGCTGGAAGCATGCATGGCCCCTCTGGTATCCAATATGTTAGCATCACATATGCTTGCTCGGCATGGTGGTACTTAAACCCTTGCTACATAAGCAATTCAGTAAGACATCATACCAACTATGTGAGACAAAATGATAACGTACTAATCTGGTACAGGTACGCAGTAATGTCAAACAAAATAAAAGGAAAGTAGAACACACCAGCAAGAGAAAGAATGTAAATGGTACCTTTACTGCAATTGGTACCAAGTCCGAGAGTTCAAGCGGCAACTTTAGCCATACCCCTTTCTTTCTCTGCATTATTACGGAAAAGGTTTTATATTGCCAAATATATCCTGCTAATATATACAACAGCTTGAATCGAACTGGTACTAATCTTTATTGTCAAAACAACATAAAAGAATGTTCATTAACTTGATAAGGTGTTTAATTAGAGCTTACAAAAAGTTTCCAATAGGACAGAGACATTGGCAAAGCATAAGAAAAGGTTTCCGGATTCCGAGGTAATCGATCGGCATTGATTACGATTCCACCGTACTCATCTTCAAATGAGTCAAGTATACTATAGTTATTATTTTTTGGTAAATTCCAGTTAGACATAGCACCATTGGGTCCATTGATTTTACTAGGTTCAACTCTTAGGAAGTTTGAAGAATCCACATTTCCAGTTGATGATGTGGCTATTTTATATGAAGCCTTTGCTGAATAAAGATAGCAGAAAATAAAAAAAATGAGTAAATGCAAAGGGAAACAATAATCTTAGGCACAAAAAAGAAAAAGAAAAAAACAGTGAGACTAAATATCTTTTAACCTTCCCACTGAGAAGAGAGAGAACAGTTGAAGGATGTGAAGCATTTTCCATGTCCTCTTAATTTCCTTAATCTCCTTATTGCTAAAATTCCAATCTCTGACTTTAGTTCAAGCGAAAGTCTCTCCATGTGTATTAATAAATAAAGAGAAAAATAGAAAGGAGAATTAGAAAGGAAATAAGTGCCAAGGAACTAGGAACAGAACTATATATATTCTATCTCCCAACAAAATCTCAAGTAAAACGAGAGACACACCGTCCCTTGAAAAATCTGATATAAGAAAACGAAAGATTACTAATTTAAAAGCACCACCATATACAAACAGTGTGCAAATCCTGATTAGCGAAGGGATTAGGCACAAATCTTATCTGAAATCCAAATATGCCAAGTGGCGTCGACGGTGCATCTTTGTTTTGTAATGTGTGGTTGGTACTAAGTGACTGTGACTCAGGACTCAATAACTATATATTTTTAAGCATAGTTGTAGTTTTGAGAAATATGGGATATACTGGTACAAAAATTTTATTTTTAGAAAAAAAATCAAATTATCAGAAAACGATGGATTGTTTTTTTCTCGATCAAAGATATGGGATTGAACGAATAGTTTGATTCCAGTAGTTTGAACGAATAGTTTGATTCCAGTAGTTTCTGGAAGTAACAACGTGTCTTGGCCACTGAAAATTCAGAAGTACTGAAATCGAATTATTGATTCGTTCCAGTTGTGAATTAATGTAAAAATTAATTTATATTTGAGTTAAAAATCAATGGAATTGAATTAATGATTTGGTCTCATTAATTTATATTTGAGTTAAAAATTAATGATCATTAGTATGAAAATCAGTTTGATTTCATTCATTAATATTTAAAAACCAATTCATTTTGTTTTCCATAATTAATTTTTTTAAATTAAAAAAATAAAAAATTTGATACTGATTTTTTTATATTGGAATTATAGCAGGCATGTGATGTGGAGTGCTACTGTCATACATCTATATGTTTGTCACGTGGAAGCCAGGTTCTCTGTGGCAGATAAAAGCATGCAAAGCGTGT
The DNA here is from genome assembly GCA_025461125.1 of Carex kokanica. Classification (NCBI taxonomy): domain Eukaryota; kingdom Viridiplantae; phylum Streptophyta; class Magnoliopsida; order Poales; family Cyperaceae; genus Carex; species Carex kokanica. The sequence continues at coordinate 1,397,581 of JAJGRX010000856.1, read as the reverse complement.
GGCTCTTTTCACTGAATCGGTGTCGTACAAAATGAATGTATAATATAAAACTGGTGTGGGTCCCGTATGTCAAGGACTCTCCACAACATATTGAGATCCGTATTGGCCATAAAGGATTCTGTCTCTAGATAGAGTGACTCAGGGACTGACTACAAAAATGTACGAGCACGTGATTTTTGTTCGGACAAAGTAAATAAATATATTCATGGAATTCAGGTATGATACGTAGTGATTTGCAAACGGGTAAGGGCGGGCGGGCACGGGTAAAATCCGGGACGGGTCACGGGCAACGCGGGTCACGGGTAACGCGGGTCACGGGCGACACGGGACGGGTTAGCACGGGTATTTTTTTGAAAAATCCTAACCCGGCCCCTCTCAAACCCCCCGGGCAACACGGGTCACGGGCAACACGGGTCACGGGTAAGCGGGTTTAGGTCCGGGTAGAACGGGTCTGGTCCGGGCGGGTATTTTTTTTTTTTTTTTTTTTTTTTTAGTCTGCTGTTTTTTTTTCTGTTTTTTAGGCTGCTGCTGTTTTTTTTTTTTTTTTTTTTCTGTTTTTGTTTTTGTTTTCTTTTTAAACCAATAAAATACAAATCAAAATTCATTTAACATGATTGCATATTTGAACTCAATAATTTTTGTGATACTAAAATCAAAATCAAAGTTACGAATTATTTTAAAACAATATTGCTTAAATCAATTACTTTAAATTTTGAACAATAAAATATAAATTAAAAATTTCTTAAATCAATTACTTTAAAATATTTTAAATCAATTACTTTAAAACAATAAAATATAAATCAAAAATATCTTAAATCAGTTACTTTAAAAATAATAATGAATTATTTGAAAACAATAGATTAAAAAATAAATGCAAATTACTTGGCCTATTCAAAAAATAAATCTAACATACTTATTTAACCTATTACAAATAAATCCGAATTTGAAAAATAAAATCTAACCTATTCAAAAATAAATCTAATTACTTGGCATATTCAAAAAATAAATATAACATACTTATTTAACCTATTAAAAATAAATCAGAATTTGAAAAATAAAATCTAACCTATTCACAAATAAATCTAATTACTTAACATATTCAAAAAATAAATCTAACATACTTATTTAACCTATTACAAATAAATCCGAATTTGAAAAATAAAATCTAACCTATTCAAAAATAAATCTAATTACTTGGCATATTCAAAAACTAAATCTAAGAGCATCTACATCTCTGAAACTATTAGAGTTTCTAAATAACTGTTAACTGTTTTTTAGAAATTAAACCTCTCTTAATTTTTAAGCCTCTACATCCCTGAAACTAAAATTAGAGTTTCCTAATTGCCACGTCACAGCTTATAAAATTTCTTATTAAGATATATTTGCAAGAGAAATGAATCTCAGCGAATCATTTCGCCACGTCACAGTTTATAAACGATTTCTTATTAAGAAATTATTGACCAAAATTGCTAAATAAGAAATTCATCTACATTCCTGAAACTGGTTTAGCAACTGCCACATCAGATTAGAAACTCTAAGAGTTTCAGGGATGTAGATGCTCTAACATACTTATTTAACCTATTAGAAATAAATCCGAATTTGAAAAATAAAATCTAACCTATTCACAAATAAATCTAATTACTTAACATATTCAAAAACTAAATCTAACATACTTATTTAACCTATTAGAAATAAATCCGAATTTGAAAAATAAAATCTAACCTATTCACAAATAAATCTAATTACTTGGCATATTCAAAAACTAAATATAACATACTTATTTAACCTATTAAAAATAAATCCGAATTTCAAAAATTAAATCTAACCTATTCACAAATAAATCTAATTACTTGGCATATTCAAAAAATAAATCTAACATGCTTATTTAACCTATTAAAAATAAATCCGAATTTGAAAAATAAAATCTAACCTATTCACAGATAAATCTAATTACTTAACATATTCAAAAACTAAATATAACATACTTATTTAACCTATTAGAAATAAATCCGAATTTGAAAAATAAAATCTAACCTATTCACAAATAAATCTAATTACTTGGCATATTCAAAAAATAAATCTAACATGCTTATTTAACCTATTAAAAATAAATCCGAATTTGAAAAATAAAATCTAACCTATTCACAAATAAATCTAATTACTTGGCATATTCAAAAAATAAATCTAACATGCTTATTTAACCTATTAGAAATAAATCCGAATTTCAAAAATAAAATATAACCTATTCAAACATAAATCTAATTACTTAACATCATGTATATATATGTGTATACATATATACATATATACATATCTACATAAGATCCGGGGGGAGGGGCTGGCAGGGGTTGGGGGGGAAAAAAGATTCGAATTTCAAAAAAATTCGAATTTCAAAAAAAAAAAAAAAAAAAAAAAAGGTACAGGGTTCTGGTTCTGGTTCGGGTTCGGGTAGGCGGGCACGGGTCTACGGGTAGGCGGGCACGGGTATTCGGGTACGGGTACGGGTAAGGGTAATACGGGTCCACGGGTCGGTACGGGCGGGTACGGGTTTGAAACGGGACGGGTATCACGGGTAAATTTTAAAAAAATCCCTACCCGTCCCTTCTCAACCCGTACCCGTTGAACCCGTGTACCCGTGCAAAACCCGTGCACGGGCACGGGCAGGGCAGGCACGGGTCTGACCCGTGGGGGTATTTGCCAAACACTAATGATATGTATGTTTTTGTTTTTATTTGCTTATTTTTTTCAAAGAAAAGGCCCCTTTAGTGGGAACTGATTTGGGCCGCAATGGCAGTGGAGAGGGGTGTGACATTATCGGTTATTGTTTAAAAAGTCGTCATTAATAGGTCCTTATATTATTAATAAATTTAGCATTGCTGATTATTAGTGACTGTTTCTTTTTTTTTGGTAAAAATTGTCGCTGATGTATCGTCACTGGTAAGATGTGTTTGTACACTTCTTTTCACTTGTCTGAATATTTTCCTTTTTCTTTTTTAATTAGACTGGTCTGGATTTAATTAGACTGGAATTAATATGTAATACATGTGACTTTTATCTGACACTTTGTGGATATTTAGAATTTTATTTTAATGGATCCGAAATGAAACAGAATGATGTATATTCAGTATTGCCAATTTCTTTTTCGTCAGATTATTTATTTTCTTTGTTGTCTCAAAAACGTTTTAATACGGTACAATATGATGAAAGCACATTTTTTTTTGACAAATATCTTTTAAAGGAGGTATTGCAATAGCTTTCTTGTATTATTTTCCAAAGTTGTTCTAGGGTATACCAAATTTTATGCTACTATCCTTTATTTAATTTTTACGATAACACCAATAAAAAATTGTAAAGTTATTTTTTTTAACAAAGCATCAGATAACTATAAAATGATTACTAAATTTTGTTGCCCCTTTTCGAAATCCAGATGAGAGAATTCCTTGTAGATATTAAATAGTTGGGTGGTTTGAATCTTTATTAAAAGAAATATTACTCTTGTTTTATATCTCATTTGATAGCTTTAAGTTAATAAATCTTTGTCTGTATGACTATGGGTTCGATAAGTGAATATGTTTAATTATGTGGTTTAACATACTCGTCATTAGTGATTGGCAAATACCCCCACGGGTCGGACCCGTGCCCGCCCGCCCGGGACCCGTGCCCGCCCTGCCCGTGCCCGTGCACGGGTTTTGCACGGGTACACGGGTTCAACGGGTACGGGTTGAGAAGGGCCGGGTACGGATTTTTTAAATTTTACCCGTGATACCCGTCCCGTTTCAAACCCGTACCCGCCCGTACCGACCCGTGAACCCGTATTACCCGTACCAGTACCCGTACCCGAATACCCGTACCCGTAGACCCGTGCCCTCCTACCCGTACCCGCCTACCCGTACCCGAAACCCGAAACCCGAACCAGAGCTGTCAGCTCAGCTGAATTTTTTTTTTTTTTTTTTTTTTTTTTTTTTTTAAATTCGAAATTTCCCATTTTCCCCCCAATACCCCAGCCCCCCCCCCCCCTGCCCCGGGCCCCTACCCCCAGCCCCCCCCCCCCCCCTCCCCCCCTCCCACCCTCCCACCCTCCCACCCGGACCCCCCCCAGCCCCCCCCCCCTTCCTCTTTTTTTTTTTTTTTTTATTTTATTTTTGTTTTAAAATTTCAAATTATACCCCCCCCCTCAAACAAAACTCTTTAAATACACCCCCATCCCTCACAAATTTTCACATCCCAATCTCAATATTTTCATCTCTCATTCTCTCAATCTCAATCTCAATATTTTCATTATTCTCAATTTTAATTTTGTTGTTAAAAAAAATATATATTTGTAAATTTAATTCATTCTACGAATACGCAACGGAATTACGAAGGTATTGGAATTACGAAGTTCGTCACCTCCCGCAAAATTTTCCCGCGAGATTTAAAGGTTAGATTTATTTCATGTTAGATTAAATTTTGTTAAATTGAAATATAGAATGTTAAATTTATAGTTTGTTTGAATTAGTTTAACTTAAATTAGTTTTTGTTAGATTTTGTATAGAATATTAGTATTAAAATTGAATGTTAGATTTTTTTTTTTGTAGAGTAATTATATTTGTTTTTCCTAGAGTAATTTAAAATTTAAGCTATTAGATTTATTTTTGAATAGGTTAGATTTAATTTTTGAAATTCGGATTTATTTTTAATAGGTTAAATAAGTATGTTAGATTTATTTTTTGAATATGCCAAGTTATTAGATTTATTTTTGAATAGGTTAGATTTTATTTTTCAAATTCGGATTTATTTTTAATAGGTTAATAAGTATGTTATATTTAGTTTTTGAATATGCCAAGTTATTAGATTTATTTTTGAATAGGTTAGATTTTATTTTTCAAATTCGGATTTATTTTTAATAGGTTAAATAAGTATGTTAGATTTAGTTTTTGAGTATGCCAAGTAATTAGATTTATTTTTGAATAGGTTAGATTTTATTTTTCAAATTCGGATTTATTTTTAATAGGTTAAATAAGTATGTTATATTTAGTTTTTGAATATGTTAAGTTATTTGCATTTATTTTTGAATAGGTTAGATTTTATTTTTCAAATTCGGATTTATTTTTAATAGGCTAAATAAGTATGTTATATTTAGTTTTTGAATATGTTAAGTTATTTGCATTTATTTTTGAATAGGTTAGATTTTATTTTTCAAGTTCGGATTTATTTTTAATAGGTTAAATAAGTATGTTATATTTAGTTTTTGAATATGTTAAGTTATTTGCATTTATTTTTGAATAGGTTAGATTTTATTTTTCAAATTCGGATTTATTTTTAATAGGCTAAATAAGTATGTTATATTTAGTTTTTGAATATGTTAAGTTATTTGCATTTATTTTTGAATAGGTTAGATTTTATTTTTTAAATTCGGATTTATTTTTAATAGGCTAAATAAGTATGTTATATTTAGTTTTTGAATATGTTAAGTTATTTGCATTTATTTTTGAATAGGTTAGATTTTATTTTTCAAATTCGGATTTATTTTTAATAGGTTAAATAAGTATGTTAGATTTAGTTTTTGAATATGCCAAGTAATTAGATTTATTTTTTAATAGGTTAGATTTTATTTTTTAAATTCGGATTTATTTTTAATAGGTTAAATAAGTATGTTAGATTTAGTTTTTGAATATGTTAAGTTATTTGCATTTATTTTTGAATAGGTTAGATTTTATTTTTTAAATTCGGATTTATTTTTAATAGGTTAAATAAGTATGTTAGATTTAGTTTTTGAGTATGCCAAGTTATTAGATTTATTTTTGAATAGGTTAGATTTTAATTTTCAAATTCGGATTTAATTTTCATTCGGCGAACAGGATCCTCTCCGACAAACGCAGTAAGTTGGGTCCACATGTTTTTGAGAGACTTGTGTGCTTGAAAGATTGGATTGATGCTGAAAATCGCAAGCAATATCGCGATTATCAATCATCATCCGGAGTCGACACCGAAGAAAGTGGTACCGAGCCGCGGGCCGAGGCTAATTCGGATTCAGACGGTGCGGAAGAGAGCGACCAATGGTATATGAATGCTACCTTCTAGATAGGTAGTGTCGGTATAAATTTCTAACCTCTTTTAATCTTTATGGTTATTCTTTAAATCATTAATTTCTAAACATTTCAATTAGTTTTTAAATTATTCATTTTAAAGAAGAACTACTAACAAAAAAAAAGTTAGAACTCCGCCTATGTTATTTTACATAGCCGGTCCCAAGCCCGGAATAAAGGAGGAGGGTAACTTTTATTTTTTAATCTATTGTTTTCAAATAATTCATTATTATTTTTAAAGTAACTGATTTAAGAAATTTTTGATTTATATTTTATTGTTTTAAAGTAATTGATTTAAAATTATTTGAAAGTAATTGATTTAAAATTATTTTAAAGTAATTGATTTAAGAAATTTTTTATTTATATTTTATTGTTCATAATTTAAAGTAATTGATTTAAGCAATATTGTTTTAAAATAATTCGTAACTTTGATTTTGATTTTAGTATCACAATAATTATTGAGTTCAAATATTCAATCATGTTAAATGAATTTTGATTTGTATTTTATTGGTTTAAAAAGAAAACAGAAAAAAAACAGAAAAAAAAAAAAATCAGCGGAGGCACTGTGAGGCAGAGCCGCAGAGGCAGTAAGGCAGCAGAAAAAAAAAAAAAAAAAAAAAAATTTACCCGCCCGGACCAGACCCGTTCTACCCGGACCTAAACCCGCTTACCCGTGACCCGTGTTGCCCGTGACCCGTGTTGCCCGTGACCCGTGTTACCCGTGACCCGTGTTGCCCGGGGGGTTTGAGAGGGGCCGGGTAAGGTTTTTCAAAAAAATACCCGTGCTAACCCGTCCCGTGTCGCCCGTGACCCGCGTTACCCGTGACCCGCGTTGCCCGTGACCCGTCCCGGGTTTTACCCGTGCCCGCCCGCCCTTACCCGTTTGCCAATCACTACTCGTCATCATTCCATTTTGCTCTTTTTGTACACCTCATTTGTCAGCTTTAGTGCGAAGTAAGAGTTTATTTTATGAGAAATGCTAGTGTGCTACTTTCTAAAAAATCTATTGAATAGACTTCAAACAGTTGAAGCTGATCTATTTCACGAGTAATGTATATACATATACAATTTATAAAATTTTGCATTCATTCATTAGTATGAAGTCAAAGTTGTTAGGTGATAAAAAGAAATAATAAAAAATGAATGCATTAAAATTAACTTGTAAATCTTTATTTTTTAATCGCTTAATTTCATACTAAATGAATTCAAAAACTTATAATCTTTATATGTAAATGTATCACTCGTGAACTAGATCGATTTTAACAGTTTAAATTCGTCGTTGAACATAAAGATAAAAGAATTAAGTGGTTAAAAAATTAAATGAGGTTTAAAGAAATGAAAAGAGGTTGCCACTACAATAGAGAATTTAATTTCTTCTTATTGGGACACGTTATATATTTGGTTCATTTACTAGTGAAGCGCTTTCATTCATTGAATAGTTCTTGGATTCGTCAAAACTCTAAAGTCAATTTAAGACTTTTCTAAAAGATGCAAAATATCAAGTTTGAAAAATATTTTATCGTCATAATTATTAACGTTATAGACCCGATATTTGAATCGGTCCAGTTCTCCTCTACTTTCTCTGGTTTTGAAAAAAGATCGTTTCACTAATTTAAATTCTCATCTATATAATTAGAATATTATTATTATTTTTTAATGATTTTTAGGGTTCACGATTCAGCATTTGTTAGAAACTGATTATTATTCTGCTTACTGTCTAATTTTGATATATACCTTGAATTCTTATTCATTCACATAACTTACTACCATCTCTATCATCCATGAATTAGTGTTCAATTAAATGACTTAAATATTCATATAGTCAGAATAATTATTAACTGTTGAACCAAAAATATAACAGCAAAGTGATCAAGAATCGAAAAATGTAATGCAAAGGTGTCTTAAATTGATTACGACCGAACAATATAAACATATAATATTTTAGTGTTTTAACATATAATATGAGTTAGTATTCAAATAAATGACTTAAGTGTTCATGTAATTAGGGCTGCACAAAAAATTCGTAGTTCGTAATTCGATTCGAGTTTGATTCGAAAAAGTTCGAAAAAAATTCGATTCGAAATTGAGTTCGTTCGAAATTATTTCAAACCAAACTTAGTTCGAAATTAATTCAAACCAAACTCAAACTGGACCTAGTTCGTTCGAAATAGGTTCGCAAACCAAATTTAGTTCGAAATTAACTCAAACGTGAACCGTTAATTTCTGCTGATAACTTATGTTCACTGATGAAAATATAAGCCGTCTAGTCCATAATGGCTTTGAATTCTGACTTCTGAAACAGAAAGCTCGGTCCAATTACAAGCTCAAATAAAAAAATTCACATGTTTATACCAGAAATTTTACTTTTTATGGTAGGATTCTGAGTTTTTCGGGTAATCCAGTCTCAACTCTCTCGTTTTTTTCTTTGTTTTGATAAAGTTATTATTAATTTGATAAATTTGTTCAATTAATTTCAACTTTAAGAAACTATTAAATAATAAATAATAAATAATAAATAAATAAAATAAATATTGTCCTTTATCATTTTTTTGACAACAATACATTTTTTGGCATTTTTTGCATTTATTTTCGGACCGTTCGTTTTACCGCGGGAATTCAACGGTCGATCTACAACAAAATCATTCCAAATCTGATCTAGAATGATCAAGGTACAATATTGAACATAACCAACATAAAAGTTCGGAAGTTTTATTATGTATGAGCTTTGATCCAACACGAAATGTTTATGGCCATACCGTGCTTCAATTTTTGATCAACTAGATGGATGGGTAAATGAAAACAAAATTTTATCAAACTTTCATGGAAGACGATAAATGCAATGCTCTTTTATTTCAACGGCCCCGATTGGTCAACGGACGACATGTTTACGTGCGCCTTCATTAACTTAGAAAGCAAGAGTATATGTTTCATGAGACATAAACTCTTGCCTTGTGAGTTAATGAAGGCGCACGAAAATATATCATCTGTGGTTCGATCGGGACCGTTGAAATCAAAGAGCACTGCATTTATCATCTTCCATGAAAGTTTGATAAAATTTTGTTTTGATTTACCCATCCATCTAGTTGATCGAAAATTGAAGCATCGTATGGCCATAAACATTTCGTGTTGGATCAAAGCTCATACATAATAAAACTTCCGAACTTTTATGTTGGTTACGTTCAATATTGCACCTTGATCATTCTAGATCAGATTTGGAATGATTTTGTTGCAGATCGACCATTGAATTCCCGCGGTAAAACGAACGGTTCGAAAATAAATGCAAAAAATGCCAAAAAATGCTGTAAAAAAAATGATCAAGGTACAATATTTCTTTTATATGTCTAAAAATGCAAAAAATACTGTTATTGATCAGCTATTCATTTAGAAAAAAAAAATTATATGTATTGTTGTAAAAAAAAAATTCAAAAAATGCAAAAAATACTTATTTATTTGATAAAATAAAAATAAAATAAAAATAAACATGCAAAAAGTAAAAAAATGTAAAAAGTTTGAAAATATATTTAATTTTTTTTTTCAAATTATTTGCTGCCTAATTTTATTTTGTATCACTGCAATGCACTTTTAGACTCACTCAATAAAATATTAAATAAAATATTAACTAAGCGAGTGACCCCACAAATCATGCAATCCGATCACCTCAAAATTTCACACCCTTAGATCTATCCTCTTACCAACGTTTAGATCTCTTCCATGTCATCAATTCGCTCCCTTTCCATTCAACCAATTAACCCGCTATTTTTTCCGCCACTGTCTCCAATTTTTTTTCCCTCTTCCCGCTAATTTACGCCAAAACCGCTCGTCCAAATTTCTCTCCCGCTAAGTACCAAAATAATATCCCTCACGTCTTCTCTCTCTCTCTGGTGGCCTCTCACAACAAAGACTCCTCTCTCGCCCAAATCCCCTATTGCGTACATTCAAACTGAGTGTGGTATTTGGTTGTAATTAATTTTGGAGTGCTTGAGTTTTTATTTAAATTGTACTTCTATTGATATTTGGGTTTTATTTAAATTGTATTTTGAATACTTTGGAGTGCTTGAGTTTTTATTTAAATTGTACTTCTATTGATATTTGGATTTTATTTAAATTGTGCTTTGAATACTTGAGTTTTTATTGAAGTGCTGTAATTTCGCACTATGGCCCAGTCAGAAGTCATAAATCGTAAGTCGTAACAAAGTTCGTAAAGGTTCGAAATTGAGTTCGTAAAAAATTCGGTTCGAAATTGGGTTCGTTCGAAATTGAGTTCGTTCGAAATTAATTCAAACCAAATCTAGTTCGAAATTAATTCAAACCAAACTCAAACTGGGAGTAAGTTCGATTCGGTTCGGTTCGTTTGCAGCCCTACATGTAATCATAATAATTAATAATTCTAAAAGTAGTGATGAATCGATATTGTTAATAGTGAAGGGGTCAAGAATCAAAATACTTAATGCGAAAGGATCTTGAATCGATTTCTACCGAACAAAATAATACACAAAACAAATATTTTGAGTAGAACTAGGTATTCCAAAGTTCACTAAGTTCTTTTGTGAACTCAATTCTAAAATCTATCGGATTGACTTCAAACGACAAATTCAAACCGTTGAAATCCTTCTATCTTACAAGTGATGTGTCTACATGTAAAAGATTTTAAATTTTAAATTATTTTGTATAGAATCAAGTGGTCAAAAGACGTCCAAAAAATAAATGCATTAAAATTAATTTATACTAAATTAATTCGAAACTTTAAAATTTTCACATGTAGATGCATCACTTGTAAGGTAGAAGGATTTTAACAGTTTGGATTCATCGTTTGAAGTCAATTCCATAGATTTTAGAGTTGAGTTCACAAAGGAGCTTGGTGAACTTAGGAACACCCTAGTTCTACTCTAATATTTTAATAATAAGTTTATTATGAAGTAGTGTTCATATTATTTGACTTAAAGATAATCTAAATTATGTACTGGATCGTTTTATAATAGTAGTAACGCACCAAGATTTTTTAGAATTCACATCATCTAAGATATCTCAAAATTTGAGTTAATTTTTGGAAAATCTGACCGTTTAATTTCTTAAGATATGAATCTCAAAGCAATCCATTTCTAACTAATACTGTCCCATGCATTATACTCGATATAATCTAGGTTCTAAAAACCTAAATATTCATTTAAAAAGGCCTGAGCCCGGAGGACACTTATCAATTATATAGGAATTAATGCTAGTTATGTGTTCTAAAAGGTACGTTATGTTGATTATTTTTACATGTTATGTTTACGAATTGGATGTTATATATATTTTGTTTCATGAGTTTTTGTTTATCTTTAGAAGTGTTTAAGAATATGCTATTGGTCTTGAACTATAGAACTCTATATGATGACAAACATAAATATCTAAAATGTTCATAAACTTGGTTATTAGCATGGAACACTAATATACCATGATAAGTTTGTCATGTTGATTAAAGTACATTGTAATTCTATAAATGTTGATAAAGGTTTATCGTTTAATAATATGAGTATATGAAATGTTTTATATATTGAACAGACCCAACAGATGAAAACATTATATGAATTATGTTTGTGTCATTAATATTTTCATTGTGTCTCAGAATTTCAAGATATGAGATGCATTTTTTTTTCCACATGAGAAGTATATAATGTAATTAATATTAAAAGCAACTCATTAATAGTGGTGATATTTTACTCATTAATAGTATCAATAGTATCAGTATCATTGCCTCTCATCTATAATGAGTGGTGATATTTTATCAGGAGATATTTTATAATGATTGTGGTGATAGTAATGACACATCTATATTTTATCAGGAGATATTTTGTAAGATATTTTATAATGATAGTAATGATATTTTAATAGTGGTGATATTTTATCAGGGGAAAGTTATGTATCAATAGTATCATTGCCTCTCATCTATAATGAGTAATGATATTTTATGGACCCCTTGGTAAAATAGAATTATGATGCATGCAATATAACTGAAGTGTAGTGATATATTAATAATTTACTTAAGAGACCAAGAAATGAATATAATACAAAGATAACACAACCTTACTTTGTATAATATTCATAATATTATTAGGCAAGGAATAGACACAAGTGATGTTATTTATAACATTACTTTAAGGGATCGTGTATTGTACAATGATATATTACATATGTGTCATTTGGGTAACTATAATGTATAACTAGTACCGCTTATAGTTTATGGTAATAAAATGTTATTATGCTATTGTCAACATGACATAGATCCTACATGGTTACACCAATAATAAATTAATTAGAAATGCTCATTGATTTATTTGACATGTATGACATGACAAATAAATTGATTTCTCCATCAAAACATGAGAAATATAATTATTTAGGATAATTATATATGATACTACAAAAAATAGAACTTAGCCCAATAAACAAAACCTAATGGTTGTTGTTAATTATGGCCTATGTTTATTTAAGAATTGTGTCCATAATTAAAAGTTTGCCCAAAATAGTTTACCACGTTTTCTGAAAAACTGTTGAGCAGCGTTTCTTATTTGGACCATATCTCTCTCATAAGAAATCCATTTTTAGCGTTCTATATATTTCTGGAAAGGTAAAAGAAATATATAGAACTTTGTTTCTCTAGAGGAAAGCCAAATTAGAAACAGAACATGGTAAAAAACGTGATAGAACGTGATGCTTAATTTGGACTACCATGTTTGTAAATTGCTGCGCATGTTTCTTTTTTGGACCATAGCGCCCTCATACGATGTCCGTTTTGGGCGTACTATATATGGATGAAAAGTTAAAAGAAAGATCTATAACGTTTCCTTCTAGAGCAGAATCTATTTCAAATAATATCGTGATAAAAAATGTGGTAGAACGTGGAGTTAATTTTGAAAACATAATTCACATTCCTTGTTTTGCTATATATATTCTATCTCCCATTTGTTGAGGACACACACAACAAACCCTAACTCAAGATCTAGTTCTATTGAAGGATAAGGATTAAGGAGCGACTGAAATAATACTCTTTAGTAAGAGGAAACTTCAATTTCTAATTAATTTCTTGGTGGATACCGTGGAGGGCTTCTACTTTGAAGTCTCAACTTGGTGTAAGATGTTCTTGGAGGCCGTTTCGACAAACATAGGTATCCAAGAGATCTAGAAGAGAATACGGCTTCTCTCTACTTATCAAATAGACATTTGATGAAGGTATATCCAAATCTTCTTTTGTAGATAGATTTATGATGGATGAATAAATAGACAATTATTTGTGCTTAAGAATTGCTTGAGTAAAATTAGCATAATAAAGTAGATCCATGGATGCTTGAAAATGATTAAATTTTTTAATTTTACCACTTTAACGCATCTTGAAATCCTTCAATTAAGCCACTAACTGTCAATTTTTTTTCTAACTTCATTCCATATTATTTTCGAATTATACCCGAATTATTCCTGAATCACAAATTTTTGACTCCATCGAACTTTTCCCGAATAATTAAGTTATCACTATGGTCCCAAGGGACTGAAATTTTTATTAATAGAAAAATAAATAAATAAATATCGATAATGAGGAAGCATTTTGTGGAAATTCAATTTGTAGGAAAAACATGATAGTCCATAACGTCCAGGGGATGTTATAGGCCATCACGGCCAGCTTAATGAAATCAAGTTACTGCTAATTAACCGAAATAAACTCTCAAGTAGGCCGTTGTTGTCTATCACGACCAGAGAAATTTTGAAAAAAAAAATGCTAAACGTTGGTTTGTACAATGTCCAGAATGCAAAAAAAAAAATCATTACTTGATCGAGGGACTAGTAATTTGTTACGTACTATGTACAAACATAGTTTTCTTGGATGAGTTTTTTATTACAGTAATGTTATGATGATAAGGTCCGGATTTGATAAGGTCAATGGTCAGATAATAGATAGGATCCTCTTTGACTTGTGTAAATTTGATAAGGTCCAACAAATATATATATATTTTTTTTCCAAATTTCTCTGGCCGTGATAAACAACAACGGCTTGCTTGATTAATTATTTTAATTAATTAGCGATAACTTGATTTCGTTAAGTTAGCCGTAATGGTCTATAGGGTCCCCTGGACATTAAAGACTATCACGTTTCTATCACGTTTTTTTCTACAAATCAAATTTTCACGAAATGCTTTCTCATTAGCCATATTTATTTATTTTTCTATTAACAAAAATTTCGGCCCACGGGAAGGGTAGAAATTTTAACGGAATCGTTTTAGCTTTATGCAGCGCACGAAACCATACGAAGCGCTGTTTTCATTCAGTCCGTCCGCTGCATGAAGTAAAAAATACTGTTAAAATATTTACTTCAAAATCCAAGGGACTCGCACGCCATTTCATTTTACATTTCCAATCCATCCCAAGAAATCGACCTGCCACAACGAGGAATCAAGTGAGGAAGGAAAAACTTGCTGTAAATATACGGGATTTACGCTCTCCTTCCCCCAGCACAGGTCGAGGTGTACACAGGAGCGCTCGCTACTACTTGCGGCGCTCTATGTTCTCCAAGCTTTTTCGTAGTTGCAAAGGGGAGTCGATCTCCTCCTCTGATCAACTCAAGCAGGTTTTTTTTTTACTTGATTGCTGATGTCTACTGTTGAATTCGATTTCTTTCCATTTTCATACTTGTTTGCCAGTATTTTTGTTGAATTTATTGTTGGGTTAAGTAGGTTTCAGTCTAAATCGATAAAATTACTAGGTTGCAATCAATTGGAGTAATTTCTGGATATAATGAATGGTCTTTTGTGTAATTAGTTCAATTAAGGTTTTGTACAGTTTCTAAATATTTGATTGTTTTCCTTTTCATTTCAATAAAACAAATGGGAAAAAGGAAGGAAGTATGGAAAATAAAGAAAGAAAGAAAATGTTAGATGGTCCCTTTTTTTTCCGAAGCAAATAAGATAGATAGGTTTTGGGAAATTGCTTCTTAGTAATACCTAAATGCTTCTTAGTCCTTTGACATTGTGGAAAATATTAGAGGGGCTGTTCAGTAATACACACTTTTGATTCACCATTAAACTTTGAAGGCTCTAGAGACACTTGAGAAAAAGGAGATGGTGTTGCAAAATAAGATTTCAATTGAGGCGGAGCGAGCTAAAGAATTCACTAAATCTCGGAATAAAGAAGGTGAGAGAGCAACTTTGGAATTATAGTAATTAGCTTGTCCATACTTGGTATGATTGTTGCCAGTCTAACTACTGAGGTACTGCTGTACCGGCCTGTATAGTCAGGTTTTTCCAATTAATTAAAGCCAAGAAACAGCAAAACAAAAGCTTAAGTATTTTAATCTCTGTCCTAACAAACAAAATACTGTATTATACTAGCAACTTAGCTTACTGGTATTTGTAGAAGTAGGGATCGGCAGGAAGTAATTAACTAGATAAAAAAGGTTTTGGTGGGATTTGAACTCAAGATTGATGCTCTAATTTCTAAATTACTTTGAATTGCCTCTTGCATCCTGAACAACGCTCTATTTGCCCTGAACTATTTTTGTTTACAATTATCTATATTATGACAGCGGTAATGCAATGCCTAAAGAGAAAAAAATATTATGAAGGTCAATTGGGGCAACTTGGCAGTTTCCAAATGCGAATCCATGATCAGGTTAATTTGTGAGATTTTTTTTTTTTTTTTTCAAGATTAGATTCCTAAAAGTATATATAATATATAATGCTTTTTGATCCTTACAGGAGAAAAAACAATCACTGGTCAAGATGGCTAGTTCAAAAAACAGCTAATAGAAATGTAAGGATCTTTTATTTGATCGATCTACTTTTGATATTGTTTGCTATTCCTATGTGCTTCAAAATTATCAAATTGCCAGAGAATATAACAATAGCATGAGTAGAACTAGGGTGTCTTAAGCTCACCAAGCCTCTTGGTGAGCTTGACACCAAAACCTATCGGATTAACTTCAAACGATGGATTCAAACAGTTGAAACCGATCTACTTGTTTACATGCCAAATTTATAAATTTTCGAATTAATTTAGTATAAAGTCAAACAGTCAACAAAAGAAGTTTTATAAGTTAATTTAAATACATTCATTTTTCATTATTTTTTGACCGTTTGACTTTATACTAAATTAATTTGAAAATTTGAAATTACAATTTTTTTGACTATTTGCTTTCGCGAGCTTTACCTCAAAATCATTGGATTGGGCTTCAAACAACTAATTCTGATTATTGATCTTGATTACTTCACATATTGTGGAGTTCGTCTTCTATTACGGTCAAGAGGTCAGAAATTGGTTTAAAAGTGCACACACCAAAATAACTTCAACCTCTTGATAATGCTACATGTACTGAATGATTTCACAAGATTACAAATTTAGAACATAATTGCATGGCTCATGAAGTAGATTAAGATCAAAAGTTATAATTTGTTCTTGGATGCTGATCTGGCAGTACAAGGTTAAACTCATGAACCCACTTGTGGAGCTTAGCGCATCCTGACTTTATTCAAAATGAACAAAGTGAATTGCATATTTCCTTTTCTTTTTTTATTAAAGGGCTTCGGTACCACCCCAGCATATTTTAGATGCTATTCTCGAGAATTGAACCTGTGTTTCTCTTTAGAGAGGGCTCATGGCACTGCACTAAGCCCGTGGTTCAAAATGAGCTGCATATTTCTTATGGTTTCTCATTCAAAATGAATTGCATATTCCTAAAATGGGTCAATCGTATGCTGTGTACCTGCTGGTGGCTATGGCGCAATAGAAACGAGCTGATTTTCAGGGGAAAACGAATGAGAGCTGATGTTGTCGGTAGGAAAATTTTACAGGAGGGGGCTCTATGGTTTGCTTGTTGTTGATTCAGTCCTTTTGAGGGACTGAAATGTAATGTGTTTTGTTTCTTTTTTCCTGTAACCCTTGACAGCCTCTGTCAAGCCTCTTTCAAAAAAAGAATTGCATATTCCTAAGCTGGCTGTTCTCTACTGATAACTGTCCAATCTTTACAGCATTTATTTAAATAAAAGATGTTAGCTAATTTTACTATCAATTTATTGCTTTATGTATACAAGGAAAAAACTTACCTTGTACTAAGCAGTGATTTTCTTAGTAGGATGCTACTTAGAAGGAGGCGAACTACTTTAGCAGACAAAGTAGATGCAGAAATGTAATTTCCAAAAAAAAAAAAACTGGACTCATTAGCTTCCTCTTGTACATATATCTGTGTGCCAGTATTCTATGAAATTTGTTTAGACTAATTAAGTATATGTTTTACTTTGTACGACTAATTGGTAGTTTTGATTTGGAATCAATTGAAATTATTTGCCATGCCATATTGTTGTACTTTTCAGTTATTGTTTTATGTTTTGGAGGGATATATTGACAATGTTTGTTAACTTTGCAAACGACATCAACATTCTCTGAAATGAAAACTAAAACTATTGATGTCTTTTTAGTTATTTGGATCGTTCATAAAAATTGATGCAATTTGAGATTATTATTATTGATTAGATGCTTATGACGCTACTGTTATTTTTGTTTAAACCACTCGCGGGACGATCAATTGGTTTTGATCAGATTTATTATGAGACCTATCCAAATTATAAAGAACTTATCTAATTTTTGTTTATAAGTCATATATAAAGAACAAAGAGTTTTGTTAAATTTCCGGTTTTTAGATTAGTTAAGTTAATATAACATATTTCTTTGGAATTCCATTATGTTTGTTTTTTTTCTTCTGGAGTAATGTCTACCGGATTATTATTATTCATTGTCCCTGTTACCAAAATTTAAACCATGTAATCGCACTTGTTTCTTTACGTTTTTTGACGGGTTCATTTTTATGAATTGGTTGAGAGCTTTTCACCCAAAAAAAAAAAAAAAAGTTGGTTAAGAGCTTTTAAATGAAGGCGTGAAGGTTTTGGGCCAAACAGCCCACAAATGCATAGTCATTTTAAAAAGACAACTTAGGCCCAATATGGACCCACGTCATGCTTAATAACTGAACCAACATTATTTGACAATTGACGCTTTTAAAAACAAATAGTAATGAACAATACACATAACAAAATGAAATAACAATTATCATGATTGTAATAAAATAAATAAAACAGATTGCTATGGTCACTGCCTATGTTATCCCCATACTTCATATAGGCAACCGTATTTGTATCGGATCGGACATACATTTGATTTCCTGCGACATTCCTACTATATGTGTCGGAGGTGTATACCATTATTTTTAAGGGTGAAACTAAAATTGAAATAGACAAAGTTAGATAAATAGATATTATGTAATTTTATTTTATGAGGAGAGTTAATAATAATAATTTGTAAAAATTAGAAGTTTAAAGGACAAAACCGAATAATTTCAATTTTAAAGATGACTTAGCTACCTTTTCCTTGAACTTTGTTCATCCATGATTATTTAGATAGTTTGACGTATAAGTACGGTTAACAATATATGTATTATTCGTACTCAAATATGAAATAACTCAGAAAATTTTCTTGAGTTGCATGTATATTTAATAAATCCTTCCAACTTTTAATTTTCTACGGGTGTATCTTTAGTAAACTAAATATTTAGATATGCATACATTTTTTTTAACTTGTGTATTTCTATTTCTATCTGTTAACAGAAAAAATAAAAAAAAAGTCTTCAAATTATCAAAATACAAGAAATTATTTTTATGTAAAAATAATAAATAAACATAAATAAAAGACGTTGTACGTTCGGTTTTGTAAAAATTATATGTAACTACTCATATTTTATATATACAATATAGTTAATATCAGTGTTTTAAATAGCATTCTATAGCGTTTTCAAACCTTAAACACTAATTCATGAGATAAAAGTGCGTTAATTCAGCTATAACCGCTATTGCGCGTAGTGTGCAGTGCAAATAGCGCACAATATGCTACATAGAGTTTTATTTAAAATCTCAAACTGAAAATTTCTTTTAAGGGCCAAATTTTTTCTCAAGACACATATTGCTTTTTTTTTTTTAAATAAAAAAAGATAGTTTATGCCATAATACAGGTTATTTTTAATAGAAAAAAGAATAGACAATTTATGTTATGATGCTTAGGTTATTTTGAATTGAAAAATATAGATAGTTTATGATATTATTAGAGATATTTTAAATAACAATTTGGACTTTATACTGGTTTAATATAAATATTATAATTTTTTAATTAATTCGTTGTTACTTATTGTTTTATGAGGTTTTAGATAATGTTAGTAATTAGTAGAAATATAGAATATAATTTTTGAAAAAAGATATATAGAATAGCTTTCATTATAACTATGCTATTTACTATAGTTTTTTTTTAACCTTTTTATAATGACATGATAATCGTTATTTAGAACCTTAGTTAATACTAGTACCAATACGTGTCGTGGCTTGTTGCTTTGTTTGAATATCTAATTTGACTAAAGACTGGGAGGTGTTTGAACAATTTTTTTTTTATAAACCGTAATTAAAAAATTGATTTTTAGGAAACCAACATGATTATTATTTTTTTTTACAAAAACCATAAGAACCAAAATGCCATTTCGGTCCGGTCCCATTTTTGGATTTTCTGTGGCACTTTTTCACAAGTTTTCATATGAGCCGCCGCAAAAAATCCATAAAGGGGACCGGACCGAAATGCCATTTCGGTCCGGAATAAAAAAAAAATTGGACCAAAATGACATTTCGGTTCTTATGGTTTTTGTAAAAAAAAGCAATCATGTTAGTTTCGTAAAAATATATTTTTTAATTATGGTTTATAAAAAAAATTCTTGAACAAAGTTTATTGTGTCAGACTTCTTATGAAAGGAGTGGTTGATAAAATAATTGAAAAAAATATTTTAGAACCCCTGCTTGCTCGTCATTTGCAACTTTTTTCAAAGGTCTTTGGACCTTAGGAAGTCGAGTGATTTGCAACTTTTTATATAAACTACTTTATTTTTTTAAAAGCATCAAACAAAAATACTCCTCTTTCAAATTCAAACCAGTCAAGCAATGACTAATTCAAGCTTAATTAATATAAGACAAGCCGATTTCATCCGGTACTGCTAAAGGGACACAGAGCAATGATTAGAGTTTCATTAATTTATTCCTAATTCAGTACTAGCTAAGAATATTGCTATCTGTTTATTGTACCCCAAAACTATTTATGATGGTAAAAAGATGTCGAAAAAGATCCCACTACATCAAGGAGTACTGGAAGGAAGAAATGCAACTCTACCAGAAATTAATTTCTGGTCAAATATATATGATCTCGTCTGATTGTTTGTCATACATGATCTGTTCTGTAGAGATATAAGAATTAAATTATAATTCATGCTAAGAGATTGATATTGAAAATGACGAATTATGAAGATGCTTCTTAAGGAGGCTAATTAAGGATGTAATAAATCTTAATCCAAGAGTAAAATTAAGATAAAGAAAAACAAATTTAATTCTCAATAAAAATCCGGTCTTTGATTGAAGTAAGATACTTAATGGGAAAATAGAAATTCAAATATGGTTCATTTAATATTTCAACTGTTGGACTTATTGGTACGTAGTCAAAATCAGCTCTCCAATAATATCATTTAACTCCTAATAAATTCAGGCAGCCTCTGCCTTTCCTTCAAAAAAAATAAAATAATATCATTTAACGAACTTTGACCCCAACAACACAACCCCGTTCTATTAACATTCGTTCTTATGTACATCCTTGTCAAAAGAGTAAAATTACAAATTGGTCTCACATCCGATGTCAGAAAAAATTATTTCCGAGGTAAGTCGTAGCTGTTCCATGTTAAAATTTGCATGAATAATTATAAAATTTGTGTTGATTAAGTACGTGTTAAATTGGACAGGATCGAATCAGGAGCGGATTCAGAATTTTTGTCAGAAAAAAATATTGAATCGGGTTTAAATCCATTAACCAATTAGGTACTCGAAAAAAAACAATGCTTTAACTTATACTATTCAATGCATTGAATTGTAATTTCTGATTCTCTGACTTATAATTCTAATTACCAATCAAAATTCAACAAATTTATTTCAATTTTAATCATAAATTTAACTCGAATTACAAATCAAACGTTTAGAAAGGGGCAAAAAAAATTTCAGAGGAGAACAAAGTCGGTCGAAACCGATAAATCTCCACTAAAACTCAAAATCCAGAAAGAAGCAGCTTCCCCTAAAAATACACTGGGTCCGTCCTGGATCGAATGATTAATATGATTTCTATCAAAATCGTGGCTACTCCTGCTACACGTTGCGTTAATAAATTACGTGGAGCGAACTATTGATTGCTAGTCTTCAAAACCTGCCGTTGACAATTTCACATAAATGCGGCCCCACTAAGATTATTTTCTCATACCGTTAATAAATCTAGTTTTCTGAGAAAAACAATAGTGTGTAATTGTGTTTTTTTTTCTCAATAAAAATAAAATTGAAAAGTATCTACACCTAAGATGTTTCGCCATGATACCACCCTCAAATTGTCCGCAAGGATAAGTTGTAATTAATAACAAGCAATTTCATAAAAATATAAAACGATTTCAATATCCACAAATATTAAGAACCATTCTTTAATTTAGTGATAAAGATAATATTTTCTGTGTGAGAGGTCGCAGGTTCAAAATTTAAAATGAGCAATTCTTTATGGATATTAATTAATTGGATAACTTGACCTCCTAAATCCACAAATATTAGGAAATGCAAAGAGTACAAGATGAAAAATAAGATTAAAAATAACTAGAAAAAGATGAAAAATAACTAAAAAAAGATGAATGACAACTCGAAGAAGATGAAATACAATCAGTACAAGATGAAAAACAACTAGAAAAAATGAAAGACAACTATAAGAACATGAAACAAAACTAATATAGAATAAAAGATAACCAACAGAACATGAAAGACAACTATAAGAAGATGAAAGACAACACAAGATTAAAGACAACTATAAGAATATTAAAAACAATTATAAATAGATGAGAGACAATTACTAGAATATAAAAAATAACCAGTACAAGATGCAAGTCAACTAGAAGAAAATAAAAAATAACTAGAAGAATATGAAATACAACTAGAAGAAGATGAAATACAACCAGTAGTAGATGAAAAAAACTAGTATCATATGAATGACCACTAGAAGAAGATGAAAAACAACTAGTAGATGATGCAAGATAACTAGAAGAAGATGAAAGACAACTAGATGAAGTTGAAATACAACTAGTAGTAGACGAAAGACAACTAGTAGAACATGAATAACAACCAGTAGAACATGAAAATCATATAAGATGAAAGACAACTTGAAAAAGATGAAAAACAACTACAAGAATATGAATAACTAGTACATAATGAAATACAACTACAATAAGATGAAAAATAACTTGTAAAAGATGAAAAACAACTAAAAGAAGATAAAAAAAAACAAGTAGAAGATGAAAAAACAACTAGAAGAAGATGAAAGACACCTAAAGACAACTAAGTACAAAATGAAAATCAATTAGAAGAAGACAACCAGTACAACCAGATGATGATGAAGACAACTAGAAAATGATGAAAAACAACTAGAAAAAGAGGAGAGACAATTAGTAGAACATGAAAAAGACAAGCAATACAAGATGAAATACAACTTGAAGAAGATTAAAAATAATTAGAAGAATATGAAATACAACTAGTAATAAAATGAAAGACAACTACAAGAGGATGAAAGACAACTAGTAGAACATTAAAGACAACCGGTAGAAGATAAAAGACAATAGAACAAGATGAAAAACAACTAATAGAACATTAAAGACAACTACAAGAAGATGAAAGACAATTATAAGAAGTTGAAAGACAGCTAGTAGAACATGAAAGACAACTAGAAGAAAATAAAAAAGAACTAGAAGAAGATAAAAAATAACTTGTAGAAAATGAATGAAAACCAAAAGAAGACGAAAAAGAACTAGTAGAAGATGAAAAACAACAAGAAAAATATGAAAGACAACCAGTATAACATGTAAGACAATACTAGATGAAAAACAACTAGAAAAAGACAACCACTACAACTAGAATTAAGATGATGAAAACTATAAGAAGATGAAAACAAATAGAAAAAGATGAAAAACAACTAGTAGAACATGAAAGACAACTAGTACAAGATTAAAGATAACTTGAAGAAGATGAAATACAACTAGAAGAAGATAAAAAACAACTAGTGGTAAATGAAAGACAACTACAAGAGGTTTAAAGACAACTGGTAGAACATGAAAGACGACCGGTAGAACATGAAAGACAACCAGTACAAGATGAAAGACAACTAGAAAAAAATGAAAAACACCTAGTGGAAGATGAAAGACAACAAGTAGAACACAAAACACAACCAGTACAAAGTGAAAGACAACAAGAAGAAAATGAAAAACACCTAGTGGAAGATGAAAGACAACAAGTAGAACACGAAAGACAACTAGAAGAAAATAAAAAATAAAAAAATAGATGAAGATGAAAGACAAGATGAAAGATGAAAGACAACTAGAAGAAAATAAAAAATAATTAGATGAAGATGAAATATAACTAGAATATCATGAAATACAACTAGTAGAACATGAATGACCACTAGAAGAAGATGAAAAACAACTAGAAAAATTTGAAAGACAACTAGTAAAACATGAATGACAACCAGTACAATATAAAAGACAACTTGAAAAAGATGAAAAACAACTTGTAGAAGATGAAAAAACCCAAAAGAAGATGAAAAGAACTAGTAAAAGATGCAAAACAACCATAAAAAAATGAAACACAACTAGTAGAACATGAAAGACAACTAGTTCTAAATGAAAAATAACTAGAAGAAGACAAGTACAACTAGAATTAAGATGATGAACTATAAGAAGATGAAAAACAACAAGAAGAAAATGAAAGACAACCAGTAGAACATGAAAGACAACCAATACAAGATGAAAGACAACTTGAAGAAGATGAAATACAATAATTAGTAGATGAAAGACAACAAATAGGACATGAATGACAAACAGTAGACCATGAAAGACAACCAGTACAAGATGAAAGATAACTAGAAGAATATGAAAGACAACTAGTACAAAATGAAAGATGACCAATAAGACATGAAAGAAAACTATTAGAAGATGAGAGACAACAAGAAAAACATGAATTGCAACTAGAAGAAGATGAAAGACAACTAGAAGAAGATAATAAACAACTTGTATAAGACAACAAAAAAAAGATGAAAAACAACTAGACAAAATATGAAAAGCAACAAGTAAAACGTGAAAGACAACCAGTACAAGATAAAAAATAACTACAAGAAGGTGATGAAGAATAACTATAAAAATAACATGAAAGACAACCAGTACAACTAGAAGATGATGAAGAAAACAACTATAAAAATATGAAAGACAACTTATAGAACATGAAAAACAACCAGTACCAGATGAAATACAACTTGAAAAAGAAAAAAAAAACAACTAAAACAAGATGAAATACAACTAGTAGTAAATGAAAGACAACTACAAGAGCATGAAAGATAACTGGTAGATTATGAAAAATAACCAGTAGATCATGAAAGACAAGAACAAGAAAGACAACTAGTACAAGATCAAAGACAACTAAAAGAATATGAAAAACAACCAGTAGAAAATGAAAGACAACTCGAAAAAGATAAAATACAACTAGAAGAACATGAAAGAAAACTAGTAGAAATGAAACACAATTATTACAAGATGAAAGACAACTTGAAGAAGATGAAAAATAATTAGAGGAAGAAGAAATACAACTAGTTGTAAATGAAAGACAATTACATGAGGATGAAAGACAATCGGTAGAACATGAAAGACAACCAGTACAAGAAGAAAAACAACTAGAAGAAGATGAAAAACAACTAGTAGAATATGAAAGACAACTCGAAAAAGATGAACTTATCCAACTTGTAGATGCTATACTTAAGCTAACATTTAGCTTGCAACCCTTCTTATGCAACCTTCAGGTTTACCGAACCTTTAGGTAGGACTGTACAAACTTTCTTTTCTAAATTCCTGTTTAGAAAAGTTGTCTTTACATCCATTTTCCAAAAGAGAACTTTAATCGATTTGTATATGGCTACGGGCGACAAGATTTCTTCAGAGTCTGCCTAATTCTTTCGCATCTAGCCATGCCTATACATAGTCAGATTATCATCCATGTTATAATATGGATTGCATCTCAGATTTACATGGCTCATAGTCATGTGTTGGAATTTGGGTGTTTCCATCGCTTCTTTATAAGTCAAGGGTTCATCTGTGTCTAACACAGATGTCTCACGAAGTCCCATGTACCTCACCAGAGGTATTGACAACCCTTTTAGACTTTCGTAGTATAGGTGCAGGTGGTGGACGTGGTGATGGATCAAATCTGATCGGCTCATAGTCGATTTAGATCATACCGCGGTGCAACTTTAGTTCAATCAAACACTATGCCGACTCGGATCTAAAAAAAGCAGCGGTGGTTCATCACTTAGAACAAACTTGTGTTCGCTCATTCTTGTGAGTTTCATCCTCCTGAAACAGAATTCTGAACCACCTCCGCAAACTTGGTGGAAGGTTCCACAACTTTTGTGACAAGGTTCAATTCGGCTCTGACATCCATCATAGGAATTGAGGGTATGTCCCTTACTTGGACATCTTGTGCAGCGCCTTGAATCTCTTCAAGTCACACATCACTCCCACTACTTATGGAGAGAAAAACATTCTCCATGAATAACTAGAAGAAGATAAAAAAAACTTGTAGAAGATGAAAGATAACCAGTACAGGATGAAAAACAACTAGAAGAAGACAGCCAGTACAACTAGAAGATGGTGAAGAAAACAACTGTAAGAAGATGAAAGACAACCAATACCAGATGAAAGACAACATGAAAAAAAAACAACTAGAAGAAGATGAAAGACAATTAGTAGAACATGAAAGATAACCAGTACAGGATGAAAAACAACTAGAAGAAGACAGCCAGTACAACTAGAAGATGGTGAAGAAAACAACTGTAAGAAGATGAAAGACAACCAATACCAGATGAAAGACAACATGAAAAAAAAACAACTAGAACAAGATGAAATACAACTAGTACTAAATGAAAGATAACCTGTAGATTATGAAAGACAACTAGTAGAAGATGAAAGACAACTAGAAAAAGATGAACACAATCAATAGTAGATAAAAGACAACCTATAGAACATGAATGACAACGAGTAGAACATGAAAGATAACCAGTACAAGATGAAAGACAACTAAAAGAACTAGAAAGACAATCATACAAAATGAAAAAAACCCAACATAAAATGGAAGACAACTAGTACAAGATAATACAACTACAAGAAGATGAAAAACCACTATAAAAAGATGAATGACAACTAGAAGAAATTGAAAAACAATTAGAAGAAGATGAAATATAACTAGAAGAAAATGAAATACAACCAATAGTAGATGAAAGACAACCTGTAGAACATGAATGACCACTAGAAGAAGATGAAAAATAACTAGTAGAAGATGCAAGATAACTATAAGATGTTGAAAGACAACTAGTAGAAGATAAAATACAACCAGTAGTAGATGAAAGACAACTAGTAGAACATTAATGACATCTAGTAGAACTTTAAAGATAACTAGTAGAATATTAAAGACAACTAATATGAAAAACAATTAGAAGAACATGAATAACAACCAGTAGAACATGAAAGACAACCAGCACAACATGAAAGATAACCAAAAGAAGATGAAAAAAATAGTAGATGTGATAAACAACCAGAAGAAGATCAAAGATAACAAGTAGAACATGAAAGAAACAAGTACAAAATGAAAAACAACTTGAAGAAAACCAGTACAACCATAAGACAATGAACACAACTAGATCAACTTGAAAAACAACTAAAAGAAGATGAATGACAAACTAGTAGAACATGAAAGACAACTAGAAGAAGATAAAAAAGAACTTGTAGAAGATGAAAGGAAACCAAAAGAAGATGAAAAAGAACTAGTGGAAGATAAAAAACAACTAGAATAAGATTAAAAGACAACTAGTATAACATGTAAGACAACTAGTACTAGATGAAAAACAACTACAAGAAAATGATAGACAACTAGTAGAAAATAAAAGACAACTTAAAGAAGATGAAAAACAATTAGAGGAAGATGAAATACGACTATTGGTAAATGAAAGACAACAACAACTGGATGAAATACAACAGGCAGAACATGAAAGATGACCTAGAAAATATGAAAAACAACTAATAGAAGATGATAGACAACTTGAACAAGATGAAATACAACTAATAGAACATGAATGACAACCAGTAGACCATGAAAGACTTCCAGTTCTAGATGAAAAACAGCTAGAAAAATATGAAAGACAACTAGAAGAACAAGAAAGACAACAAGTACAAAATGAAAAAACATGAAAGACAACTAGAATAAGATAAAATACAACAAATAGAACATAAAAAACAAACAGCACAAGATAAAAACAACTAGAACAAGAAAACAAGAAGAAGAAGAAGATGAAAGACAACCAATAAACCAACAATGACAACCAGTAGAACATGAAAGACAACCAATATAAGATGAAAGACAACTCGAAGAACATGAAAGACAACCACAAAAAGATGAAATACAACAAGTAGAACATGAAATGCAACCATTAGAAGATCAAAGACAACTAGATGAAATTGAAAAAGAATTATAAGTACATGAAGTACAACTAGAAGAAGATGAAATACAACTGGTAGTAGAAGAAAGACAACCAGTAGAACATGAATAACAACAAGAAGAAGATGAAAACAACTAGTAGATGATGCTAGAAGAAAATGAAGTACATCTACAAGAAGAAGAAGATGAAAGACGACAAGTAGAATATTGAAGACACAGTACAAGATTGAAGACAACTATAAGAAGATGAATGACATCCAGTACAAGATGAAACACAAATAGAAGAACATGAAAGACAACCAATACAACTAGAAGACGATGAAGACAACTAGAAGAAGATGAAAAATAACTAGAAGAAGATGAAAGACAACTAGTACAAAATGAAAGACAACCAATACAAGATTAAATTGAAGAAGAAAAAAATGACTAGAACAAGATGTAGTAAATGAAATACAACCACAAGAGGATGACATATAACCGGTAGATCATGAAAGACAACCAGTAGCACGAGAAAGGCAATCAGTACAAGATGAAAGACAATTAGAACAAGATAAAAAACAACTAGTAGAAGATGAAAGACGACTCGAAGAAGATTAAATATAATCAGTAGTAGATGAAAGACAACCAGTACAAGATGAAAGACAAGAAGAAGAAGATGAAAGACAACTTGAATTACTTGAAAGACAACCAGTAAAAAATGATAAACAACCAATAGAACATGAAAGACAACAAGTACAACATGAAAGACAATCAGTAAAAGATGAAAAACAACTACAAGAATATGAAAAACCACTATAAAAAGATGAAATACATCCAGTAGTAGATGAAAGACAACATGTAGAACATGAAAGACAACCAGCAAAAGATGAAGGACAACTAATAGAATATGAAAGACAACTACAAGAAATGAAAGACAACCAGTAGAACATGAAAGAGAACCGGTAGAATATAAAAGACAACTAGTACAAGAGGAAAAACAACTAGAATAAAATGAAAAACAATTAGAAGAAGATGAAGCACAACTAGAAAAAGATGAAATACAACCAGTAGTAGTTGAAAGACAACAAGTATAACATGAATGACCACCAGGAAGACGAAAAACAACTAAATAGAAGATGCAGGACAACTAGAAGAAGATGGACAAATAGAACAAGATGAAATACAATCAGTAGCAGATGAAAGACAACCAATAGAACATGAATGACAACCAGTAGAATTGAAAAAACAACTAGTACAAGATGAAAGTCAACCCGAAGAATATGAAAGACAACTAGAAGAATATGAAATACAACTACAAGAAAATAAAATACAAACAAGTAGAACAAGAAAGACAACCAGCACAATATGAAGGACAACCAATAGAATATGAAAGACAACTACAAGAAGATGAAAGACAACTAGTAGAACTTGAAAGACATCCAGTAGAAGAAAAAAGACAACTTCAAGTAGATGAAAAACCACTACAAAAAGATGAAAAACAACTAGAAAAAGATGAAATACAACTAGAAGAAGAATAAGTAGATAAAGGACAACCAGTAGAATACGAATGACCACTAGGAAGACAAAAACCAACTAGTAGAATATGCAAGGCAACTAGAAGAAGGTGAAAGACAACAAGATGAAGATCAAATACAACCAGTAGTATATGAAAGACAACTAGTAGGCCATGAATGACAACTAGTAGAACATGGAAACAACCAGTATAAGATGACATACTAGTAGTAGATGAAAGACAACTAGAAGAAGATAAAAAAACAACTTGAAGAACATGAATAACAATCAGCACAAAATGAAAGACAACTAGAAGAAGATGAAAAATAACTTGTAGAAGATAAAAAGTCTTTCAAAAGAAAATGAAAAAGAACTAGTAGAAGATGAAAAACAAGTAGAAGAAGATGAAAGACAACTAGTAGAACATGAAAGACAACTAATACAAGATGAATGACAACTAGAAGAAGACAAACACAATACAACTAGAAAATGATTAAGGCAACTAGATGAAGATGAAAAACAATTACAAGAACATGAAAGATAACCAGTACATATTGAAAGACAACCACTAGGACATGAAATACAACTACAAGAAGATGAAAGACAAGTAGAACTTGAAAGACAACTAGTACAAGATGAAAGACAACCAAAAGAAGATGAATAAAAACTGGTTGAAGATGAAAGACAACCAGAAGAAGATACAAAATAACCTGTAGAAGATGAAAGACAACCAAAAGAAGATGAAAAAGTAGTAGAAGATGAAAAACAACTAGAAGAATATTAAAGACAACTAGTAGAACATGAAAGACAACTAGTAGAACATAAAAGACAACCAGTACAAGATGAAAGACATCATGAAGAAGATGAAAAATAACTAGAAGAAGATGAAATACAACTAGTGGTAAATGAAAAACAACTACAACAGGATGAAAGACAACCAGTACAAGATGAAAGACAACTAAGATAATATGAAAAGCAATTAGTAGAAGATGAAATACAATCTGTATTAGATGAAAGTCAACCAATAGAACATTAATGACAACCAGTAGACCATAAAAGACAACTATTACAAGGTGAAAGACAACAAGAAGAGATGAAAGACAAATAGTTGAACATGAAAACAACCAGTACAAAATGAAAGACTACCAATAGAACATGAAAGACAATGATGAGTCCAAATTGAACTACTACTTTTAAATATTTATAAACCCTAATTTCTACTTACGTTCAGATCACAAGCGTATGATTCTATCGTGTAGTATGATTGGGGTATCGATCCACAGGGATAGTGTATTAGATTTTAAACAATTTTTACTAGTCTAGGTTGTCGGATTTTTGAAATTGAGGTGGTGGTGATAAATGCAATTAAGGTATTATAGCTACAAAAGGTTAAATAGTAGATAGAGAGCCTTTAGGGTTCGAGTTTCCTGTCCTTCTTAATCATGCAAAAAACAACTAGAAGAAGATGAAAGGCAGCTAGTAGATCATGAAAGACAACTAGAAGTAGATAAAAAATTTCTTGTAGAAGATGAAAAAGAACTAGTTGAAGATGAAAAACAACTAGAATAAGATAAAAGACAATAGTATAACATGACAACTAGTACTAGATGAAAAACAACTACAAGAAAATGATAGACAACTAGTAGAACTTGAAAGATAACTTGAAGAAGATGAAAAACAATTAGAAAAAGATGAAATACAACTAGTGGTAAATGAAAGACAACTACAACAGGATGAAATACAATCAGTAGATCATGAAAGACGACTGGTAGAATATGAAAAACAACTAATAGAAGATGATGGACAACTTGAAGAAGATGGAATACAATCAGTAGTAGATGAAAGACAACCAATAGAACATGAATGACAACCATTAGACCATGAAAGACTTCCAGTACTAGATGAAAGACAACTAGAAAAACAAGAAATACAACTAGTACAAAATGAATGAAAACCAATATAAATGAAAGACAACTAGAAGAAGATGAAATACAACAAGTAGAACATGAAAGACAAGCAGTACAAGATAAAAAACAATTAGAAGAAGATGAAAAACAAATAGAAAAAGATAAAAGACAAATAGAAGAAGATGAAAGACAACCAATAGAACAATAATGACAACCAGTAGAACATGAAAGACAACCAATATAAGATGAAAGACAACTAGAAGAACATGAAAGACAACCACAAAACTTGTTGCTAAAGGTTTTAGTCAAGTTCATGAAATTGATTATGACGAAACCTTCTCGCCCGTTGATATGTTCAAGTCTATTCGGATTTTACTAGCCATCGCTGCATTTCATGATTATGAAATATGGCAAATGGATGTCAAAACAATGTTCCTAAATGGAAACTTGGAAGAGGATGTGTACATGGTACAACCTCAAGGTTTTGAAGATCCAAAGCATGGCAGTAAAGTATACAAGCTTCAAAGATCTATTTATGGATTGAAGCAAGCATCAAGGTGTTGGAACAAGCGCTTTGATGACGAGGTTAAAAACCTCAGGTTCATCCAAAGCGAAGAGAAACCTTGTGTATACAAGAAGGTTAGGGGGTGCCACATGGTGTTTTTGGTGTTGTATGTCGATGACATACTCCTAATTGGAAAACTCCTAATTGGAAACTTTATACCCTTGTTGGAGCAAACAAAATCTTCATTGAAAGATGTTTTCTCAATGAAGGATTTGGGCGAGGCTCAATATATCTTAGGCATAAAGATATGAAGAGATAGGCCTCGAAGACTCATTAGCTAAAGTCAATATGTTTACATTGATAAAGTGTTGAAAAGATTCAACATGCAAAAATCCAAGAAAGGAAATGTGCCAATGACTCAAGGTTTAACACTTAGCACGTCTCAATGTGCCGTCACGAGGAGACATCGAAATGATGAAGGATATACCATATGCTTCTGTCATTGGTTCCATCATGTATGTTATGGTGTGTTCACATCTCGATATTGCATATGCTCTAAGTGTGACAAGTCGTCACCAAGCCCATGCAGGTCCAGCACATTGGACCGCGGTCAAGAAAATTCTTAAGTATCTTAACAGGATTAAGAATAAGTTTCTTGTGTATGGAGGAAAAAGGGAGCTCATTGTAGAAGGCTACGTTGATGTAAGTTTTCAAAATGATTATGATGATAGAAGATCACATTTAGGGTATGTCTTCACTCTGAATGGTGGTGCATTTAGTTGGAGAAGTATTAAACAATCAACTA
The DNA here is from genome assembly GCA_025461125.1 of Carex kokanica. Taxonomy (NCBI): domain Eukaryota; kingdom Viridiplantae; phylum Streptophyta; class Magnoliopsida; order Poales; family Cyperaceae; genus Carex; species Carex kokanica. The sequence goes on along the minus strand of JAJGRX010000856.1, from coordinate 1,365,164 downwards.
CGGCTGACTCAAGTTCTAGTTGTTGTTTTTTCTTCTTCAAGTTGTCTTTCATCTGGTACTAGTTGTCTTTCATATTCTATTAGTTGTCTTTCATATTTTTATAGTTGTTTTCTTCATCATCTTCTAGTTGTACTGGTTGTCTTCTTCTAGTTGTTTTTCATCTTGTACTAGTTGTCTTTCATGTTCTCCTAATTGTCTTTCATCTTCTTCTAGCTGTTTTTCATCTTATTTTGGTTGTCTCTTCTACTAGTTGTTTTTTCATCTTCTTCTAGTTGTCTTTCATCTTCTTCTTTTTGTCATTCATTATCTTCTTGTGGTCTTTTATCTTCTTCATGTTCTATTGGTTGTATTTCATATACTGCTTGTTATAATTCATTTTCTTCTAGTTGTCTTGCATCATCTACTGATTATTTTTCATCTTCTTCTTGTTGTCATTTATGTTCTACTGGTTGTCTTTCTTCTACTACCGGTTGTATTTCATCTTTGAAAGTAATGAAGTACCTATAACCATCTCTTGCACTTGTGCTCATTGGACGGCATACATCGGAATGTATCAACTTCAATAAATCTTTCGCTCTTGAACCTTTCTTCTTGAAAGGTTTCTTGGTCATCTTACCAATTAAACAAGGTTCATATGTCTCTATTGCTTTGCAATCAAGGAGACTAAGAATGTTTTCTTGTAATTTCTTACAGTGTAATGTTCATATGGTTGGTCACATCATCTCCACAAAATAAACGAGTCAAGTGCCACACAATTATTAATTTGTAGCTTAGAGTGGAATAAAATGAGAAGGAAACACGCTTAATTTTTAATGAGACTTATTAATGACATAATTACTTTTGGTAGGTCATGTATTCATAATTACTTTTATTCTTTCTGAATATTCTTGGTTTAAATCTTTTTGGTTTAATATTCAAACCGCCACAAAAAAACAAATTACCGGTCTTTGTTACCTATTCCATGCGACTTACAAGGATATCCTGAGAAACAAATCTAATTGACAATTCAAGTTCACCTAAAGCACTTCTTTACATGTTAGGTGAAACAAATTATTCGTTTGGAATTTAAAAAGGAGCACGATTTGATATAAAATACTTTATGGTAACATCAATCTCTTTGAGGTTATTAGGCGCCTTCAAGTAAATACTTAATCAATCATAATTTTATGGTCCAAGTCATAGAAATTGATATTCGCACACATGACATTTTCAACTTTATAAAATCCGATTTCATCCGCATCTTTTAGAGTTCTTTTTGACGGAGGAAATATGATTGCAAACGAGTCGAGCTCGAGCAAACTTAACCTAATTAATGCTTGATTTAATACAAGTCAAACCGATTCGAGCTCAAGTCGAAAAGCAATCGAGCTAACTCAAATTCAAATTGAACTTGAGCCCTACACGAGCTTAATTATCAAGATTTCTTTACATTTATTTTCATATTATCTTTAACTAATTAATTTGTAAAATAATTAATATTCATTCCATTCTAGATTATATTTTTTATTTACATATATTTTGTTAATAATATAATAAGGTAAAATAAATATCTATAGCTAAAAAACTAATAATTTTATGCTATATATATTAATTGTTAAGTACTTCAATTTTCATAATATAATTACGTATCAAACATATTTGAGTCGAGTTCGAGTGAGTCAATGAAAATAATTTTGAGGTCGAGCTGACCAAAAATCTTATCGATCGAGTCGAGCTCAAGCTAGCTAGATTCGAGTCGATCTCAAGGATCCCTTATTGCCTAGCAGTGTTCACACCGAATCTTTTTTTGCATATCAATAAGATTAGACACTGATAGGGGTGTCAATGATACTCTTTTAACTGTTTATCTGACTCGTACCATATTTGATAAGACATATATAGATAAGGTTCTTTTCGTTAGCTTATCGGGTATGAATATGAGTATGAATAAGAAAACGTATTCATTAGTTTATTGAGTAAGGGTATAAGTAAGAGCTATTTTGTATCCGTTACTCTATATATAATTATTAAATATAAAATATATATGATAACTTTTTTATTTATACATATAACTATATAATTTTATTATTTTAATTAGATTGATTTATATTGCATTTCATATAATTCTTTATTTAGTAATTTATGATAAAATTAAGTTATACAACATTTTATATATATTTTTAATTAGTGAAACATGTGATAGGCTAGTGTATTTTTTTATGTTCAAACATGTGATATATACTAAAGGTTTTCTAATATGAGTAATAAATTTTCTTTATTTTACTAAATACTTAGTAATTTTGTCGTTTATGCGAAGGCATAATAAATATAATATGCCCACGCGCATATCGCCTTATTTTCTTTTCCGATAGCAACAATAATCAACGCTGTTATCAAGCACGCTAAAGTAACACCAATTTTATGACATCTTTATCAACAGAATACCGGCCAATGGAAGGTTGATTTTTATAATTATTATATTATTTTAAGGAGCATGTTTTCGACGCTATACACATGCGAAGGATAAGCATATCATATTGGCAACAACGTTACAAACCAGTGTTCTAAATAGCGCGCTATAGCGCCACTATAGCGATTTTGGACCCCAAACGCTACGCTATGACATCAAAATGCACTATTTGCGCTACGGCCACTATAGCGGCCGCTACAGCGCTATAGCGGTCCGCTATTTGCGCTATAAAATATGGGGTTTTTTTTAAAGCAATTTATATGGGTTTTAAATAAAGATCCAAAAAAAATCAAACCAAAATTGAATTTGTTACTACTTGCTACAGATAAATCAATTTGAAATTGGGAATATAAATTGAAATTTGAATAGAAAAAAAGTCCAACCGAAATTAAAATTTGAATAGAAAAAAAAATAGATTATGTCATGAATCATGATGCTTAAGATATTTTTAATAGGAAAAATTGATAGTTTATGATATTACTATTGATATTTTGAACCGCAATTTGGACTTTGTACGGGTTCAATATGAATATTATAATTTCTTAATTACTTTGGTGTTATTTATTATTCTATGAGACTTTAGATAATGTTGATATTTAGTACAAATATTGAATATACGGAATGTAAAAAAAAAACGATATTTGGAATAGCTTCCACTATAGCGACGCTATTCGCTATAGCTTTTTTTTGTAGCCTTCCCGCTATGACGCTATAAACGTTATTTAGAACCTTGTTACAAACATATCCGATCTATGATCTGTTTATGTTGTTTCATTACTTCAACGTTAGATTAATATGTAAAATAATTATATATTATATATTTTTAATTTTAATTTTATACTTCATTAAAATGATATATGCAGTTTACAAAATATTGAACATTAATATGTCATATATAGTGTAGATTTTTAATATATAAAACTTTATGAGTAATATTCAATAATAATAATGGACTTAAATGAATAATTACCAAATAGGTCACTATGGATCTTCTTGGGCGGTATATAATTGTGGTTTGATTCCAAAATATAAGGAATCAGGATTCACTCTTGTTATTCCAATTGTATGCGGGAGAACTTTGAAGAAGGAATAATATAAAAAAGGCTCTCTAATAAACCCTTGCTATGCTAGAAGAACTAAATCGGTGGTGCTTTTACACACAAAGAATTATGAATTCATGTACACTTCCGCACTTCAGTTTATATTCAATTGCGGTGATTGGCGATGATATTCATCGGCCTCTACAATCTAGGCACGGATTATCTGCCTCAACAGTTCAAGACTGCACATATGTTGTCAAATCAATCAGATGATGCAAATGGAAATGGAAGCCATCAGGACAATTTTCAGTCAAAACAACTTAATCTAACATATATATGTGCCAAGATTGAGAATATTTGCCTTACTGATTGCAGATAGCGAGCAGATTGCACAAAATCTGAACGCTCAAAGTGCCACCGAGAATGAGAATATTTAGCTTACTGATGATCTTAAACAAAGTCTTAACGTTGGACAATCTAATAAGAAGGGGTTGGAACCTGGTGAATATGTGTGTTTTAAGTAGATGCAAGTCTGAATCAGTATCTCACCTGTTTCTTAATTGTCCAATCCCGATGATATTATACTGAATATCAAGTATAAAAGCAACATCAGCAATGAATTCACAGTACCTGCACAAAAGAGTAAAGAGCAATTATATTAATCACACAATTCACAATTTGGAGGGAAAGATGCTCTAGTATTTTTAGACTAAGGGCCTGTTCGGCGCCAAAAGAGAAACGGGAATGAGTCTGGAAACATAAAATTTTTGAATTGAATTTTACTGTGCGCATGGGGAAAAAAATTCAGTCTGAGTGAATTTTTTTTTTCCCACGCACACAGTACCATGCCGAACAGGCCCTAAAAGTGAGAGGCAATGGGAGAGAGTCGGTGCAAATAGTTAAGCTTCTCTTCACTCCAATTTGGAGTTATAAATAGCTAGTGTAAAGTTTACATCATCTCCCTTTCCCTCCCCTCTTCTCCCCTTAAAATGTAATGTTCCAGAGCAAGTAAACATGATACGGTCAGATCTAGTCATCCCTCTCCCCTCCCCTCCCCTCCTCTACCCTCTTCTAGAGCACACTCTAATTAATTACAAAAATAAATGAACTGATGGGCATACAATACCAATGGAAATACAGCTCAATGTTAGCTTCAGATAAAACACTGCTTGAAAATTCTGTTCATTTTGTTTTGTTTTAATTTCATTCCATTTTCTTTTACTTCAGATGTCAAACTCAATTTTTGAGCAATTTTCATTTTGAACTTTAGTTACAACGCTAAGGTGTTCTTAAGCTCATCAAGTCCCTTTGTGAGCTTAACTCCAAAATCTATCAGATTGACTTCAAACGACGCATCCAAACTGTTGAAACCGATCTACTTCATGAGTGATGCGTTTACATGTCAAATTTTTAAATTTTTGAACTAATTTAGTATGAAGTCAAGTGGTAAAAAAAATGATTTATAAGTTAATTTTAATGAGTTCATTTTTTATCATTTTTTTACCGCTTAACTTTATACTAAACTAGTTCGAAAAATTATAAATTTGACATGTAAATGCATCACTCGTGAAGTAGAACGGTTTCAACGGTTTGGATGTGTCGTTTGAAGTCAATCAGATAGGTTTTTGAGTTAAACTCACAAAGGAGCTTGGTGAGCTTAAGAACACCTTAGTTCTACTCTAAATATAATTCAAATAAGAGCATGGCCCTTATTTTTCCTCAAAAAAATCCCTGATTACATTACTTATTTAGACGGTTCACATAGCCATCATCTTATTAATTCTTAATCTTTTGCATCACCCCTCTTACTAGTTCCAAGCTTTCTATATAGTACTAATTAATATTCTTGCTGACAAACTCTTTTGACTTGTTTTCATTTTAGTTTTTTTGGCTAAAAAAGAACAAGTCAAAAAAGTTTGTCATAAAAGTACAGAAACGAAGAACTCAACAGAAAAAAAAACTAAAAGCAGATTATGGCTTCACAGCAGCATCGATCTTGCCTGTTTACTTAACAAAGATGTGATACAAATTTGCTACATTCTCAATTGACTCTAACTTGAGGATATTCCAATGATGGATGGATATGGAGACAAAGGTGAAAATGGTGGCAAGTTAAACAGTTCCTCCCAGGCCAAACAGTCAGTACCTGTCTGGCTCGACGGTGTGTGCATTCTATCGACCTCTAACTCTACCAACCTCTCTTTCTTCAGTTCCCTTGCCACCTCTAAATCTGCTTCTTCATGTCTCTTCCTCTTTAATGGCGCGCTTTGCTCCTTGGCATGTTCTTGTACTGTGTCAATGTCAAACACTGATTCAACCCATGTACCCAACTGATCATCTTCGATTGTCAATTTCTGACCCCAGTCAGAACTATCTTGTGATTCATCAGATGATGATGAGTTCTTCGTTGTGATATTATCACCAGATTTACCAACACAATTGGTACTTGTTTGCACCAAGAGCACCGGTTCACTACTACAGCCAATCTCATTTGGGAAGTTAAGTATGGCCTTTGGCCCCCGCATTCGGAAAGCTGCAAGGTCATATGCTCTTGCCGCCTCAATAGCTGTATCATATGTACCAAGCCAAACCCGTGAACCTCTCCTTTTCGCGTCCCGGATCTCAGCCGCATACTTCCCCCATGGCCTCTGCCTTACGCCACGGTATTTTATCCTCTCCTCTTGAACTGGCTGTGAGATGGTTAGTGACGGTTTGCTTCGCTGAGGAGACGATTGACTGCCGAACTGGATTATAGTCGCAACCCGTTTATTTTGTTCAGATGTAACTACTGTATTCAGATTTGTTTCATCGAGGTGTTTTTGGATAACATCAAGTAAATAGCGGCCATGATTACCATTGAAATCCATCAGATGGAACTTGCGGCGATGGAAGAGAAACCAGTTGTATTTCTATTAGTTTGTTGGTAAAATGAAGAATGGATTGTGGTGTTTTTATAATGGATGCAGATGAGAATTTGACCGTTTTAGTAGCTGGTCAAGCTAACTGGAGCATAGCAAAGAGTATTATTATCTTTCCTTTATTTTTTATTTGGACCAGCGAATTAGTGCCTTTCCCGTTGGCTGAAAAGTAGTTATTTGACAAATTAATGGAAACTGTCAAGTTCTATGTTAACACGATTCAAAAACTTGTTCTAAAAAAAGGAGAATAGCATAGACTTTCAAATGATTATGACGTCGCACTTGAAAAAAGAGTTGTTGGTCCGGAATTTTGTGAGTTTTTTTATTAAAATTATTGGTTAATCACATGTGTAAAATATCAGCCGTAGTATTTAGATGTGTGATTTATCAATACGAGAGTTTTTGTTAGAAGGATAAATATGTAATTTTATAATATTGGTGGGAAAATATATAATTATGAAATTTAAAAAATAATAAATATGAAAGGATAACTATGGTATATTCGTACGCATCCTGTCTCATGGATTTTTTGTATTTCACTTTCTTGCTTTCATATTTAACTTTTTTGTATTTTTTGTATTTCACTTTCTTCCTTCTTTCATTCTGACAGTGCTCGGTACCAGAAAAAACAGGTACCCAACGATGCCTTCTTGCCTAAATTTGATGGTTTACCTTTCTTTCTGAGGGTTTAAACTTAATTAATACTCAAATTTAGGCTTAAATAGGGATTTTTAGAAAATCCTCGATGGGACTGCTCGGTACCCGTTAAAAACCGTGGCTTAGATGGGCTGTGGTGCTTTTCTTTTTTGATGTCATACTCTTAATCAACTCTCCACAATTATCTCAATATCGTCGGCAATTTCTTTATTATTGGTACGGTTTAGACTTTAGAGACCTCTTCGGAGAAATTAAAAGTTTCGATGCACAAATTTCGTTATTTCACATATGAGCTATGGTCGTAAAATGTCAGAAAATGGATTCTCACTTCTCTTTAGAAAAAAGAAAAGAGGGAAAAAAATTGGGCTTGGACTTTGTGCAGGTCTTGGACTCAGAATTGGAATTTATTAAACTAATGTAATTACTGAATAGAGACAATTTTATGTATACCTTTACAATTTTTAGGTATACTACTCAAAAACTATAAAATTACATATTTTTCCTTCAAATTCTATAATTACATATTTATCATTTAAAATTCTAATAACTCACGTATTTATTCTGTAATTGAAAACTAAGAGTAATTAGGTTTAATCTTATATAAGATATAATTAAGCACTACCTTTTCCTTCCTCACCCTCCTTCCTCCTTCCTCTTAATTTTTCCCTCTCTCTTTCCGTTCCTACTAAGATTAATCAGCTTAGAAGGAAAGATAAGGGCCTTGTCCTTAGATTTCATATAGGATGGACACAAGTTGTGTGAAGGTTACAATATGTAAAACAAAAGAAAAGAAACAACTGAAACTATAAAAGAAACGTTGACTATGTAACAACGTGACCCTTGGAAATAGGAAAATAAAGAAACAGAGAAATAGAAAAAATTAAAAAAAGAAACAACGAACGTCAGTACCAGTACATTGGTACCATCGTACTGGTAGCCTCATTTTGTTTCATTGATAAGCTTGGTTCAAGTGCTCCAGTTTTGATACTCCTTTGTGATCTCCCATACAATAAGTTCCACCATTTTGTGTTGATATGTGAATAAGAGTCGGCATTGTTCCCTCAAAATAATAAAGCAGGTGACTGTCTACATCCCCCTCACGACCATGTTTTGTGATGCAATGGTTGTCGATCGATTCCAAATAACAAAGCAGGTGACTGCTGCATTGTGGCACATATAACAACTTGGTAATAAATTTTTTTTTTTGAGGGTTAGTGGAAAATTTCACTGAGAAATATATTGATTAAAAAAATAGGGGGAATTTCATGTATACCCCTCAAAAACTTCAAAATTACGTATTTTCCCCTCTAAATTTTGAAATTACATATTTCCCCCTCTAAACTATAAAAACTCACAAATTTACCCAGTTTATTGTCTTTTAAATTAAAATACATTCTAAATTTATAAAATACCCATTTTACCCTTTCATTAAAAGCATAAAATGTCCATCTAACTCAAATTTGAATCTGAGGAACCACCGTCCGATTCACGCGCATCGCATTAAGATCTGTGAGCATTGCTTCAATATTCATGCTGATCTAGTATGCACGGATCTTAAAGCAATTCCGATCCACGCACGTGACATTAAAATCTGTGCACGTTACTTCAATATCCGTGCGTGTTCGCTTCAAGATTCGTGCTGATAGAGTGGGTACGGATTTTAAAACAGTTCGGAAAGTAGAGGAACTCTTCAGATTCAAATTTGAGTTAGATGGGCGTTTTATGCTTTTAATGAAAGGGTAAAATGGGTATTTTATAAATTTAGAATGTGTTTTAATTTAAAAGACAATAAAATGGATAAATTTGTGAGTTTTTATAGTTTAGAGGGGGGAATATGTAATTTCAAAGTTTAGAGGAGGAAATACGTAATTTTGAAATTTTTGAGGGGTATACGTGAAATTCCTCCAAAAAAATATATACAAGATCCTATCGTTTTCCGATGAGGACGGTAAGATAAAGTGAAAGACAGAAATTTAACTCAACTAAGCTACATTTATTGTACCCAGCTCAAATGCTTAAAAGTTCCAACTTGGTAATAAATTAATACTGGCAAAAATCGATTGACCTTCTGTCGTTAAAACATCGCCACGGTCATGACACTTCAAACCTCCCCAGATATATATAAAAAACAACTAAAACAAAATCAAACGGTACAGACAACTGCCAAGTATTTACTTACAAATTATAGGTACGTTCAATAGATAACAAACGTTCTTCCATGAGTCAAACAAAACAAAAATGAAGCAAGTGTCCAGTTGGAAAGCCACAAGACAAGTTATCATGCACTTCTGAGGAGCTTACAGCTCAGAAACCGTACAGATGATGCTGCACGCCCGCACATGTATTATTCTCGGTAGGAAGGGAAAGAAGGAAGGAGAAAAGAAGAAGGGGAAGGGAGTGATTAATTACATTTTATATAAGATTAATCTAACTAATTTTAGTTTTCAATTAATTGGGTAATATGTGAGTTATTATAATTTTAGATGGTAAATACGTAATTATAGAATTTGGAGAGGGAAATATATAATTTCATAGTTTTTATTGGTATATTTAAAATTGGGGGAATTTCACGTATACCCCTCAAAAATTTCAAAATTACGTATTCCCCCTCTAAACTTAAAAATTACGTATTTACCCCTCTAAACTTCAAAACCTCACAAATTTACCCATTTTATTGTCTTTTATATTAAACCTCATTCTATATTTATAAAATACCCATTTTACTCTTTATTAAAAGCATCAACAATCCATCGGACTCAAATTTGAATATGAAGAGTTCCTCTACTGTCTGATCTGTGCGCATCGCATTAAGATCTGTGCATGTAGCTTCAATATTCGTGCGTGTTCGCTTTGAGATTCGTGCTGATCTAGTGTGCACGGATCTGAAAGCAGTTCGGACCGTAGAGGAACCCTTCAGATTCAAATTTGAGTATGATGGACGTTTTATGCTTTTAATAAAGGGTAAATTGGTTATTTTATAAATTTAGATGAGTTTTAATATAATAGACAATAAAATGGATAAATTTGTGAGTTTATGAAGTTTAGAGGGGGAAATATGTAATTTTAACTTTAGAGGAGGAAATACGTAATTTTGAAGTTTTTGAGGGGTATACATGAAATTCCCCCTTTAAAATTACGTGTATAGTTATTGGCTTTTTAATTAAAACTTATTTTAAATTTATAAAGTTCTCAATTTATCCTTTATTAAAAATTAAAAAAATGTAGTTTGTGTAAGCGAAATATATAGTCTTCTAATTTACCAGAGAGAATTGTATGCTTATATGATATTGTGTATGCATCATAAATAGATAAATAAATTATTTGCTCTCATAAATCAACTATTTAGAAAACTGAACATTTTTCCTACATATGCTACATATTTTTTTAATAAAAGATAAAATGACAATTTCATAAATTTAAAATGATTTTTGATAGAAAAGACAATAAATTGGGTAAATTTGTGAGTATTTGAAATTTAGAAATGTATATATGATATCACAAAGAAGAAAAAAGATGCCAGTTTAATAAGTTTTTGAAAGGTATATATGAAATTTCTCCTAATGAATATGACAATTAAGTAGGGAAACTTCATAAATTGTGGTTAATGAAAGGGATTAATAAAACATGGCATATTTAAACTATTTTTTTGGGGCTTTAAATGACCGTTGGCACTGGCATTATCCAAAATTTACCAGAAAGTATTACAGAGTCCATTACATAGTACAGCAGGTTTTGAAGACTAGCAATTAAAAGTGCGCTCCACGTAATTAATTGACGCAATATGTAGTAGGTTGTATTTTTACTCTTCTTACAAGGAAAGTTAGGGGTGGTTTGATTTTGAATTCAGGTTAGAGCTGCTTGATCCGCATTAATTAGATGCGTGCGGATTAAAAACTATACATTCGTGCAAATTTCTAATGCTGATTGTATGACTCAGTGATTTTTTTCTTTATCTTTGAATTTTTAACTTTTTACAATAAATATTATAAATTAGCTCTTTCTATAAAATAAAATTATATGATATTTATTCATCCAGTCATCTCAATCTATTTTCTGATTCCGATCCTACCGTAGGAGCCATTCGATAAACATTAGAATTTCCACTGACAGTTTTAAGATACATACTAATTAAGTTCGCATGTATCTTGATGCGGATTGAACGACTCTAATCAAATTTAACCCGCCCCGCTTTGACAGGGATGCACATAAGAGGGAATGTTAATCGAAGAAGGGTTATATATGCTGTTGTGGTCAAAGTTTCGTTAAATGATATTAGTGGAGAGCTGGTTTGACTCCATATACCAAGTCCAACAGTTGAAATATTAAATGGACCATTTGTCAATTTCTAAATCCTTGTGACTGCTCGATGAGGTAAGGTTAAAATACCTCAAATCATTATTAGTCTTGTTAGTATCTTAATTCTATGGAAGACTGTTTTTTTTTTATTGTGAATTAGGTAAGGTTAAAATACTGTTTGTCTAAATCCTTGTGACTGCTCGATGAGGTAAGGTTAAAATACTGTTTTTTTTTTATAAAAGGAACAACAACTCTTGAATTAGGATTTATTACATGCTTATTCTTAAGAAGCATATATATCTTCTTAATTCATCATGTAATTCAATATCACGCTCTTAGCATGAATTATATTTTATTCTTATATTTCTACATAACAGATCCTGTTTGACAAACAATCAGACGAGATCATATATTTGATCATTTCTGGTAGAGTGACTTTCCTTCCTTCCACACCTTGATGTCGTGGGATTTTTTTCGACATCTTTTTTACCATTATAAATAATTCGGGGGTACTATATCTACGATACTATGCATATATAGTGCATAATGCATGGTTGGTACTATATATAGATCAATATTTTTATATTTAAAGTCTAAACATTTGATGTGAACCGTTCAACATATATACTTTTTTCTTTGTACCATGCTGATGCAGTTCTTATATATTTTAGAAATAGCATTCCTTTCCCGCGCTACCGGACCGTTACCACACCGCTGTCAGCATTTTGTTTTTTTCGTGCATCTCCCGCAAATTCATTTCACACTTTCTGTATAGCACAATTTGAACTTTTTTTTTTTATTTTTGTCATTTAATTTAACGTTCCTAATTCCAAGAAGAGACAAGTATATATCTTGACTTGAAAAAGGAAAAGAAATGGGAAAAATCACAGCAAAGAGTTGATATACACTGAGTCCCTGATCATCTTCTCGCGGAAACTCACATAGTAAAAATTAAGCAGTAGCTAATTTGTCATAAAATGATAAAAATACATAAACAAAGAACATGCAAAGGAAACTATGTATATATAGCGAATATATAATAGCTTGATGCAAATTGATATATTCTCAACTGATGACTCTAACTTGAGGATATTCCAGTGATTGAGCAGGAGACAAAGGCGACAATGGTGGCAAGTTAAGCAGTTCCGCCCAGTCGAAACAGTCGATAACTGTCCAGCTCGACGGTGTATGCATTCTACCGACCTCTAACTCTACCAACCTTTCTTTCTTCAGTTCCCTTGCCACCTCTAAATCTGCTTCATCATGTCTCTTCCTCTTAAATGGCTCGGTTTGCTCAGAATGTTCTTGCGCTGTATCAATGTCAATCACTGATTCGGCCCATGTACCCAACTGATCATCTTCATTTGTCAAGTGCTGACCCCAGTCAGAACTATCCTGTGATTCATCACATGATGATGTGTTTTTGGTTGTCATATTATTACTAGATTGACATAAGCTGGTATTTTTTCCTGGCAAGAGGAGCACTGGTTCACCGCTACAGCCGATCTCATTCGGGAAGTTAAGTATTGCCTTTGACCCCCGCATTTGAAAAGCTGCTAGATCATATGCCCTAGCCGCCTCAATAGCTGTGACATATGTACCAAGCCAAATCCGTGAACCCCGTTTTTTCGAGTCCCGGATTTCAGCCGCATACTTTCCCCATGGTCTCCGCCTTACGCCACGGTATTTTATCTTCGCCTCTTGGACTGGCTGCATGGTCCAATCAAAGCTTTTTGCTTGTGGTAGAGATACATTCAGCGATGGTTTGTTTTGCGTTGGAGACGGTTTATTGCCGAATCGGAGTACGGTTACAGCCGGATCAGTTGTCTGAGATTTAAATACCAGGTCGAGATATGCTTCGTCGAGGAGGTGATTTCTGATAAATTCAAGCGAGTTACCATTGTCTTTTTTTTGAAGGTTGGAAAGCGAGTTACCATTGTCACTGTTGTAAGCCATGAGAAGGAAACAAACAACACAAACAGCTTTCTTTTGTGTTAGTTAGTTTGTTCTTAGAAAAATGTATTTGTTGGTAAAGTAGAGGGGGGCATAGATGCCGTATTTATAAGGGAAAGACATCAGAATTTCACCTTTGAAAGCTACCTGGCCATGCTGACTAAGCAGAGATAGACAAAATAGATAATAGTAAGTCAAAGATGGCAATGTTGTTCAGTTCAACGCAGGGGCGGACTAAAAGCTACCTGGCCATGCTGACTAAGCAGAGATAGACAAAATAGATAATAGTAAGTCAAAGATGGCAATGTTGTTCAGTTCCACGCAGGGCCGGACCCATAAAGGGTCAGGCAAGTGCTTAGATTAAATTTTTTTTTAATTCAGTGTATTTTTATTTCTGTATCTTACTTCTGATTTAATACTGTATCTACTTCTGGCTTAGAATAATAGATTTATTGCTCTAATTTATTCATTGGCTCAGTCCGCTGCTTTGATTAATTCATTGTGCCTACCTCTGATCAAATTCCTGAATCTGCCCCTGGTTCCACGTTTCTAGCACAAAGAATTAATTAATAATAAATGCACCCTTGTATTTTGATTTGAAAATAAAGCGAAAAACAAAAACAGGAATCCAAGTCAAAAAATAAAAGAAAAATAAATAAAATAAATAATAAGAAATAATTTCTTGTTTAAATAGAAAGAGTCGTATCAAGTCATTAACAAAACTATTTTGAACAGAAAAGTAAGGGAAAAACAAAAATAGGAATAAAAAAAAATAAAAAATAAAAAATAGTATTTTGTATAAAATAGAAAGGGTCATACCATTTATGAGCCAGTTTGACCTAGCCCGGTCTGTAGATGTGTGAATTCCGTTTCTAAGCGGATAAACTCAACAATGTCTCTATCTAAGTTTCTTTTTAGCAATTATTGCCGTAACATTAATTCAGTTACTACCTAACTGCTTAGAAAAGATATTAACAGAGTTGGGTTGACTAGTCATATATTGTTTTATATAATTTTCAGTTTGTCTCTATCAACTGTGGGCTATATTAAATAAAAATAGCTCTGTCAATATTTCCACATGATCATACTGATTTATCCGGAGCTAATTTTCCTACCTTATTAATTGCGGTAGGTTTGAAGGTTTCAAAAGTGTTTCGATATAATCTATTACGATCTATACAATTGTATATATATAGTAGGGTTGAATTTTTTTTTTGCTTTTGACAAGGATGTATGCAAGATAAACGCTATGTAGTCAAAGCTTTCGTTAAATTTGCAATAGCTGGTTGGACCCATCCTGGGTCTAACAGTTGAAATATTAAATTGACCGTTTGACAATTCCTAATCATTTTTTTATGTGACACCATCATACAGTTATATGTTTTATCATTTTCGCTTCTTGCAATTAATATATCATATTTTTTTGTGAGACTTCGTTACCCCCGTGTTTAGTAGGAAACTAGGAAAAGTAGTATATATGGTCATGGAAATGGTGGTTTCTTACGTTTAATTAATCATTTTTTCAAATGATTGAATTTTTACTTCATGATGCCCCATAAATTGGAACAAAATGGAACTACTTAGCTCTATTCAGCTCATTGGTTATTTAAATTACAACGATTAATTAAATATGTAATCCAGTAGACTGTAATTAGAAAAACAATTCTGGTTGAACAGAAAATGCAATTCAGTAGACTTATTCAACTCCAGTATTAAATCATGTAAGTCAAATAAACAGAAGAATTATTGCGCCTATAATTATTTTAAAAACATCGTATTCAGTTAGTTAATTTAATCCTCAAAAGTGATACTCGTGACTGATTTTATAAATTGGTGAGATTTAGGGTCATAGTTTTTATGATTCTCTGACAGTGCTTTAATAATTTGTAGTATATTTAGGGTCATAGTTTTAAACTTGCAGACACAAATTAAAAATCCCTATACATATATCACACTAATTTTTTTTTTAAGAGAAAATTTCTCTGTTTTTTAATTTTAATAACACATATATAGAACTAATTTGTAGCCTGTATTCATAAATTTAAAGCAACATGTTTTTTTAAGTGCTGAATATATTTTTGGTTTGAATCTGTTCAAACCGCCACAAAAAAAAAAAAACCAAATTTCCGATCATCTCCAGTGTTGTAATTAATCATAATTTTGTGTATAATTTTGCATTTGTATTAAAGTTGTGTGCATATACTCATAATTTATTACAAATAATTAATTTGACACATCAAACTTAATAAGTAAATTTATTTTAACTTAGTTTTCTTATTAATTAATAAAGTTTAATGAATTTGTCATTTAGAAAAATCCAGATAAGACAAGAAAAATTATAATGCATATAACAAATAAATACAGAAAAAAGAATAATAAAAATAACTGACTAACCGACCTTATAAATAGAAAACGAATGAGTAATCAAGCCGTTAAACGGAAAACAAACGACTAATCGGACAAATCAGCTGATTAGTCGGTCTCGTTTACAAATAGCTTTCCAACTAGTATGTTTGTAATGATTTGTTCACCAACACTGACTAATCTATCAATTAATCGAGCTAAACGACTATTCTTTACAACACTGGTCATCTCTATTACGTAATCCCTGCGACTTCTGGAATTCGTATCCTCTGCATTAACTCAAATTTTGAGTTAAGATCTGAACCGTTCTATTGAGATATGCACTAATATTAAAGTGCCTGTGCATTATAGAAGTGAACATAATTGATCTGAATTCTAATCGTACGGTTCATAAATTAAGTCAAAGAGTACGTTAATGCAGAGGATAAGTATTCCGACTTCTGTGGATATTGGAGAACCAAATCTGATAATAATTATTGGATGAGAAATTAGAGCAAAACTAGGGTGTGATGTGCTTACCAAAAGAGTTTGGTGAGCACGACTCTAAAAGTATATCAGATCGGCTTCAAATGGCGAATCTAAACCGTTGAAATCTATGTACTTCATGAGTGATGCATGTACATGCAAAATTTTGAAAGTTTCGAATTTATTTGCTACAAGGTCAAGCGGTCAAAGAAATGATGAAAAATGAATATATAAAACAACTTATAAAATAACTTATAAAATAACTTATAAAAGGTTCATTTCTTTGACCGCTTGACCTTGCAGCAAATGAATTCGAAACTTTCAAAATTTTGTATATATGTACATGCATCACTTATGAAATACATGGATTTCAACGATTTAAATTCGTTATTTGAAGCCGATCTAATATACTTTTGGAGTTGTGCTCACCAAACTCTCTTGGTGAGCACATCACACCCTAGCTTTAGTAAGGTTGAAAATGACAGTTAGCAATCACGTTACATGACGTTAATGCAGAAATTAACAAAGAGTTCCAAATTGGTTCCGTTCAGAACGGTTGTTATCCGTTGAAACGCTTATCAAAAAAATTGTGAGATAAATTATACTAACCGTCATGAACGGACATATATGTTCAGAACGGTTAATATTAATTTGATATTACGAAAACTCTAATTTCAATATTCGTTACAATCCGTTCAAATAACATGATTGTTAATTTCAATACTTTTTGGAGTTGTGCTCACCAAACCCTCTTGGTGAGCACATCACACCCTAACTCTTCCATAGTAAAAATGTGATTGCTAATTTGTGATGAAATTACATAAACAAAGAACATGCAAAGGAAACTATAGCGAATATATAATAGTTTGATACAAATTGCTATATTCTCAACCAATGACTCTAACTTGAGGAGATTCCAGTAATGGATGTGGAGACAAAGGCGACAATGGTGGCAAGTTAATTAAGCAGTTCCTCCCAGTCAAAACAATCGATACCTGTCCAGCTCAACGGTGTATGCATTCTATCGACCTCTAACTCTGCCAACTTCTCTTTCTTTTGTTCCCTTGCCACCTCTGAATCTGCCTCATCATATCTCTTCCTCTTCAAAGGTTCGGTTTGCTGCTCGGCGTGAAATTGTGCTGAATCAATGTGATCAAACACTGATTCAGCCCATGTACCCAACTGATCATCTTCGATTGTCAAGTTCTGACCCCAGTCAAAACTATCCTGTGATTCATCAGATGGGAATCAGAGTAGGTCCGATGCCCATCGGACCTACCTTGGTTCGATGGGTGTGATGACCATTCGATCTGTATCAAGATTCGTGTGCTCTCCATCAAAATCCGTGCAAGTCTGTATCAATTTCCGTGCACATATATTTTGTTGCTAATCGTACGGTCCTAGAGCTAATTGAACCTAAATGTAGGTCCGATGCCCATCGGACCTACTCCTATCTCCATCAGATGATGATGTGTTTTTGGTTGTTATATTATCACTAGATTTACCAACACAGTTGGTATTTTGTCCAGCCAAGATCACTGGTTCACCGCTACAGCCGATCTCATTCGGGAAGTTAAGTATTGCCTTTGACCCCCGCATTCAAAAAGCTGCCAGGTCATATGCCCTAGCCGCCTGAATAGCTGTGTCATATGTACCAAGCCATATCCGTGAGCCCCGTTTTTTTGAGTCTCGGATCTCAGCCGCATACTTCCCCCATGGTCTCCGCCTCACGCCTCGGTACTTTATCCTCTCCTCTTTGACTGGCTGCATAGTCCAATCGAAGCTTTTTACTTGTGGTGGAGATACAGTTAGCGAAGGTTTGTTTTGCATCGGAGACGGTTGACTGCCGAATCTCAGGATGGTCACAGCCGAATCATTTGGTTCAGATTTAACAGTCAGATCGAGATATGCTTCGTCGAGGAGGTGGTTTCTGATGAAGTCAAGTGAATTACCATATTCACCGATGTAAGCCATTATTAGGAAACAACAAAAACAGTTTTGTTCTCTGTTAGTTTTGTTCTTAGAAAAATGATTTTGTTGGTAAAATAGATGGGGCATATATGTGGTGTATTTATAAGGGAGGAGCATCATAAATTGACCTTTGAAAGCTAAGCCATGCTGACTGATTAAGCAGAGCACAATAAAAAAAAATATAGTATTGTTCAGTTCCACCACCCTTCTAGCACCAGAAATTAATTAATAATAAATGCACCAGAAATTAATTTTACTTATTAGTTGTAGGTAATGGCAACTGCTCAAGTGGTTAATTAAGTGGTGATATTTGAGGTACTAGCTAGCATGATACTTGAAAGATTATGAACTTAATAAGTATAGCTCCAACTTGAAAATATTTACTGATGTGGATCTTAAAAAATTTTATACATTTAATAAGAAACTATTTATATTAAGTTAAATTTTTTATCTTATGAATTTTTGTAAATGATGTTGTTCTTTGTACAATGTTGTATGTTTAAAATTCATTCTATAGTACAGATAAGTTGAATACTTTGACTGTTATCTCATGTTAAAAGAAAAGAGTGATGTACGTAGTTTTAATTTGTTTTTCATTAGTTATATAGTTCTTGTATCTCAATTTATATTTTATGATATCATTAATATTTTTTTGACACTCAATGTTGATGACGAATTTTTTCAATGTTGATTTCGGCAAAAAAAAAAAGTGTAAATACATCCGAAATTTTTAAATATACCATTAAATAAAATAAACTAATAAACTACAAATTCTCTAGAATTCCAAAATTAACACGGACGCAACGACAGGTGGCGGCCAAGAATTGAGCAGATGCAACAGCAAGTTGCGGCCATGTATTTATCATAGCCTCAAATGGTCAAAATCTAACTAGTTAATCTTATATTTTGATACTAATAAACCTTAAACCTTAAATCCTAATCCTAAATCAGTCTAAAACTACTTCTAAAACAAAAATTGAAATGAGAAGAGAACAAAAAAATTACCCGAAAGCTATGATGGGACGCGAAATGAGGAGTGATCTCTCTCTTTCTCTCTACAACTAGAACAACTTAAAAAAAAATTGGTCAAATAGGGCAGAAATTCTGCTTAAATTTTGTACTAATTTGGTACTATTGTGGTACCATTTGGAACAATTTTGGTAATATTTTGGTCAAAATCTAATTAAGTAATTATTATTTTTGGTAAATCTAATTAATTAATAATTAATTTTGGTAGTAAATCTTATACCATAAATCCTAAACCTAAACCTAAATTTGGTATTAATTTGATACTATTTTTGTACCATTTAGAACAATATTGGTAATATTTTGGTCAAAATCTAATTAATTAATAATAAATTTTCATAAATCTAATTAATTAATAAAAAAAATTTGGTACTAATAAACCTTATACCATAAATCCTAAACTTGTATCTAAATTCTAAACTCTAAACCTATCTAAATCTACTACTAAAATAAAAATTGATACGAGAGCAAAGAAGAAAACTTACCCGAAGATGAAGGATCTAGTGTGAATGATATTTGTGATCTCTCTCTCCTGTCGGATTTATATACAACGCAACTTATCGTTGAGGCCATGATAAATGCGTGGACGCAACCTATCGTTGAAGCCACCATTTAATGGCCGCAACTTGTCGTTGCTTCTGCTCAATTCCTGGTTGCTACCTGTCGTTGCATCCGTGCTAATTTTGAAGTTCCACATAATTCGTGATTTATTGATTTTTTTTTTGAATGGTATATTTAAAAATTTCGGTAAATACATGCATAATGATTTTATGCAGTCTCAAATAGAGTGTTCATCGATTGTTTTAATTTCAATATATTGAAAAGAAAAACAAATGAAAACAAATAGGTTTTTGTTTAAAATAGAAAGTGTCGTATTTGTCATTAACAAAAATATTTTGAACTGAAAATAGGCGAAAAACAAAAACAGGAATCCAAAGCAAAAACAAACAAAAAATAATGAAAAATAATGAATAATAATAATAATAATAATAATAAATAGTTCTGGGTTAAAATAGAAGAGTCGTGACAATGATCAACAAAACTATTTTGAAAAGAAAAGGAAAGCGAAAAACAAAAACGCAAATGCAGTAAAATATTAATAATTAATAATATTTTTTGTTTAAATTAGAAAGGGTCGGGTGAATTGGTCATTACGACTTAATTATGAGCCCAGTTTGACCTGACCTGGCCTGGTCGTGTCAATTTTTTTTTTGGTTAAAAGGCCGAGGCCCAGTTTCATTTAATGAAAACGAAACAAAGTTTGGTACTTACAAAATCCTTTAGAGATATTGCTATCTCCAGCACTACCCTCATCATGAGTATATAAACTATAAAAGGAAATGCGAACATAACCCACTTATAACCACTAGCTTTTAGCTCTTACATAGAGTCCAACTATTCTAACAAAACCACATCCTAACAGAAAAGTAAGACTATCCTGTCTTGGTGTGCGACTACGTGCTCTCTGTATCAGAGCCATGCTCCCGCTGTTCTTGATGGATGGAGACACTCTCTTCGTCGCCCGGCCAGATAACCCTGAGAGGGATGATATCCAACGTTTCCTTACTTGGCAACCAGCGTTGCGTCCCTTCTGTCACTTTCTTCTTGATTCTCCTATGACCTGTCCAGTAAAATACCAGAGATATAATTAGAAAAATCAAAGAACGAGCTGTTTTAGGAGCTGATTGCTGGAAACTGATCTCGTTGCGATGTTTCCACACCGTCCAGCAAACAGCACTGAAAACCAGCAGGAATGATTGCCTAGCAGAAGAAGATAAAGATAGGGCATAAGAGATAACATCATTCATATGGCTCCACTGCCTATAGAACTGTTGGTGAATATCTAAGTAAAACCAGATTTGCTGGACATATCTGCATTGTATGAATAAATGGGAAACTGTTTCAGTCTCAGAGCAGAAAACACATTGGGTATTACCGTCCCAACCCCGTTTCCTTAGGTTATTCTTAGTAAGGATTTTATTTTTAAAAGTAAGCCACATGAAAATGCGGATTTTTGGAGGGGTAGGGATAGTCCAGCATAACATCGGTGTGTTGGTTAAAACGCCTCTAAAGTTAAGCATATGATAGATAGATCTCACAGTGAAAGTGCCATGAGGGTCCCATCTCCATGCCAATTTATCAAATTCATGTGTGAAAGATAATTGACTGAGCATGTGAAGCAAGTCATTCCATTCAATAAAAGAGATCCCTGTAAGAGGATCAGTAAAGGACACTCTTTGTCCTTGGGAAGTAATAACTTCGGACAACAAGATGTCTTTGTTAGCACACTGAGAATATACTTGAGGATATCTAGATGCTAATGAACAGTTGTCATACCATATATCTTCCCAAAATCTCACATAAGATCTTGTCCCAGGAGTATATTGAACACTGCAGTTACCTAGATCATTCAATTTCATTATAGATTTCCAAAACGGTGAAAATGTATGGATGTTCCTATTTGAAGAGTATAAATAAGTAAGTAGGGTTTTCCAAGTACTAGAATATGTGGGGTTTTTGTATTTCCACCACCACTTGATTAATAAAGCCAAATTCATATCTCTAAGATCAAGAATGCCTAAACCGCCAAACTGTTTGGCTAAGCAAATCACTGGCCACTGTACTAAAGCATATTTTTTCCTATTTCTAGTGCCTCCTTGCCACAGAAAACGACATCTAAGTTTGTCTATTTCATGCAACACAGTAGAGGGAATTTTATATAAAGATAATGCATAAAGGGGAACAGCTGAGAGAACAGAATTGATAAGTGTGTACCGACCACCAATAGATAGTAGCTGACCTTTCCAATTTTGGAGTTTTTTGTCAATCTTAGACACTAAAAATTGCCAATCAGCTCTAGTGAGTTTTTTATTATGGAGAGGAATGCCTAGATATTTAATGGGGAATGAAGCAGTGCTACAGTGAAAGGTGTTGGCTAAGGAAGAAAGTTGATCAGTGTTAATGGCATACATTTCAGTCTTATCTAAGTTTATCTTAATACCTGAGACTGCTTCGAAGGCCTGCATGGCCCACCAAGCAGCTGCAACATTATCATGATTAGCCTCTAAGAATAAGATAGTATCATCGGCATAATGACAATTGGTAATGGCTGAATTATTAAAGCAGGGTGGACCTAAACCTTTAAGTACTTGAGCTGTTTTACCTTTATGAAAAATCCTACTTAAAACATCTGCTGCCAAGATAAACAGAAAAGGCGACAAAGGATCGCCTTGTCTTACACCTCTTCTACAATAGAAATAAGGTGTAAGATCCCCATTTATATTGACACAGGACTGGGAACTAAGGAGCCATTTAGAAATCCAAGAGATCCAAGTAGAACCAAACCCCCTACTGTGCATGACCTCTAAAATATAATCCCAATGTATTTTATCGTAAGCCTTTTCGAAATCTACCTTTATTACAACCCCCTTTTGGCCATGTTGTTGGCTGTAATGTATCACTTCATGACTAATTACAACATTATCTAATATATACCTATTAGGTAAGAAAGCAGCTTGACTTTCATCGATAATACGATTCATAATTAAACCTAATCGAGAAGTAAGTATTTTTGACAAAAGCTTAAAACTACAATTAACAAGGCTAATAGGTCTATACTTATTGATGGTAAACGCATCTTTGACTTTAGGGATTAAGCAGATGATGGATCTGTTCAACGAATCGAGGTGTAATGTATTATTATGAAAACTCTCACAAAGAAGTAGTAGGTCTATTTTGATAAGATCCCAAAAATGTTGAAAAAATTTAAATGAGAACCCATCAGGTCCAGGCGCCCCATTTGGCTCACAAGCAAACAGGGCCTGATGGATTTCAGCCATAGTGAATGGTGCTTCTAACATTAAATTTTCTGAACCTGTCACTAGATCAGAGGGATTCCAAAAATCTTTTTGTAAGGAAGCATATTTAATGCCTTCTGAACCTAAGATATCCTTATAATATTGGAATACATGATCCTTAATCTCTGGTATAGATTCAGTGGGAGAGTCATTAATGAGTAAGGAGTGTATGTAATTCTTTTTTTTCCTATGATTAGTAATGACATGAAAATAATGAGAGTTATGATCTCCTTCTTCCAACCATTTCTGTTTGGATCTATGTTTCCAGTATAGCTCCTCTTCTAAATATATGTCATCTAGTTTATGTTTAAGGTTAGACCATTCCTCTATTTCAAGGGCCGTGAGGGATCGATCTTCCTTATATATATCTAATTCTTGGAGTCTAGAAAGAATGTATATTTTATCTTTCTTCTTTTGCCCATAGAAATTCTTAGCCCACCCTGTTATTCTCCTTCTAATCACTCCTAACTTGCGATTCCAGTGATGTGCAATATTCTCCTTAGTTAAGGGATATTCCGCCCACCATTTATGTATTAGTCTACAGAATTCTTGTTGTTCTAGCCACAATGGATCTATTCGGAAAGGGGATTTGCTAGAAGGAGTAATGGCCCCATATACTTTCATGAGTAAGGGGCAGTGGTCAGATCCATGTTTATGTAGGTCCTGTACACTACTATTTGGGTATTTTTGATCCCAATCAACTGTAGAAAAAAATCTATCTAATAGAGCAAAATTATGTCCATTAGACCAGGTATATTTCCTATTACATAATCTATGTTCGATAAGAAAGTGTCTATTTATGAAACGTTGGAATCGGCTACTTATAGAAATATCAAAATGGGCACCAGATTTTTCCTGAGCAGTTTTAATAACATTGAAATCGCCACTTAATAACCAAGGTTTGGTGTGGCCTAACCTAATTTGATCAAGTTCTACCCATAGAGCTGGTTTGAATCTTCTTTTGGTGGGGCCATAAATGATAGTATACTGCCACTCTACTTGATCAAGTTTATTTATAAAATGGATATCTAAACAGAATTGATGCATGCTATGAGATGTAATATCAATTTTATTACTATCTCCCCCAAAAAGGATTCCCCCTGATGATCCAATGGAAGGAACATAATACCATAAATCTAGAGTAGGAGATAAGGATCTCAGGATTCTAGTACTAAATTCTTCTTTCTTTGTTTCCTGAATGGCAATCACATCAACCTTATGTTGTTGAATATAATCCCTTAACATTAATCTTTTTCTAGGGGAATTCATCCCTCTTATATTCCAGTTAAGAATTATCATGAAGAAATTGCTATATCCCTACAATTGGAACTACTTGTATCAGACCCTCCCACTATATGAGGGAGGACATGCTCTTTATGAATATATTTCCTAGCATAGTTGGTATTAGTATTCAAGTGCAGAGTGGTAAGTAATTGTTCAAATTGAGCCCTATCCATATTTTGTAAAGCTGAAATGATAATATCCCTATCCTGATCATTATTCCCTAAAGATATAGAATACACATTAAATAAATGTGTGATCTGATCTGCAGTAAATCTAGTATAAGGAAATTTTGTAAGAAGCATATTACCTGCTGGTTGGGTCCCAGCGGATTTCCTCTTTTGTGCTCTTTTCATGATAGGAGTGGTCGTGTCAATTGGTCATTCCGACTTAATTATATGTGGATGAACTCAACGTCTCAATCTAGTTTGTTATTAGCAATTATTGCCAATATTAATTTAGTTATTAACTGCTTAGAAAATATTGACAGAACTGGTTGGACTTAACATAGAAGAGTACTAGTCATTTGACAGAACTGGTTGCACTGCATGAAGTAAAATTAGCTCTATCAACATTTTTATCCTGATATTTACTTATCCTAGGGGTGTCAATGACACCTGTTTACTCATTTACCCTACCCGTATCGTATTCGATAAGACGGATATGGGTAAGGTTTTTTTTTTCGTTAGCTTAATGGGTATGGGTAAAGATTTTTTTTCATTAGATAAACGGGTATGGATACGGATAAAGATTATTTCGTACCCATTGGGTAACGGGTAATTATATGAAATAAATTATATATAGATATATCAATATAATATTCAATTTATTTATTTCCATGTTTTTCATATTGCTGAATGTTTTGTTATTTAGTTAACAAATTGAAATTGAATTTGTTAGAAGAGATATTTGTGATTTTTATTTTATTTTTGCCTTATAAAAAACTATTAGTTAGAATTGATTGCATATTTGTATTTTCATTTTTATATTAGTAATTGTGATGGCGTATGTATGACATGATAAATTTAGATGATTTATTTGTAAAGTAAAACCATTATATTAGTATTTTCGTTATTCGCCTACTACCGTTTCGTTACCCGTTAATCATAACAGGTATGGGTAGGGTAGGGTAAGACAAATTCTTAATGGGTATGGGTAGGATATTGATAGATCAATTCTTAGTGGGTATGAGTATGAAAATGGTTCCACCCTACCCCCCTATCGTACCCATTGACACCCCTAACTTATCCGGAACTAGTTATCCTAGCTTATTAATTACGGTAGGTTTTGAAGGGGTCAATATATTAACAGAACTGGTTTGACTTTATGCAACACAACAGTTATAATTTTCATATTGATTATGTTGCTGGTGTGCTGTATGAAGTAAAATCAGTTTTGTTAATATTTTTTACCTGTTTTGACATAATCAATTACGACCTATACAATGTAGTAGTGTTGAATTTTTTTTCTCTTTTGACAAGGATGTATGGAAGATAAACGCTACTTAAACGGAGGGTAGGGTCAAAGCTTGGTTAAATTGCACTAGCTGATTTGACCAATCCTGTGAGTTTTTTTTTTGTTTAAAAAATTGGAGGTCAAACTAGTTAACTATTTAATATCACGAAGAATTTTCTTATTCGGATTTTTTATTTTGAAAAACTTGATATAGACTATCAAATTTGTTTTAAATAAATGTGTTTACATCACAGTCCTACCACTACAGCAAAACAGGACATCCGCGACCGGCATCAGCGACCGATCCATTCGCCGGTCGCAGAAGACTCCAAAAAAATTAAAAAAAAATAAAATAAAAGGTTTTCGGAGACAGACTCTTCAGAGACCGGCGCCAACTGTCTTCTGCAACCGATTTGGCCCGGTCGCTGAAGAGTCACTATAGCAAAACCGGTCTTCAGCGATCGGTAACAGCGACCGGTTCTGTCGCCGGTCGCTGAAGACAAAAAAAAACCCGAAAAAAAAGATTGTAGATGTTTTGGCGACCGGCGCTTTAACCTTCTGCGACCGATTTTGCCGGTCGCAGAAGGGTGACCCCTAAAAATCCCCGCGCCAAAATTCTTTCGATTTCTCTCTACCAAAACATTCCCGCCGCTAGGTTTGCCAAAAAAAAAAAGCGACGCTGCCGCCCGACCCCCGGCCACTCCTCTCCGCTCCCCCTCTCTCTCTGCCACCCCTGGACACCGCGGCTGTCACCCGACACCACCCCGGCCGATCCCGCTGCCGCCCGACCCCCGGCCACCCCTCTCCGCTCTCCCTCTCTCTCTGCCACCCCTGGACACCGCAGCTGTCACCCGACACCACCCCGGTCGATCCCGCTGCCGCCCGACCCCCGGCCACCCCTCTCCGCTCCCCCTCTCTGTCTGACACCCCTGGACACTGCGGCTGTCACCCGACACCACCCCGGCCGATCCCGCTGCCGCCCTTGATGCGGTTTGCTCTTGACCCGGTAACTTTGACCCTCTTTGTTTTGGTTTTGCCTTGTGGCTTGCGGCTGTTGCCTTGATCTGTGGCCTTCGTGCCTTTTTGCCTTGCTGGTGGCCTTTGTGCCTTCTTGGTTTGACCTGTGGCCTTCGTGCCTTTGTGCCTTGCTGGTGTACAAAGTTTCCTTGATTCATTTTGGGGCAGATCGGTTTGGAATAAAGATTTGGCAAAGATTAGAACAGTGTACTAACAATGATAACAGAATCAGTTCCAACAGTCCAACAGTGTAACGAAGACTGTGTTAGGACCATATATTGTTAGATTAGTAAGTGATGTAATTACAGATTAGTTCGCCTGTTGCATTGGCTGTATATATATAGACATTGTAAACGTTTTGGTTGTACAATCAATTAATCAAGATTAGTAACTTCTTACTGTTTAGGAAGCACAACCTTAATTAGGTTATTTATAAGACTCACCTCGAACTATGCAACTCAATTAATTAGTTCAATTTTCCCTTTGTCTAATTACTTTTTTGATAGCATATTATACTAAAATACGCTAAATTACTTCAAATTATATTAATTTATGTTGATTTACACTAAATTACTTGAAATTACAATAATTATGCAGAATTATGCTAAATTACGTATGAATAGGGCCGATTTTGTGCCATCTTTCATAAATCATAAAAAATAGTAAAAAAATTTAAAAAAAAAAATTAGTATTCTACAAGTCCATTATATAACTAATTTACTGAGCTACGTAGATTGAAGAATAGAAATCAAAATCTTAATCGGAAACTTCAACTGAAGTTTTGAGGCTCTTCCGTTTGTTTTTTGGCGATTCTGAATTTGAAAATCTAGCAAAGCGGGTTCAGACGCATGCGTATTTTCGCAAGCTTTTCGAAAAGTAGTCATTTGCTGAAATCGGACACTCGAGCACCGTTTTATGACCGTTTGAAGTTCCGTCGTCATTTTTCGCCTTCTCAATGAAGATATCATCTCTATTCATACGTAATTTACCGTAATTTAATGGTTGTTATAAATGAACAGAACAGAATGGGTTTAATGGTTGTTATATTTGTTGGGTACATTTTATACCAATTGGGAAAAAGAAAAATAACAGCAAAAAAACCAAAAAAAAAAATACCTTCTGCGACCGATTGTTGGATCATCAGCGACCGCCATTTCAGTCTCTGATGGGCTTCTTGCCACATCGACATATACCATCAGAGACCGATCTCATCGGTAGCTAAAGAGTCATCTGCGACCGGCGCCTTACTCTTCTGCGACCGATGACGTCAGCGGAAGGGCATCAGCGACGGAGCCATCTGCGACCGATTTAGTCCTTCTGCGACCGATACCATTCATCTGCGACCGGTGAAATTACTTTCTGCGACCGATTTGGCCGGTCGCAGATGAGTTTGAATGGTGTAGTGTACACAAATATACATTTTAATACTACTCTCTCAATATTTCTATACCCAACACAAGTCTACAGTTTGTGACAGTAGGTTCCCTACAAAACCAAGCCCACAGTCTCATCTCCTCAATGATCTTAGGTGCGAGTATTGCCGGAGACATTATCGAACCTCTAAAAATAACATCGTTCCTTTGTTTCCACATGTGCCACAACATTGCCATTAATTTTGTTGCCCACACCCGCTTTCCTCTTGCCCCTACTGTAACCGTGCATGAAGGTAAAAGCCAAATTTGAAGCACCGAGTCTGAGATTAACACTTGAAATCACTACAATAATCTATCACTATTCGTGAAGGTAAAAGTATTTTTTACTGACAGTATCTTCGTGGATACTCTGATGATCAGTAATATCAATACATTTAAAAATAGCAATTCTCAGCAGTAGTTACTTTTAATATCAAATTGACCGTTTGACAATTCATAATCATTTTTACATGACACCATCATAATCATCATATGTTTTATCATTAATTTTCGCTTCTTGCAATAATATATATAATATTTTTTGTGATATTTTGTCACCCCCGTATTTTGTAGGGAACTAGGAAAAGTAGTATGGTATGGGAAATGGTGTTTTTTTTTTTTTTTCAAATGATTGAATTTTAATTGGAACTAGAACTACGTAATCTCGTGAAATTTGAAGAAATTTCATACCTGCTATTTACCCTTGACTTTATGAAGTCCCATAAATTGGAAGAAATTAGAACTATTTAGCTCTATTAGGCTCATTTGTAATTTAAATTACTAATGTCATTTAAACATCATAGTTAGTTAGCCACTTAATTAGTCCTCAAAACAAATGACTAATGACTGATTTTATAATTATGATTCTTTGACAGTGCTATTACTATATATTAGGATGATTAAATTGACTGATGGAATATAAATAATTGAGCAAAAATATAAAATTGAAGTTACAGATTGGCAACAAAAAGAAATGATCATATATAGATTTATTATCTCTGGACGAATAATTAACAGTTGTTCATCACTCATCAGGAAGTTGCAAACTAACTTCCGTAGATACCGCTATTTTAATTAGTATTTTAAAAAAAATTAAATGTTACCGGTTCTTTTAAAAAACTCAAAACATATTTAGTAGGCAGATCTTGTCTGTGCACAGTAATCAGGTGGCTATGCGCATAGATCTGAATCTATGTACCTGCTATGTTTTGAAAATTTTAAAAGGACTGGCTACCTTAATTTGAATTATTATTTTTTTAAATGCTAATAAAAAACTCGGCCATAGATAATATAAATTAATTTTAAGATAAACAAAACACCAACGGTTGGGCTGTTTGACATGCTGAAAAACAAAGGAAAAAGTCAATTTGCTCGCATCCTAAGTTCACCGTGGCGTTTGATGGTCAACTTTTCCGGAATTCATTTTTCTTGTCGACTGTACGTGTGTCCCCCACCTTTCCTTCATTTTGTTTTCTCAACTTTTCCATCCGAAAACACAAAATATCCCTTCATGTTTCCTCATTTTTCTTGTCGACTGTACTTCTAGCTGAGATTGTCTCTTACTTCCAGCTGAAATCTCCTCATTTTAAAGAATTTAGTGTACTGGATCTGATAATTGAAATTGTCTTCATTAGTTAATCTTAATTATTAGTTTTGCAGATTGAATAAATATTGTTCGTACATTCACTAACATGGTTGTCAGTGTTTAAGATTCCTATAACTACAATAAATAGAATTGATACAATTAGAAGACAATTCCTTTGGCAGGGTAGTGACCAAGGTTCTAAATAGCGTTTATAGCGTCGTAACGGGAAGGCTAAAAACTATAACGAATAGCGTCGCTATAGCGGAAGCTATTTCAAATAGCGTTTTTTTTTTTACATTTCATATATTCAATATTTGTACTAAATATCAACATTATCTAAAGTCTCATAGAACAATAAATAACACCAAAGTAATTAAGAAATTATAATATTCATATTGAACCAGTACAAAGTTCAAATTGCGGTTCAAAATATCCATAGTAATATCATAAACTATCGATTTTCCTATTAAAAATATCTTAAGCATCATGATTCATGACATAATCTATTTTTTTTTCTATTCAAATTTTAATTTTGGTTTGGACTTTTTTTCTATTTAAATTTCTATTTCTATTCCCAATTTCAAATTGATTTATCTGTAGCAAGTAGCAACAAATTCAATTTCGGTTTGAGATTTTTTTTATCTTTATTTAAAATCCATATAAATTGCTTTAAAAAAAAAAAAAACTCATATTGTATAGCGCGAATAGCGCTGTAGCGGCCGTAGCGCAAATAGCGCATTTTGATGTCATAGCGTAGCGTTTGGGGTCCAAAAACGCTATAGTGCCGCTATAACGCCGCTATAGCGCGCTATTTAGAACACTGGTAGTGACAGATTTAAAAGAAAATAAATGTCACTCTGGTACAGACATATCAGTTCCAGTTGAACTGATCCTTGGAAGTAATGGGTTTCTCTTCGGAATGCAATAATGAGAAGTGTGCGTGGTTGGGGTCAGTTTTGTCAATAAGTACTATTTGTTATCCAGTTTAATTTGAAGTGAACTTTGTACGGTAAAAATATGAAACAAATTTAGTACTGAGTTATGTACCGTGCCAGCTTGTTTACAGTTCGTTCCCTGGCTCCCAAGAAATATGCTAAATATTTACAAGGACCTTCCACTAGTACTAATGTCAAAATGTTGTATGTCAAAAACAACAATTACAACTTGACATATATAGATAATAGGGCACTGGTACGATGCATTTTTAAATTGATAGTTTGACTTTGATATTTGATACCAATCGGTATTTGTAAAGGTGTTGAGTTTTAAACTTAAAACCGAGATCAATCACAACTGCAAGCTCATTACATAAAAAGAATCGCAACCGTAGTCGGAAATATTTTAAAGATCAATCCTTCATATTTTATAGATTCATCATGGTGTTAGTTTCCTAGATCAAAGTCCAAAAACAAATATTTGTTGTAGGGTTATACTCAAGGAGGCTAGCATCTCCAATTTTAAATTTTCTAATGTCAAGAGTACGATCTTACAACAAGCGATGCCAACTACGCAGTTTATGATCCGTGCCACACGCACGGGCGAGAATAAAGTTTTGGAACGCATACCTCTCCATTCAATGGAGAGAGATTTGACAATGTCAGCTCTTGTGTCACCTTTATGCATCGCCTCACAAGCTATCAAACGGTGTACACCAAGGTGTGATCGAAAAGGAGAAAAGATCCATTGCTAGATGTACAACTTTCTCCTCCTAGTTCGAATCCGTCGAAGCTCGTCTCACAATTCCAACACTTGGATTGATCAATCACAAGCTCGAATCAACACAACTTCAAACCAAATTGCTCGACTGGTCACAAAGAGAGGAGAGATGGCTCGAATCGGCTCACACAAGGCTGATCGGCCTAGAGATAGTGTGGTGGCGAGGTGACAACCGACTGCCAATAAGGCTCACAGCGACGGAGGTGGACGGCGCATGGATCTGGATCCAAAGGGGATTGGTTATGGTGGATCGGATCTGGATCGTAGACGAAGAAACTTCAAATGGGCGTAACTTTTCGCTCGAGTGTACGATTTCAGCAGTCAACCCCAATTCGAAAAGCACCGGAGAATTAGATCTACAGATATTTCGATGGTTACTTGGAATTGCATTTAAGTCTCCAATCTAGGATTTTTTTTGTTGTATTTTGAAAAAAAAAAAAAATAGTTAGAATGTTGTTCACTTAACAGTTTGTGTATTGTAATTGTAAATGTTGTATATAATGGTAAATGCAGTGTTTTTGTTACGTGTATGTTGTGTTTAAATTCACTTTTTTTAATGTAGTGTTTTTGATATATATTGATAAATACAATATTTTTGGTATGAATTCAGATCTAGGATAACCGTATTTAAAAAAATATAAATCATACACAATTCTTTTAATTAAAACTGTATATGATTGGTATTTTCATACACAATTTTAGTTTAAAAAAAATGTATACGAACGTTTTGAGAAAATAAATCGGCGTTGTTTTTTGAGAAACATACATAATTTAGAATCTTGTACAAATTACCGACACTTTCATACATGTTGCGCATAGCCACGGTTGAAAAAATGTGTACAAACTCAATTTTTTACCCTGTACAATCAAGAAATCAATAGTAGTGATTTTTTTTTTAAATAAACAGGTATCTCATTTTTTCTAATATATCATCGATATTATTCTTAACCTTGTGCATCCTCCCAAAATCATTCACACTTTCTGTATAGCTCAATATAACCTTTTTCATATTTGGCATTTAATTTAACGTCGTTCATAATGCCAAGAAAGACAAATATCTCGGCTTGAAAATGGAAAAGAACTCTGAAGAAGTAATAGCAGCAAAGAGTTAATAAACCCTCTCCTCCTGGAAACTCATGCACATAATAAAAAGTGATTGCTAATTTGTCAAAAAATTACATAATCAAAGAATATGCAAAGGAAACTATATATATAGCGAATATATAATAGCTTGATGCAAATTGCTATATTCTCAACCGATGACTCAAACGTGAGGATATTCCAGTGATGGATATGGAGACAAAGGCGACAATGGTGGCAAGTTAAGCAGTTCCTCCCAGTCGAAACAATCGATACCTGTCCAGCTTGACGGTGTATACATTCTATCGACCTCTAACTCTACCAACCTCTCTTTCTTTTTTTCCCTTTCTACCTCTGAATCTGCTTCATCATGTCTCTTTGTCTTCAAAGGTTCGGTTTGCTGCTCGGCATGAAATTGTGCTGAATCAATGTCATCAAACACTGATTCAGCCCATGTACCCAGCTGATCATCTTCGATTGTCAAGTTCTGACCCCAGTCAAAACTATCCTGTGATTCATCAGGTAATGATGTGTTCTTGGTTGTTATATTATCACTAGATTTACCAACACAGTTGGTATTTTGTCCAGCCAAGATCACTGGTTCACCGCTACAGCCGATCTCATTCGGGAAGTTAAGTATTGCCTTTGACCCCCGCATTCGAAAAGCTGCCAGGTCATATGCCCTAGCCGCCTCAATAGCTGTGTCATATGTACCAAGCCAATTCCGTGAACCCCGTCTTTTCGAGTCTCGGATCTCAGCCGCATACTTCCCCCAGGGTCTCCGCCTTACTCCGCGGTATTTTATCTGCTCATCTTGGACTGGCTGCACCGTCCAATCGAAGCTATTTACTTGTGGCAGAGATACAGTTTGCAATGGCTTGTTTTGCCTCGGAGACGATTGACCGCCGAATTGGAGTACGGTCACAGCTGGATCAGTTGGCTCAGATTTAAATACCATATCGAGATCATATGCTTCGTCGAGGAGGTGATTTCTGATAAAGTCAAGTGAATTACCATAGTCACCGTTGAAAGCCATGAATTTCACAGGTTAGAGATTACTGGAGAAACTAACAACAGAAACAGTTTTGTTCTCTGTTAGTTAGTTTTGTTCTTAGAAAAATGTATTTGTTGGTTAAATAGAGGGGGCAAATGTGGTGTATTTATAAGAGAAGAACCTCAGAAATTGACTTTTGAAAGCTACCTGGCATTATTTGAGTCGACGATGCATGACAATGCTGTTCAGCTCCACGATTCAAGCACAAGGAATTAAGTAATAATACATGCACCCTTTTTATAGTTGTATTAAATTTTACTTATTAATCAAATATGGGCATGACCCTATTTTTCCTCAAAAAACTTATTAGTGGTAGGTAATGTTAAATGCTCAAACAGTTAAGTGGTGATATTTGAGGATATTTGAAAGATTATGGACTTGGTATAGCTCGAACTTGAAATATTGATTGATTTGGATGATGAACTTTTGTTCATATATTCAATAAGAAACTATTTATATTAGCTTAAATTATTTATCTTATGAACTTTTGTAAATGATGTTGTTCTTTGTGTAAAAAGTTTTTGCAATAGTGATGGAGATCTTTGTCTTCCAAATTGATATAAGTTGTAAGTTTAAAATTTATTATATGTACTAGAGATAAGTTGAATACTTTGACTGTCATCTTATTTTAAAAGAAAATAATGATATAGATAAAATAATTTTTTTTCATTAGTTATATAGTTCAAATAACTCAATTTATATTTTATGATATCATTAATATGTTTTTGGACACTCAATGATGTCCTCTACATGGAATATAAGCGTATTTTGATGATGACATAGAAACAAATCTGATTTCGGAACAAAAAAAGAGCATATACATGCATAATGATTTTATGCAGTCTCAACTAGAGGTGTTCATCGGTTGTTTTAATTTCAATAAATTGAAAAGAAAAACAAATAAAAATAGAAAATGTCGTATATTGAACAGAAAATAAAGTGAAAAACATATACGAATTGCAAAATAATAATAATAACAATTAATAAATAATATTTTGTTTAAATTAGAAAGGGTCGTATTTAAATGGTCATTACCACTTAATTATGAACCAGTTTGACCTGGTAGCTAGTTACGTGAATTAATTTCGTTTATAAACGGATAAACCCAACGGCTCTATCTATTAGTTTGTTTATATTAATTCACTTACTAACTGCTTAGAGAAGGTATTAAACAGAGCTGGTTTAATCTCACACAGTGCACTATTCATATTTTTTTTTCACATGTTGAGTTTGTCTCTATTGATTG
The DNA here is from genome assembly GCA_025461125.1 of Carex kokanica. Lineage (NCBI taxonomy): Eukaryota > Viridiplantae > Streptophyta > Magnoliopsida > Poales > Cyperaceae > Carex > Carex kokanica. The sequence goes on along the minus strand of JAJGRX010000856.1, from coordinate 1,330,322 downwards.
CGCGCTGCATTAAGTAAAATATCACTGTCAATATTTTTATCCTGATAAGCTTATCCGGAACTAGTTATCTGTTTAGCTTATTAATTACGGTAGGTTCTGAAAAGGGGCAAATATATTGACAGAGCTTATTTAACTTTATACAGCACAATAGTTATATGTTCTTTCATATTGATTTTGTTGTTGGTGTGTTGTATGAAACAAAATCAGTTCTGTTAATATTTTTACCTGTTTGAAGACTCTCTTTTTTTTTTTTTTTAGAATGACTGACAGCAGCTGCTCTGTTTGATGACTTAATTACAAGGAAATATTATTTATAAATAATCAATTATATACGACCTATAAAATGTAATAGGGTTGAATATTTTTTATCTTTTGACAAGGATGTATGCAAGATAAACGCTATTTAAACGAGGGTAGGGTCGAAGCTTCGTTAAATTGCAATATAGCTGATTTGACCCATCATCCAATCATATGTTTATTATTTTTCGCATCTTGCAAAGTTGCAATAGTATAATTTTTTTTTTTCTGATACTTTAATTTTTCACCCCATGTTTAGTAAGAAACTAGGAATAGTAGTATGGTCATGAAATTGGACCCCTGAACTCCATGATTGATCTTTTTTGAAATGGTGGTATCTTAAATTTAATTCATCTTGAGAGATGGCGTTCCAGCTAGCAAAGGCAAAAGCGTTCAGGGAGGCGATTTCTTCCTCACACAAACCACGGCAATCCTACGCGGCAGCAGTAGCCAGCTACACGATCCCTCCACCAAGACGCCAAAACCCACACACTACTCGCCCCAACCCCTCACCTGCCTTCAATGCACAGAATCCTCCCAAGATCCACATCAACCACCTGACCCCTGGAGCTACGGTTCAACAAGCAAAGGAGTTATTACAAGGAGATGATGGATGGACAACAGTGCACCGAAGGAAGCCAAAAGCCTACAAAAGTACTGCCTATATCAGCCCACATCAGAGGGATTTGAAAGAAAACAACAAGTGCTTTAAGTGCTTTGTAAAGGGACACAAGAAAGCAAATTGCAAAAACAGAGTAAGATGCAATAACTGTGATACATCAGGTCATATCTCACGATATTGCCTCAAGAAAATACCACTCCAGGGCAATAAAGATGGCAACACAACAGTAGTTATTGCAGCAAACAACCAAGAACAAAAAGATCAAGCAAAATCGCCTATAAAAGAGAAACCGGTGACTCCACCAATCCTCAAACCTAAGACTCAGAATCCTCAGAACAAAAACAAAGAGAAAAACATGGACATCTCTGATTGGGAAACAGTAGAACTCCAAAATCCTGATTTGGTAGATGTAGAAAGAGGAGATGACCTAGAGGCCTTCATTAACCCCAGAGACGACCTCCTACCACAAAACACGCAACTGTATCGCACCGCAATAGTGTTGGCAGGGCCCAATCAAAACGACAAATATCTCGCACACCGCATAGCTACTCGTCTTGCAAGCTATTTCAGAAAACAGCCAAGAGATTTCAAGGTCAGAAAAGCCCAATCGGTGGTGGGGGATTATCTTGCAATTTTCCCCACCTACGACATGATGAAAGAAGCCACAGACGTATGCGTTTTTGTGCTAGGGCCAGGGGTTGAAGTTCAGCTGACTCAATGGACCAAAGAGGCAGGTCTACTCTATGATCCTTCTTCCAACCTTGCAAGAATAAAGCTCCATGGGGTGCCATACCAGAACTGGAATGAGCACGATGTATCTGATCTCGTTGCTGGTTTTGGGAGCCTCCAAAAGATGTCCAACGTCAATGTGACGGAAAATTACGAATTTATTCATGCATTGGTAGATTGTCACCAGACTAACCGGGTCCCCCGGTATCTAACTGCAAGAGTAGGAGACCACTATGCACCAGTGGACGTGGAACTGGAGGGTTGGCTATACACTTCGGATCCAAACCCAACTCCAGCAAGGCGTGCAAATAACAGAGTTGAGGGCTCCACACAAAGCTCTCACACTGGGGAGCCAAGGAGGTCAACAGGGAGACAAAATACAACACTCTATCAGCCTTACCCGCGTAACCGACCAACAGCAACAAGAGACCGTCCAGGCCCCAGCCACAATCACAGAAGGAGAAATGATCATGGAGAAGATGAAAGGGAGAAGACAGTACAACTGGAGACACCAATGGACCAAACAAACGGAGAGACAGACCAGCAAATTGTACAGGAAAGTACAAAAGAAGTAATTAGTCTAACCGTTACAAATTTTCAAATTGTGCACACGGCTCCAGGTCTGTACGGGGCATTAAATATGACTAACAATTTGGGAGAACAATTCAGAATAGTCATTATTACAGACATTCCTAAAGCAGCGTGCAATCTATTTTTAGAGAATGTTGAGACCTCTGACTGTCACATAAAGACACCTTTCAACTTACTCTGGAGAGGCCCGACTTTTCAACCCCCGGTACTTGGCGATTCTGTGATTAAAAAAGTCAGACCAGCAGAGACATTCTCCATGGGCCCTCTCATATTACCAAGGCAAGAGATAGAAAACTTTTTCTATTTAACCCAGCAAGAAGATCTACTCCCCCTAGCAGGCCCGATTATCTATTTAGGCCCAGCTGTTGAAGAAATAACACCACCAGCTTCTCCACTTGGCCATGAAGACTCCCCTCATTCTCCAACGCCCAGCCCAACTAAATCCAGTGACTCCCCACCTGGCTTCTCAGGTCCGCCCAGATATGCAAGCAGACCCAGTCGGCACAGTGCATGCCCATCTTCCAAAAATAACGGAGTACATCTCTGCCCTGAAGAAAGAGCTCGCCGGATCACCAAACCATACTCGGTCCCTTTTCACAGGAAAAGACAAGCAAAGAAACACCACCCCTCACCGGTTAAACTAGACTATCTGAAGTCCTTCACACCCCTCTCGGACAACCAGGCGGAGGCAATACTCGCACAAGCTGGCATCGAACTGAATGACCAAATGGAGAAGGCCACCATGGTTGCAATAGCGGTGGAGTAAAACAAATCTGCAACTGGGACAAGGAGATGAGGCAATTTTGGTTTTTTAATGATAGATAAACTTTATCAATTTCGGTTTGATGTGGTCACTAGAGTGGGCCATCTCATTAGGAGAAGGGAAAAACAAATTAGGTTGTATCCAGGCTTTAGTAGGAAAGTCAGCAGCTATAGGCGCTGTTTTGGGGTTAAATGGTATGGATTTCAATTTTTTTCAGTTTTTTTGTTTAAGGCAGAAGAAGGCAAAATTGTAAGAAGGCTGGTTGTTGTAAGACCTCATCTCAGAAATTTACTAGTTACCAAGTTAACTCTGCTGTTATATCAAATTCCCAATGAATTACAAAACCAAGATTAAAATTATTACGTGGAATGTGAGGGGACTTAACGAAAGGGAAAAGAGATTAGCAATTCGGCAAACTTTGTTCATCGAAAAGCCAAACATTGTGTGCTTGCAGGAAACAAAATTAAGAAGCATGGATGATAATTTGAGAAAAGAAATATGCGGAAGAAGTTTAGATGGATATCAAGCTATGAATTCACAAGGCTCAAGAGGAGATATTCTCGTAGCATGGCAAAGGAAAAGGTACACTTTGATATCCACAGAAACAAAGGAATTTTGCTTATCTGTACAATTGAGAGATTCTACTTTGGATGAAAACATAAAAATTACTGGGGTGTATGGTCCCTCCAGACCAGAAACAAGGGATCAATTTTTTCAAGAATTACATTCAGAATGCCCGAGCGATGGCACACCTTAGCTAGTTTGCGGGGATTTTAACACAACACTTCAAATCAACGAAAGGAACTCTAATACATCTAATTGGAGATGGCCACGTGCATTTGCGAGATTAATTTCTGACTTGGGCTTGATAGACATGAGAATGTCAGGAAGAAGGTTCACTTGGTCAAATGCGAGAACTAGACCGGCCATGGCTAAGTTAGACAGGTTTCTCCAATCAACCGAGTGGAGTGCCTTGTTTGCCAACTCGAATCAAGAAGTGCTGCCAAATACAAACTCGGATCACAGCCCCATCAAGTACGAAGCATCCACAACTTTCAAAAGAACGAAGATTTTCAGATTTGAAAACCTTTGGCTCAAATCCGAAAAATTCAAAGAATTTATGCATCAATTCTGGTCCAGCCTTCCTCCAGCCGAAAACCCAACACAACTCCATGAAAAAATTGGTAAGATCCAATTAGAAATTACAAAGTGGACAAAAGCTCATATTGGGAACATAAAACGACAAATAGGAACTTGTAGAGACTACATAGGGTGGATTGACAAAGTAGAAGAAGGAAGGGCACCAACACAGCTAGAAAAAAAGATCAAAGCACTAACTAAGAGGCGCTTCACCACACTAGCCGTATATGAAGAAGAACTATGGAGACAAAGAGCTAAACTCAAATGGCAAATTGAAGGCGACAACAACACAGCATACTTCCATGCTTATGCCACCGCAACACAGAGACAAAAAATAGTGGGAGAGATAGAACACAATGGAAGAAGGTACAAAGACCAACAAAGCAAGGCTCGAATTTTTCGGGATTTCTACATAAACCTCATGGGGAAAGAAGAGGAAAGCTACCTAAATATCAACTGGCAGCAACTCTATCCTTTTCAACAAGATCTGTCAAATCTAGCAACCCCCATCACTCAAGAGGAAATTGCCCAAGTCATCCAAGAATGGCCTAACAACAAAGCACCGGGTCCCAAGGGCCTGACAGGAGAATTCTACAAAACCTTCGCTAATTTGCTTATGCCTGATCTATTAGCTGTCTTCACAACCGTGACCAACACAACTCAAACTCTAGATCAGCTAAGCTCCTCCTTCATAATACTCCTACCAAAAAAAGACAATCCATCTAAGCCAACAGACTTTAGACCAATAAGCCTCATCCATGGATGCCAAAAGATTTTATCCAAAATCATGACAAATCGACTTCAAGGGCAGATTGACGGCTTACTAAATCAAGCACAGACGGGATTCGTGAAGGGAAGACAGATTTCAGAAGGTTTCATATACGCGAGAGAGATACTTCAATTTGTAAGAAAAACCAAATTGCCTCTTGCAATCTTCAAAGCCGACATTCATAAAGCATTCGATACTATCAATTGGAAATTTCTACTTGTAGTAATGAAAGCCTTGGGCTTCCCTTTACAATGGCTAATCTGGACCGAAAACTTGGCTCTACAAGGGCACTCTCAAATCATAATCAATGGGCTCATGGGAAAGAAAATCAAACTAAAGAGAGGGGTGCGACAAGGGGACCCGCTTTCCCCGTTACTATTCATCATCGCCATGGACTTTTTGCCAAGATGGATGCAACAACTCTCACACACTGGAGCCCTCAGAATGCCAATCGACTCAATGGAATCATGCTTGTTGTATGCTAATGACGCTTTGTTCTTCGTAAAACCAGAAATGCAACAGATCCAAGTATTAAAAGTGATCCTAATAACCTTCCAAACATTGTCGGGTTTAACGGTCAACATGGAAAAATCGGAATTGGTGGGAGTTAATGTGCAAGAAGACAACATGCAAACACTGGTGGCAAAACTAGGATGCAAAAAAGGAGAATGGCCACTTAAATACCTCGGTTTACCGCTCACAGAGGCAACAATACCTCGTGCAACATATAAGGCACTGATTTTGAAAATAGAACAGCGCTTGTCGGGTTGGGAAGCAAAATTCCTCACCTTGGCAGGAAGAATAGTGTTGATTAATGCCATTCTTTCGGCTATCCCAATCTACTTCATGTCAGTATTCCGCTTACCGCAATGGGTCATTGAAGAAATCGACCGAATCAGACGGAATTTTTTGTGGCACGGGGCAAAACTGGATCAAAAAAAGATTCATTTAGCGAATTGGGAGATGATATGTGTGCCCAAAAAATTAGGAGGATTAGGGATTATCAATCTCAAACTGTTCAACACGGCCCTCCTATCAAAATGGATTTGGCAATGGAAAAACCCACAAGAAAAGCTATGGAAATCAATATTTTCAGCCATATACAACCAACATAGACCAATGGCACTCTATGTGTCAGCATTCTTCTCGAGACACTTGAGGGAAGCACAAGCTTTATGTGAAACCACCATTCTAAGAATACCAGTACATGGTACAACAATCAAATTCTGGAAACAGGATTGGGTACAAGGCCTGATGCGACATAATCTACCTACTCTATACTCCTTTGCACTAAACCAAGAGAACACGGTTAGAGATGTCATCACAACAGTGAACCTGTCATCTTTATTCAATCCGATCAGTTCGGACCTAGGAAGACAAGAATTTGAGGAGCTGTCGCATTTCAGAGAAACACTCAGTCAGCAAATTGCGACATCTCAGGAGACAACCGACCAAGCTTCATGGCAGCCGGATAATCAAGGCATCTTCTCCGTCAAATCAGCATATTCAAGACTAAGTGATAGGCCAAGAATTGGCTCCAACATGATTGTAATGTGGAAACTTAACGTACCGCCTCGGTTCAAAGTTTTCACTTGGCTATTATATCACAACAAGATACTAACAGTAAACAATCTTAAGGCAAGAGGATTTGTGTTAGTGGGCATGTGTCACATGTGTAGTAATAATGAGGATTCGACAACACATCTTTTCAATGAATGCCAAACGGGCACAGCAATCACCAATGGGGCTATACTAGTAATGGAAGGACATCAAAGGGACAGGGACATCTAATGAACTTGTAGAATACTAATTTACTGAGCTACGTAGATTTGAGAATAGAAATGAAAATCTTAATCGGAAACTTCAACTGAAGTTTTGAGGCTCTTCCCTTTATTTTTTTACGATTCTGAATTTGGAAATTTAGCAAAGCTAGTTCGGACGCATGCGTATTTTCACAAGCTTTCTGAAAAGTGGTCATTTGCTGAAATCGGACACTCGAGGGCCGTTTTATGACCGTTTAAAGTTTCGTAAAATTCGAATTTTTATCTCTCAGATCTAAAAAAAAATAAAAAAAAAAAAATAAAAAATGGGGCCGCTCAGCTGATCTGCGGCCCCCAGGTCCACTCAGCTGATCTGCGGTCCCCAGTAAATGGGGCCGCTCAGCTGATCTGCGGCCGTGCTAAATTTGAAATTCCTGCCAAACGGTGCCGTTTTGGTATATTTTTTTTTGAACTGTGCTATATTTAAAAATTTCGGTCTATAGTACCAATGTCAAAAACAACATCACATAGATAATAGGGCATTGGTACGATGCATTTTTAAATTCATACCAATCGGTATTTGCAAAGGTTTTGATTTCTAAATTTAAAACCGAGATCAATCACAACTACAAGCTCATTACATACAGAAGAATCGTAAAGGTAGTCAGAAAATTCGAGGGTGCTAGTAGTAATCAATTTCGAACGAGCTAATTACGAACTTTTTTGTCAGCCATGCATAGACTACGATACTTGTTTCTTATTGGTATTTTATATATTTTCATACTTTTTTTATAAATTGAAACCACCTGTGACGATCTATTCATTAAGTTCAATATTTTTGTTATAAATTCCCAATTTTTAATTAAGAATAATATTATGCTTAATTGTGATTTGTGTTTATATTCGATCGAACTACGTTAAAACTGTGACGTTTATATTTGAACTACGTTAAAACTTTTTTAATATTTATGGTTTTTTATTTAATTAGAAATATTGATGATTTTTTTTATTTTTTCTATTAAAATATTGGAAATATTTTATATATATCTTTGAAAATAGATAAAATGCTATATAATTTGATTTATTAGAAAGACTGCAACAAATAATCTGAATCAACATTTTTCAGGCCTGATATTTTCCATCTGTAAGAAAAATTAAAATATTTTTTTGTATGTTACTGGAAAAAAATAAAAATATTTTGAAGTCATTGATCCCAGTTCAAAATGGATACGATAACTTAGAATTTAAATGTACTAGAAGGACCACAATATTTTATTTATTTACTCAAAAGTGTATTTTGAACTGGGATCAATAACTCAGATTAAAAATATTTTTATTTTTTTCAATAACACACAAAGAAATATTTTAATTTTTTTACAGCAGCAAAAAATTCGGCCTGAAAAATATTGATCCAGGTTATTTGTTGCAGTCTTTCTAACAAATCAAATTATATAGTATCCCATCTATTTTCAAAGAAATATATAAAATATTTCTAATATTTTAATTGAAAAAGTAAAAATTCATAAAAAAAAACTAATTAAATAAAAACCATAAATATAAAAAAAGGTTTCTGTCAGAAACCACAGAAACTGAATTGAAATAAATAAAAATTATGTTATTCGGCCGTTGAAAATTTTGGCGGTCCAATTCTTTCTTCAACAGCCGAGATTTTCGGCGGTCTGGACACTTTAAAATTCTTCAAAATACTTGAGCATTTGTATTTTTTTATTTAATGTTAGATATTAAAAAAAAAAATCGGTTCAAACTGCATTACAACTGTAACTTTTTTCATTTCCAACTACTAAATTCTCACACATCAAACATGACTATAGAAAATAAAAATCAAACAATTCTTGATGAAACAAATAAAGTTTCCTGGATTTTGAAAAAATGAGCGACCCCTTCGAGAAACCCTTGGCGACCAGACTGGCGACAAAAAAGGCGATCAGAGCATTAACGAAAATATCAATACTCCGGCGTAATGAGGAGATAGCAGAGTTTAGGCGGGCAACATACGCCGAGGTGCTCAACGTGGCTATCAGGAGGGAGCAGGAGCAGCAATAGCTACAAGCAAAGCACCACACCACACGCAAGACAGTGAATGGTCACCCCAACCAAAATGACACGCATAACAGCAATGACAGGAAGAAGGAAGCCCAGCGACTTGACAATACCATGGCCTCTGACAGCAAAGAGGAAGGGTGGACAGTAGTTAAGAGAAAGAAACAAAACAGGCAGCTCAAAACACAGGGCCTAGCAATTTTGGCCAAAAGCAAAGAAGACCTACTCGCACAAGGCCGCTGCTTTAAATGTTTGGAGAAGGGACACAGGAGATTTCAGTGTAAGGGTGAGGTCAAATGCCTTAAATGTGCTCAAACAGGACACACAGCAGGTAGATGCCTTAACCAGAAGGTACAAAACAGAGGACACATACTACCCAGGCACAGACAAAATGAAGAAAACAGAGGTGTCAATGTAGCACAACCACACCCAGGAGTTATTGTTCGACCTAACCCACAACCGACCCCTCCACACCCTATTTATCCCCCGGTTGTTCTAGTAAGCACACCAACACAACCCATGCAGTCTCATATACAGCAAAACCCACACCCAGACATGGATTTGCTAGCCAATTGGGAAACCATGCCACTGACAGATCCGGCATACATGCAAGATGGTCGGACAGCCGACATGAGGGTCTTCTTGCCTAAGAGGACCCCAGCTTCACCGACCATTGAATGGATCGAAAGAGCTGCTATTATCATGACAGGGCCCAACCAGAATGACGAGCAGCTCATCAGACGTATCACCAACAAACTGGCGTTCCATTTCTCTCGACACCCAAGACAGTTTGAAGTACGCAAATTACCGCCGGCCCAAGGAGATCTAGTAGCTATATTTCCAGACAGAAATATGATGAAACAGGCAGTCCAAGTTGGTGCTTTTATGCTTAGTCCTGGGGTGCAAGTGCAAATCATGGAATACACCAAACACGCGGGTATGATATATGACCCGACAACGCATATGGCAAGAATTCCTCATTCATGACCTACCGCATTGCTTTTGGACTTGGGACAATCTGTCGCAAATGGTTTCGGGCTTTGGCACACTAGAGCGGATGGCACCGGTCTTCGTTAACGGCAACTTCTCGGAGCTCAGAATTCTAGTTGGCTGTTACCACCCCTCAAACGTACCACCATATCTAACCGTAACACAAGACCCATTAACCATCACGTGTACCGTAGAACTCGAAGGTTGGCTACATAATGAAGTGTTGCATGTGGAGGCGCCATACACCGGGGGGTGAGAGGTCAGATGAAAACAACACCAATGAAGCTAACAGTAAGGCTAGGTATTGGGACAATGAATGGAGGAGGAACGTCAGAGGAGCACGCATTCACTCTTTTGATTCAAGACAATCATCAGGGCCGGTCACAAGATTCAACAGAGGAGAGAGGAAAATCAGTGGGGAAGGGATACTGGACCAAACAGCCTTCGTGCCAACTGGAGAACTTCAACATTTCAAAATAGGAGACAAAACGGTAACTTTAGTTCAGTCCAGTTGTCACCAGTACCTGCTTCAAGGTGTGTGCATTAATGAGGAGCAGGGCACAGAGCTCTATGTAAGGATCATGCCTAGCCTACCTGCTCAGCTGAAATTTAATGGTCTTACAGCTACGAGTTTACATATCAAGCTGTCAGCAGTACCACCCTATGACCATCAGCAGCTTCCACAACAAGCAACCCAGATAGATTTTTTTGAAGGAGAAAATCTAAATTTTACTCAGGGCCTACAAGACTTCTTAAGCCCTCTCTTACAAACCCCATCTCCAGTGGTCTCATCAGAGCCAAGCCCGCTAACAGATTCAGACTTTGAAGAGATCATCATGGAGGCAAATGACATGACACCCATTCCAACAGCTCCAGGCCCACAAAGCCCAGCTGATCCGCCACAGCAACCTAATCCGCCACAGCAACTTGATCCGCCACAGCAACCTGATCCGCCACAACACCCTAATGTAGACGGGCCAGCACAACCAACTCTGGGAGACGGGCCAACACATGCGATTATGGCAGACGGGCCAAGGCAGGAGGAGCTAGAAGAGGGGCCCCCACCAGGATTTCCAGGTCCTCCTCAATTTTTAAATCAAGCACGGAGGAGCCCGAGACTGAGCAAGAAATATAAAGGGGTCTATCTCACCCCAGAAGAGAGGGCACGTATGGTCTCCAAGCCGGGTATGGCGCAGCTACCAAAGGGGGGATCCAAGAAGAAAAAAGTTATCTGCCAAGCTCAGTTGGAGTATTTCAGATCATATGGACCTCTGAATGTAGAACAGGCGGAATTGATCTTGCTAGCGGCAGGGATAGAGGCTCAGGGCAAGGTTGACGATCAGGTCAACAACATCTTGGCCGTTTGAAGGAAAGCAAGAAGTCAGCAGCAAAGAAGACCCCTCCTGTTTAAATGTTAAATCTTTATGGTTTATTAGCTGTGTTATTTAGGAAGATAGTTTTTTATGTTTATTTTCTAAAAGCCGTTGGGTGTAAGGGGAAATTGCTCCCGTATTTTGTATGCACTCTGAGGCTAGACCGATATATTACAAGAAAGGCAACCGGGTCCTGTGGGAAAGTAGCAGGCTGTTGTTTGGTTAGAGGTTTAGGTAGTGGTTCAAGACAGTATGGGTTGCCATGTAATGAGATAGCGGGTCAGGAGGTGGTTTCAGGTATTCAATCCTGTTCTTTAATGAAAGTCAAGATTGCTAATTCGGAGTTGGAGATGAACACAAGGTTACATGGATTATAAAACCAAATTAAAGATCATCACTTGGAATGTAAGGGGGTTAAATTGGAGACCTAAAAGATTGGCAGTTAGGGAAACAATCTTTATAGAAAAACCGGACATAGTGTTCTTACAGGAGACAAAACTTTCGCAAATTGATGAGTTAACTAAAAAGGAGATATGTGGAAGAAGGCTAGACAGTTACGAATATGTACCGGCAATGGGTACTAGAGGAGGTATGTTTATTGCATGGCGATCAACGAGATTCCTTCATCAGGCCACTACACGCAATGCTCACTGTTTAACAGTGGAATTAAAGGATATTATGATTGACCAGCTGATCCAATGCACCACGGTATATGGTCCCTCAAGCCCGGCAGGAAGAGGTGATTTTTTTCAACAGCTACTCAATCTCAAGCCGGAAGACAATGTGCCGTGGTTGATTGGAGGTGATTTTAATGTCACCTTGGACCCAACAGACAGGAACACAACCACACAAGATTGGCGATGGCCGAGCGCTTTCGCATATTTGATTTCTAATCTAGAAGTACAAGACATTCCGATGACGGGAAGAAAGTTCACATGGGCTAACACGAGAGATCAACCATCAATGGCAAAGTTAGACCGATTTCTTCTGTCAAATGAGTGGAACTTCCGATTTCCTAATTCCAAACAGAGAACACTCCCAAACACTAGCTCCGACCATTGCCCAATTATGATTGAAGCATTTACAGATTTCAAAAAAACTAAGATTTTCAGATTTGAAACATTTTGGTTACGAATACCGGAGTTCAAACGCATCGTTAGGGAGGAATGGCAGAAATAGCCGACGGCTTCAACACCCCCACAAATGCATGACAAGCTATGGAGGTTGCAAGGTGTCATCACTACATGGGCACAAAGTAAGATAGGGAATGTAAAATCGCAAATTCAAGCTTGTACACAGTACATACAGTAGGTAGAAGAGGTCCAAGAGCTGAGACAACAAACCAACTTGGAGAAAGAACTTAAGGCAAAAATCAAACAAAGATTCACTCAATTGGCGGTATGGGAAGAGGATATATGGAGGCAGCGTGCTAAAACTAAGTGGGAGTTAGATGGTGACAAGAATACGAGATATTTTCACATGTATGCATCAAAATCCAAGGCAGCTAACACAATTGGGGGAATACAGAACAATGGCCAAGTATATAGAGACCAAAGAATGAAAGCATGCATTTTTAGGCAATACTATATAGAGCTCATGGGAACTGAAAAGGAGGAAGATTACAATATTAACTGGGATCAGCTATACCCGAACAGAACAGATCTGTCAGAGTTAGCAAGGCCATTAGAAACAGATGAAATCATCACGGTTATTAAGGCTTGGCCCAATAACAAGGCGCCGGGTCCGGATGGATACTGTGGTGAATTCTATAAGGAGTTCATGGACATACTACTGCCGGACCTATACGAAGTCATAACATGGGCAATGCAAGGTGATGGAACGCTACATCCGCTCAACAACTCAATCATAGCGCTCATCCCTAAAACAGAAACCTCTACTCATCCAAAGGACTTTAGGCCGATTAGCTTAATCAACGGGATCCAGAAAATATTCTCCAAAGTTCTTGCTAACAGGTTGCAAAATCACATAGGGCAACTGATTCACCAATCGCAGACTGGATTCCTAAAGGGTCGTCAGATTACGGAAGGCTTTGTATATGCGCAGGAGCTTATGCATTTCACCAAGACAAATGACATCCCGTTAGCAATTTTTAAAGCCGACATACACAAAGCCTTCGACACGATAAGTTGGACATTCCTCTCCAAGGTCATGTTACACATGGGATTTACCCGGATTTGGGTTTCCTGGGTGATGAGGCTAATATTACAAGGATCGTCGCAAATAACGATAAATGGTTTGATTGGGAAAAAAATCACGTTGAGGAGAGGAGTCAGGCAGGGTGATCCCCTATCACCTTTTCTTTTTATACTCGCGATGGACTTCATACCGCGGTGGTTACAGAGACTAGTGCACATAGGTGCACTGAGAATGCCTATAGAGGAAATGCAACCGTCTCTTCTATATGCAGATGATGCTCTTTTCTTCGTTAAACCGGATCTACAGCAAGTACAGGTTCTCAGAATTGTTCTCTCGGTCTTTACTGTACTTTCTGGACTCAAAGTTAGCTTGGACAAATCAGAACTAGTGGCGGCAGCTACATCACACACACAACTCACACAACTGGCAGAACAAATCGGATGCAAGAAGGGGTCATTCCCCTTCAAGTACCTCGGGCTACCGCTGTCAAACACGAAATTGCAAAAAGAGGTATTCATGCCACTAATCCAGAAGATCTCGAAAAGAATGTCGGGATGGTCGGCCAAGCTGCTCACACTGGCAGGACGAATTGTTCTCATCAATGCGGTCATCACGGCAATGCCGGTCTACTACATGTCGGTCTTCAACATGCCAAAGTGGGTATTGGATAAGATTGACAGGATAAGAAGGGACTTCTTATGGCAAGGAAACATACAGGGACGACAGAAAATACATCTGGCTTGTTGGTCCCTCGTATGTAGGCCCAAAAAGATGGGAGGATTGGGGGTATTAAACATCTCAGACTTCAACAAAGCCTTGCTGGCTAAGTGGTTCTGGCAATGGTGTACCAAGGAACGAAAGCTTTGGAAGGGGTTGTTCCACACTATATACTGTAACCAAACTCAGCAAGGGATACATCAGTCCTATTTTTTCAGAGCTCATCTCAGGCATGTCACACCGTTTTGTGTGACATTCATGAACAGAATACAGGGCAGGGGAAATACAATACCAATGTGGGATCACAACTGGGGGATTGGGATCCCTAAGCACAGATTTGAAACACTCTACACATTCACCGAAGATAGAGATATAAATTTGGAAGAATTCCTTCAACGGCAAAACCTATCGGTGCTATTCAGACCGGTTCTATCTCTAACGGCAGAGGAGCAGATCCAGCAGATGCAAATGGAAAGGGATCACTACATCATGCAAAGGTGGCAACAACAGATCATGGTCGCGGATAAGGATGATGCTCAATGGAAACTCACGACCAACGGTAGTTTTTCGGTCAAGTCGGCATATCAGGCCATGCAGGATGGACCGTCAATAAAATCTGACATACACAAAATCTGGGAATTAACGGTACCGCCTCGGTTTAAAGTGTTCACCTGGCTCATGCTTCGAAACAAAATTCTAACTACTGACAATCTTAAATCCAGAGGATATAACATGGCCGGGATGTGTTACATGTGTAGATGTGCGGTTGAAATGGTGCATCACATGTTCAGTCAGTGCAGTTTTGCCAGGGCGGTGTATGACAGGGTGTTACCTGGAGGTGGGATACAAATACCGGGCCAGGACTATCTCACAATACTGGTTCAATACGGCGCACCAAGGAAGACTAGAGAACTTGTGCTCATATCACAATTCGTAATTTGGAGGGAGAGATGCTGCCGTATATTTAGGGAACAAAGCAAACAAATAGAAGAACTTGTACAGGAGGTGCACCTGCAGTGGATGGCCTCTGCAGCTAGTACTCAGGGAAGAAGATCTATACAGCGAGAGATACAGCCATGATCTTAAAAATTGCGGCCTGACCTTCAGCTTCTCACTATTTTCTAATCATACTTTCTTACTTTTCTAATCTTTACTTTCTTGTTTTTTACATGGGTTTCTACTCAGAAACTCAACTTTTGTAACCGCGCACGGTTAATGAAAATGAGGGCTAGACCCTTATTGTTTCTCAAAAAAAAAAGTTTCCTGGATTTTCCAGGATTCTTATATTTTCTGGCAAATCAAACGGGCCCAGAAAGAATTGCCATGGTCCTGACTCCTGAGGGAAGCAAACATAGATGATTTTTTTTTATTATTTTTTTGAATGAATATATAGATGGTAACAGTTTATGCCTTTGTGAGCGCAATACCAGGCTTTTGCGGCCGGAGTATTGCAAAGTCAAACAAGCGAAAAAGTCAGAGCAAGGCCATACTTGATCAACTGTTTTTATACGGCATGCTGCCGCTGAATAACTGAATGATGTATCCAAAAAAATCAGATGGAGTAACTGAATGATCTGTCCATTAAATTTTAGATGATCATAATTGAAGAAAGTTATTGTAATGGAATCGAGAGCGGTTTGATGAATATCAGATTAAATTTTATCTAATATTATTTAGAACTGTTTTATCGGCATTAAGACTCGGACGAACTATTTTTTATTCAACATTATGCTGTCGGTGAATAACTGAATTAATAAATGTGTACATAAAATCAGATGGAATATATTTGGGTAAAGATATTGAGAGAGCCGATTTAACTTTATGCAGTAGAGACAAAATAAAATAAATGAATAGAATCAAATTTAAATAAATGAATAGTAATCAAATTTCATAGATTGAAATTTGAAACTCAATAAATGCTTTAGTTAGGAAGTAGAAACTATGCTTTGGACTCGGTGCTTGAGACAGGAAATATAAATTAATGGAAGCTGCTAATAGCACCCGGACATCAATTTTCGAATTATTGCCAAATTCAACTGAAAAGTGTAATTAAATTTTTTTAAGGGATTATGTAAACTTCAATACTAATCATGTAAATCAATTCAACGAATTCTGTAAACATAACAATTTTTCATTACCGTGTGATCCCCAATAGTTTAATCTCCAATTTAACAGCTTTTTAATTGCTTTAACCGAGACTACTTGTAGACTTTTGACCAGAATCGCTGGGACCACATCTAGAATATCTCTAACACAAAACTAGTAACTAACAGATATCACTTTAAAATTCTGTAAACAGATACAGGTAAAAAAAATTCCAATTTTTTTTTCCAATTTTTTTTTTCAAATCTACATCTAGATGCTATTTTCATTTATTTTGAATTATGTAGACCTTATCACATAACTTTGTAGACAGTTTCATTGAGTACTGTAAATCGGTAAAAAATTTCAAATTTTAATTTATTTTCAAAATTTTATTTTAGTTTTCAATTTTTTTTAATTTTGCATCTAGATATTTTCTTTCAATTTTTTGAATTCTGTAAATCTTATCACATAACTCTATAAACTTAATGTTTATTATGTTTACAGGATTCAAAGAAACAGTTTACATGATTAAAAAAAACAGTTTATAGGGTTTAAAGTGGTTCCAGGTTAGTTTTTAATTTTGAAAAATCGTTAGAGAACTTCTACAAGCGGTCCCAGTGGTCCTGGTCAAAGTAATTAAACTAGAGGGTTTATTAGGGACCACATTATAATAAAAAGTCACTAGATTTTGCATAATTGAGTATTGAAGTTTACGGACATTTTTCAAGTGGTGATAGTTGGTTTGAGAGAACTACTGTTGTTAAAGACAGTTGAAAGCGTATGGAAACCTATCCAAAGAATTTCCATAAATTAGACTTGAGAGATATTACCTTCTTTTCTAAATTATTACATCTTGTAATTCAAAAAAAATTAAAAATTAAAACATCTTTACAAGAAAGAGAGTGGATGATCGGGTGGACCCAAGTTCATTAAATGCTCTAGTTAGGAGGTGGAGATTTTGCAAATCTAAATCATGAGAGTCTACAAACTCCCACAGTACTAAAATAATATAATATGAGGGCGAAATATTTGAATCCCTAATTATACGGTTGCTAGTATTGGAATACATCTCATATTTTGTATAGTCAAACTTGGGTACTCTTTTAGAAAATGGCCGAAGTACAAATCCTGTAACAATTATTGCCTGATTCCGGGGGTCACAACAATAAAAAAAAAACAAAAGGAAACAGGGTTCAGTTAATCTCCATTCTTTCCACATAGATCCATTAATGCATAGCGGGTAAAAGTTCTGGGTATTAATCTAAATTGGCTAAGACATGATAATTTAATTATGAAATACGATGTGAAACGAAATCAGTAAAATAATTTAGAAAAATGAAAAGGTTATTAAACTAATTTCTCAACAAAAAAAAAGGTTAATTATTAAACACAGTTGATGAATTAATGAAGCACAATATAAAAGAAACTCCAAAGCATATTTCTCGTGAAACATGATTTTCTGCAAAAGCAAAGGAAATATTGTTTACATAGAAAATAACTTTAAAGAACTAAGAAAGCTCTCCTGTCAGGATAAGAATACGGCAAAAAAAAAAATCTCAAAAAAGGAAAAGGCAGAAATTCTAGAATGCAACTGAAACTTTACTGATGTTATCGATCTATCTATGCCCATGCCTTTGTCCTTTTTCAAGATAAAGACATGCATTCAATTCTTCATTGAAAATTCTGCCTTACATATAATTTTTAAAAATTAATTTGATATATAGTTTGCACATGATTTAGTTTCTTTCTTTCTGAACAAAATCAATAGATTAACTTTAATGAGCAGAGAACTGGTCTTTAATAGTGACAAAAGATACTATTCTTCATCTGAGAAATAGTAAGTTTGAAATCAGGCTAAATGATTTCTGGTAGATATTAAAAAAATATTAGATGTACAAAACTTTGATGAGAATTCTTTGTTTGTTCTGTCAACTAATTACCAAAAGTTTAATTCTTTCTAAATTGAAATTTGTTGCAGTAAACTTAACAAAGCTTCGAGTAGCCCATATATAGTAACAAACTAATAGAAGTTTTGCCAAACCCTTTACTTAGCTAGTTTCTCATAGTAACCAAAATATAATTTGCTCTAGAGCACATTCTAATAAAAGAACAAAATAGATAAAGCAAAAACTAATAGTCTTCATAATGAAAGCAACAATTTACAGAGATGCTCCAAGAACTCGTTGGTTATACTATCGCTTTTATCTTAATTGACAATAAGCCCCAGAGGTGAATGTGAAGAAATAGGCGACAGCAATTGCATATTTAGAAATCCTTCCCAATCCCAGCCGTCGAGCATCGGCAGATCAATCGCTGAATCCGCATCTGTCTCAATCAACCTTTCCTTCTTTACCTCTGTTGCCGGTTCTTCGTCCATCTCTCTCCCCCTCTTCTTACTACAAAGCATATTCTCTTCTGTAAATTCACCACAGTTCGATGCACTGGATGGGGCAAACATTGAAGTTTCAATGAAACCCGCAGAGTCTGAACTGTAGGTTTTGACCTCATCGACATGGCAAACATTTTCCCGTGCCAAATTTTCGATAATACCACTACTAGCTATCTCATTAGGAAAATTCAAAATTGCTTTGCGTCCACGCATGCGAAAAGCAGCATAGTCATATGCCTTAGCTGCCTCAATTGCCGTGTCATATGTCCCGAGCCAAACACGGGACCCACGCTTCTTCGGGTCACGTATCTCAGCCGCATATTTCCCCCACGGTCTCTTCCTGACACCACGGTACTTCTTCATGTCAGTCGGGCTCGGACTCTGTGCAGGGGTATGCACTGATAGTGAACACCCCTCGAATTTCTTTACAGGCGGAAGCGGTACAACAGTAGAGCGCTTTGTTTGCTCAGGGGATAATTCACGGCCGAATTCTATTATGTTCACAGCCGGTTCAGTCGGGTCGGGTTTGACGTATACTTTTGGGAGGTTCATGGAGGATTCTCCAAGGAGATGTTCTCGGATTAATGCAAGTGGGTTGTCATGGTTGCTTGTGAAAGCCATGAGTGAGGTCTTAAACTCTTAATTGTTGCCTTTTTTGGGGGTAGAGTTGAATTGGTTTTCCACTGTTGATGAATTGAAATAGAGCTTCTTTGTGCTCTATTTATAGGGATGGAATGACTGAGGCTATTTTTGACAAAGGTGAAGTTGACTAAAGACTTTTGCGTCACGGCCCCTTTTATTGTTTCAACGATGGGAAAGAGATCACAGACAGAGTAAAGAATAACTGCAGATGAACAACTCATTCATTTGTTTGTTTTATAAAAATATTTTTGTTTTGAGTAAAGATTAGAGGTTAAGCTATTAAAATATTTAATATTCTTGTTATTATAATAAATAAATAAATTTATTTTGGATTTCAAATTCATGGCCTTCTAAGACTATATGTCTTCGTCATTAGATTAAAGACTAGTTTTTTTAAACAAGTAAACATTAATGATTGAAGTGTTTTATGCTGATTTAAGATGGAGGGAAGACATCAGGAGAATTTTATTCTTTTAGTCAATACTATTTTGTATGCTTATTTCACTGCTATTAAACATACTAAGTGATTTATCATCTATGTCGTTTTAATTTTTTTACTTTGATTGTCAAACACAAGGTTTATCAATATATTTCAAAAAAAAAAAGAAATTTAAAATTGCTTAATTAATATAGGTAGTATATAATTATGATGAATAAGGATTCTGATATAAATTTGAAATGAATAATTAACGGATAATTTCAACAAATACAAATATAACAAACAAGTAAACAAATCTTAATCTAGTGACAAAAATAATGCTATTAGTGTGAGAAATTCGAATAAAGATTCCTAGCGTATATTAAATAATTAATTTACTTAACCTTCAACATTTACTCAAAAAATAAACAAGTAAACATTTTACAATAGCAAAGTATAACTTGAAAGTAACAAAATTGATAACAAATCTACATACATTAAATTGTCATTTATAAATTATAATGAATAACAAGTATATAAAATATATATGAGAATATTTCACTTCAAAAAATAAAAAATAAAATGAAATCAATTTAAGATATACAAATATAGTTTAATAATTAGGATATATAATTCAGATATATTTATCTTTGAAGAACCTATAAATTATTTATATTCGTATTATGTCCATATATATGGATAATTTTTCTATGGATATAAACGTGTTAACCATGCACCTAATTACAAGTCGAAAGGAAGAGCAAAAAGGCGATCTTTGTCATTGGTAGGAAAGGAGATAAGAAAGCGCACTGTGTTCACTGGATGGATCCGAGAAGTGTCGCGACCAAATGATGCAGTGATGCCAATTTGGCATTGACGAACCCAGCACCCAACTTGGGTCCAGTCGTTATCAGACAGCTGACTCCCATTCGGCTGCACCAATTAATTTGGATCATGGTTAATAACATCAGCTATCATGAATCGACTAGAGATGGAGCTCTGTTTTGCAACTAGGTGGATCAGATAGCACCGCATGTTATACTTTTAGGATTCAAGCTTGATATTTTCAAACCACAATATGTTTTTATTTAATTGGGTTTTGTTCGAACAGCTTTGCACAAATTTTATTTAAAGTACGGCTCAAATCGTTTGATTTGTATCGAAATTCGTGCGAAAGTATCTAAAACTTAACAGATTCATGAATTAAAATTGTGCATACGAATTTTGGCACCAATCAAATTAATAGTTTAGGTCTAATTTTGAATAAAGTTTTATTCAAAGACTTTGGACAAAAATCCCACATCGTTTTTTTTTTTTTAAAAGCCAAAAGTTAATTAGTTACTCGAGTATCTAATATATACAAAGAATTTTTTATTAGACATGCACCCTTTTACATAAAAGATATTATTCTTGTCACTAAATCATAAATATAATTTCATAAAAGATATTATTTTTGTCACTAAATCAAAGATATAATTTAGATCACAAGATACACACAAAAATCCCTGCACTCTGATTTTTTTTGTAATTAGAGGTCAGATATAAAATGCTTGTAAAAAAATGTGATGGTCAAATATAGCACATGTACTACAGTTGTCTCTAAATAATAATATTTATTTTTTGAAAATATCTCCAAATAATAATAATATTGGTTTAGTACTTAGTACTAGTACTATAACTATTATATTCCCTAACAGCTCTCATTGTTGCTGTTGTTGTCGTCTTATTTTAGTACAATAGCAATAAACAAAAAAATTAAAAATTAATTTTGTACTACGGATGGAGCACCTTAGATCTTATCATCTTTAGCCGCCAGGAGTTCGGATTCTCAGCATTACTTCACCGATTGAGTTTAAATCTTGACTTTGATCAGAATCCAGATCAAATCAATTCAAATCTGTACTGTAAAGATTTTTTTTTTTAATTTGTGTCAATATATAACAAATGGATTAATTCTAGGTGCAATTAAAGGCACTGCTTCTGTTGCGTGCTTCCAGCTTCAAAAACACGGTTAGATCCGTAGAAATTTTGCATTCTATTTGTATACATCATACCGTCACATTCAGCCTAGTTAATTATCGATAAGATGATAAACCCATGATAGGCAATACAAACCAATCTTCCACATATAGTCAATAACTTAATATGCGCAAGTAGCTTATATAATTAATATGTTATTTAGTTGGATGTTTGGATTGGTTCAAATAAAAGTGAATGCCCCCTAATTCTTCCTAAATATCTAGATTTTTTCCTTGATGATTTTCTTTTTCGGGGTGAATACTTTGTTCGGGAAGTATTGAAATTTTTATTATACTTATAATTAAGAAAAAAAAAATTTGAAGTGTTATGATAAATTCTAAGCATATCACTTAGGTAAATATTTTCTAATATTATTTTTTATATATAGTGATACAGTGTATATACCACGAGTCGGAAAATTTATTATTTTTTTATTTTGAGAAAAAAAATTATCCTCTTCTTATTGCAAGTCTCATTCTCTCGTAATAAACACGGAAAAGAATAGTGAAAGAGTTAAAAAAAATATATATTATTTTTTCGCAACGAAATGAGAAATGAGTCAAGTCAAGCTTAACTCATTCCTGATAACCTGAGTTAGATTGAACGAACTGAACTTTTTCGAACTAATTTCGAGTGAGTCATGAGCTATGAGTTTTTTTTTTTCAGTCCTAAAAACATATGAGAGGCATTAATTTTGAGACACTTTATGTTTTTCTATAATCTTTCAAGGCACACCACATTCAAGCCGCTGTATGTAAACTACGGATGTGGCACTTGCCGCCACCTAGTTCACAAAAATTTTAATTGTATACTTTACATTTATGATTTTTTTAGAAATAAAGCATAAAAATATACTTAAAATTCAAAATAATAATAAAATTATATCTTTAAAAAAAATTCTCATCCTAACAGATATTTTGACTCCGTATCTGCTCGAAGGTCACAAATAGATATTTGAAGGGTTATGATAAACAGAATTTAGAAAGGTTTCATTAATACATATTTTTACAGGAAAAACATAACTATATATTTCAACAGAAATTAAAATAGAAGTGGACGAGTGAAAGCTGTATGACTACAAACTTGACCCCCAAAGTTACTTGGAGGATCATTCTACGTACACGTGTCCTCTAGCCTATGCATGCGCTACATTTACACATTTGTACCCTTTGGTCAAATTCTACTATAGTAGGGAACTGTGTTGTGTTAACATTTGAAATCTCACCGTTGACTTTTTCCATAGAGATAAAATTTAATGTTTTGCAACTTTGTATTGCACTCGTTTAAGGGGCGGTGGGAGAATTAAGAGTGCAGCAGCAAGACACTTTATCTTCTCTGACAAAAAAAAAAATATTTTATAAAAAAAATTATGAAGTTGTAGGTGAAGCTATCCAATTATTTAATATTTATAAAGAATAGTTCTATCTGGATTTCGAACTTCTGATCTCCCACACAGAGCATTGTCTTTGTTATACTAGACCAAAGGCTGGTTCTAAAAAAAATATGTTTTGTTTTACAATCACTTTTAAAAGAAAATATAAAATGTGTTTGCAATTCAAATAATTTATATTATGTTCACATTGTGTTTGCAATTCAAGTAATTTAAATTATGATCTATCTTAAATTTGTATTTATTTTGTGGAAATATCTTAAATTTGTATTGATCATATATATGATATTTTGTACTCGTTTTACAGTGAGCAAGGCATATATTAAATTTGTATTTATTATGATTTATGAATAATATTTGTAAAAATTGTCTTACAATTTTTAAATTTATATTTTTCTAATTCAAATTTATGAGTACTTTGGAAGTATACCAGGTCAAAAGAATGAATTAAGATCCATTTCAGGAACTTTCAATTCAAGCAACAAATATATTATCAAAAAAAAAAAAAGATGACGATTTTGTGATAAGTATATAATGATATATATATATATATATATATATATATATATCCCTCCTTTGACCCAAAATAATTCGCCTCTCATTAAGATAATAAAATCCATGTGCAATCCCATTAATCAATGATACGTGGCAGCTCAGAGCAAGTTGCATGTGAGCCAAATATTCATGATTAATTGGAATAAGTTAGCAATTGTCAAATTAATTGTATTTATATATAGCGTGAATAATAAGTTGAGTTAATGCATAATCCAGTTAATTTGACTCTTGCCTTGTGGGGCATGAAACAATTATAAGAGTTTGACTTTCAAGTTTGACCTAATACCGGTTCAGACTGAATCGGTATTGCTACAGCGACCTTTTCTCTCTCTGTATTTATGTAGCCCATCAGAAAAATATATATATATATATATGGCTAGGTCATAGATGATGCATACCCTGCCAAACAATTTATGTATCGTATCCATAACTCCAAACAAAATTGTTAATTTTGGTATTATATATTATATATTCTGATAAATTAATAATTCTTTTAAACAGAATTAAAATATGAGAAAGGTTGATCAAGTCAAAGTTAAAGTTAGAATGTGCATGCTTGATATGTTGATTTAATCACAATTGATTAATGTGGAATGCTATATTTTTTGGACGGATTCCATAGACAAAGTTGAATTATTTTCGTAAAAATTAAATTTGCATGCTGCTTGTGGTAAATATGATTTCGGGACAAAAGTAGTCCCACATGTGAACACTTGAAAAAAAAAAAAAATTCCAAAAACCGGACATGATTCCAATATATGGAAGTAGGGCTGGGTAAAATTGCTCGAACTCGTAACTCGCTTGTAACTTCCTCATTTACAACTCGTTTTAACTCGTTCATTTACAACTCGAGTTGGCTGACTCGTTTAATAAATGAGCTGAGTTTGAGCTGAGTTGGCTGACTTGTTTAATAAATCAGCACCTGTTAAACTGGTTAAATGAGTTATAAATGAGTTGTGAGCCAACTCGAGTTGATAACGAGCTGAGTTCGAGTTGGCTCTACAGCTCGTGATTACCATCCTAACTCGAGTTGACTCGCTCGTTTATTTAATGAGCTGAGTTCGAGTTGGAGGTAACTCGATCAAACTCGGCTCATTTACGGTCCTGTATAGGAAGGTTATCGGATAAGCATCGAAATTCTCAATTAATTCACCTTTAGTGGTGAGCCGTTGATTTTGAACGTATGATCTTGTACGCGCAAAGTAATATTTAATAGAAGGAATATTTATTACGAATGTCAAAAATCAAAATAGCATACATTGGTAGGAATTTAAGGCTGTAAACGGATATGGATATCCAGACATATCCGTCTGGATATCCGCTCCGAATCCGCTTATTATCTGAATCCGAATTTAAACGGATACCGATATTTCAGATACAGATATGAATATTTTTTGCATAGGAAAATTTGATACGGATACGGATACGGATAATTTTTTGAAAGTATAAATGGAGCGAATATCCGTACTATCTGGATTCGAAATTTCAACATCTCCACTTTGCTGTAACTTGACTTTCAGCGGTTAATAGTCCCTAACTCCTCTCCATTCATATATTTTCTCCATTTTTTACCTTTTTTAATTTACTTTTATTTTTCTTAATTGTTTTTAAATTTTTTAATTTAGTATTTGTACTTAAAGTTCATATGACTCAATTATCCGACAATTATTCGTTTCATAACTGTATTCGAATCTGTATCCATGGATTATCCGCTCCGTATTCGTATCCGTTTAAGACGGATTTGATTTTGAATTTTGATATCCGTTTACTATCCGTATCCGTATCCGTATCTGTATCCGCTCATTGAAAAATGAATACGGATTTGATATCAGCATTATCCGCTCCGTTAACACCCCTAGGTAGGATACTTTGATAGAAAAGGAAAACCAATTTTTCTGCTACGCTATAATGTTTTGTAAAGCATCAGTAATTCCGTGGTTTGGTTTCAAATTTTACATTTTTAAAACTTAAATTATCTATGCGAGATGCTCAAAATAATTTCACACTCAATTTTATATTTTTAAAGCGTGAGGCTATGGTACTAGGCATAACGCATAATAGTATAATATCTTCATTTTCAAATTCAAATAATCGATCTGAATCATTCAACATGATCTCCAAATAAAAATGTACTTGTAGATCAAATCTTACATTTTTTTTTTAAAATTACTATTTTTTTAGATGAGTGAGGCTACGGTACTATGCATAGCACGGATTGATCCATGCTACGGCTTAATATTTTAGTTTTCAAAATCCTAACGGTCGATCCAAACTGTTCAACATGATTATAAAATGAATATGTACTTGCAAATCAAATTTTACATTTTTTCAAATTTTTTTACTATTTTGTTTAGATAGGTAGAAAATCACTTGATCTGAAAATTCTAGACCATCCAAAAACAGTGATTTTCTACCTATCTAAAAAATAGTAAAAAAATTTGAAAAAATATAAAATTTGGTTTGCAAGTACATATTCATTTTATAATCATGTTGAACGGTTCGGATCGACCGTTAGGATTTTGAAAACTCAAATATTGAGCCGTAGCACTGACCAATCCGTGCTATGCATAGTACCGTAGCCTCACTCTTTTTAGATAGCTAGAAAATCACTTCATTTAAAAAAATTAGACCATTCAAAAGCAGTGATTTTATACCTAATCGGACCTACTTTGGTTCGATGGGCTTCAAAACCGTCTAATATGCTTTAAGATATGTACACACTGCTTTAATATTTGTGCGTGTCTGTTTCAACGTTCATGTGCATGGATCTTAAAACAGATCGGACGGTCTTGGAGCCCATCAAACCCAAAAGTGGGCATCGAACCTACTCCGCTCTATTAAAATAATAGTAAAAAGAATTAAGAAAATGAAAAACTTAGTCTGCAAGTACATTTTTATACGGATATCACGTTGAACTATTCCTAATGATTATTTAGACTTTGGAAATGAAAATATTGATATGTAGTACGGACCAATCTGTGCTATGCATAGTACCATAGCCTCACTCTTTTTTAAATTATATTTATTTATTTTTGGAAAAAAAAAAATGGGCCAAGAACTTTGCATTCAAGTTTTTTTTTTCTTACAAGAAAACGATAGTAAAAGGTATTTAAGAATTGTAAATTTTGATTTCATGCATAAATCCAAAAACAGTGATTTTCTACCTATCTAAAAAAATAGTAAAACAATTCAAAAAATGTAAAATTTGGTTTGCAGGTACAAATTCATTTTATAATCATGTTAAACGGTTCGGATGGACCGTTAAAATTTTAAAAACTCAAATATTGAGCCGTAGCACGGACCAATCCGTGCTATGCATAGTACCGTAGCCTCACTCATTTTGATATGCATATCACATTGAGTGAGTCAAAATTTGGGCCGGTCAGTGTTTTGCAAAGTTCTCGGCCTATTTCAGAATTTTTTTTAAGGAATTTCCTCAGAAAAAACTTTTACCTACTAATCCAAACTTAAATATTGTTGCCAGCTAACTATCAAAAGGAATTAACAAAAATTTGCAGCACTGTATGCTGTTACTAATATTAAAGAAATAAAGTCTATAGTATTTTTTTTTTCTTCAATTCGAGTAACATTTTCTTATGTAGTATCTATTTTGATCCTATACATTGTTGTACCTCAGACCAGATGTTTGATTTAATATAGTTTGAGTGGTAGTTTTGTGATCCATTTTCATGTCATCATTTTTTTACTTTGAAGTATGATTTTGTGTATAACAGGTATCATTTTCTTACTTTGGTCTGATCAAAATTCGAACCAATTCAGTCCAAGTCTGTAATGCACAAGGTCCCTTTAAGCTTCGTGCTAATATATAGCGAACATACCAGATTCAAATTCAAACGGTAAGATACCTGGTTGGTATGAATTCCATTATGAGCGATGTGGTGCACTATTGTCGGTTGACATGTATCCACAAAAATATTGCTAAAGAAATGGAAGGCCCAGTAAATGTTGGGCCTGTTTTAAAGAGTTTACAGGTTAACTCAAGCTATAGATATTTTAAACTGAATTTCGTATTGTCCGTACTTTTTATGCTTTGCAAATAGGAGTGGCAAAGAGCTAGCTCGGTCCAGTTCGAGCTAGGCCCTAGCTCAACTTGTTAATTTTGGACCGAGCTACAATCGACCGAGCTGGACCTAGAACATCCGAGCTAAAACCTCAACTTGAAATCGTGACAAGTCAGCCTAAGCTAGCTCGCGAGCTGATGAGCTGGCTCGCTGGGTCTTGTTTTAAGAAGAAAGTAAATTCTACAAACTTTTTTGATCGAGCTGAACCGAGCTAGACAATATAAAATACACACAAATTCATACAAATTCACAAATTGATGCCTAACCGAGCTGGCGAGCAAGCTAGGTCCCAACTTGAACTCGTTAATTCTGGACCGAGCTAGTGGCGAGGTGGCTTGTTAACAGCTCGGTCCAATAACGAGCGAGCTGTTAGCGAGCGAGTCAGGTGCGAATCACGATCAAGCCACGAGCTACGAGCTTTTTTGCAACCCCTATTTGCAAATTAGTTTGGTAACAACTTTTGAGAAATTTACCAATGTAACAATTTATGATACAGCATAGAACAGTTAAATGTCAATTGTCGACCTCAAATTTTACAGGAAATGCAAGATAGTGTCAACCAAGGAAGATTTGACTCAAAACTTCGTGTCAGCGTACCAGTATCCACGTCTGTAAAGTGCCACCGTGCCCCTTCCCCTATTTGTGGAGTGATAATTGCATATTATAATCTCTCTTTATTTATCAACTAATTCTGCAAGTCTTTAATTTTGCCTCCTCATCGTCTCGTATTCTTGTACTCTTATTGATTTCATGCCAACCTACACTTAGCAATTCTAATTTTCCAACCAACAACTTTTTTCAGCAGATAGTAACAATTCAAAAGTTCATCTTAGCAAGCCTTATGATTTGCAAATTCCAGTAGAGTGCTGAGACCAAACAACTGATATCGAAACCAAACAGTTAGTATCAAAATATAATTTACAATATAGTGTCGGTGGTTTGCTGGACAACCCAATAAGCAATAGCATTTCGGTATTACAACTTCAACTGAATTACCAGAACAAATAATCTGTCATTTAATGTACAAAATTATACACATGAAAAAAGTACAACTACAGAGAAGGCAAAATCAAAAATCAACTTAGATTGACTGCATCAATTATCTCAAAATGCATATGCAAACTCGGATTTTTATCCCCGAGATAAAATCTCTCAAGTACCTTCAACTTCCCTTCACTCTTACAGGCCTCTTCTCTTAGTAAATGTAGCATTAAATCTTTTTCCTTCTTAATCCAAGGTCGGTACGGATCATTCCACTGTCTCGGAGTACCATGAAGGAAAAAACTGATACAGTGATCATTATTTACCAAATAATTACCGAGATTTTTTATAATTGCTTTATCAGTTAAATAAGCTCCCGAACAATTCAGACCAACATCAATATAATGAAATTCTGATATGCTGCTTAGAAAGCCTTCACTACAAGTGGGAAACATGAAATTCTCACTGTTATGATGTGTGCTTGTGTGCACTGATTTACTGGTATCTTGAATTGCCAGAGAAGAAATTTCAGTTACCAGCTGATTGACCACAGTGCCACCCTTGCTGAAACCTAATACAATCGTCTTTTGTGAAGAGGTTGGTGGTATAGACTCTTTCGATATACTTGTAGAAAGCATGTCTTGTATCTGCAATTTAAAAAAAGGAAAAAAGTTAAGTAAAACAAGAGGAGAGTGGTCATCAAGAAAGCGGAGAGATAGTTAAAAGTAATCAAATTAAGTTGTCTATGCACAGAAAGTATATCTATTATGATGTTCCACTTAGGACGAGATTCACCATTTCAGTTGCCTAAAACCAGTAGTTTCATTATAGCTTAGGCCACGACATAACTTTAGATCTCAAACAAACATGAATAGCTTATGCAGGCTCAAGTTGGAATAACCAATTTTAGGACGTCAAACCTCAACCAAACACCACCAATAGCTTTAACCCAAAATGAAAATATCTAAAATTACGTAATAACATGCAGTACCTGATTGACACAATCTGATATAACTGAGGTAATCGACGAAGCAGCTGGAAATCCAACTGGATCATAGCATTCTGGCTCTCCCCTAGAATTAACGGTTGGAATCATCTCCCTATACACTGCGAATGCACCATTGTAGGTCGATGCCTCCACAACCCATGCATTAACTGCAGAATTTTGAAATTTTGATAATAGTGTGGCTAACAAACTTTTAGAATCGGATAACCTTTCAATTAATGGATCTCCTGTTCCCTCGACCCGATCTCCTCTGAAGAATATAGCATTTATAGAAGGCACCTACAGGAAGATCAAGATATTGATCGAACGAGTATAGATAAACCACTTTAAGTTATCGGAGAGAGAGGTTATACTGCTAGGGTTTTGAAAGGAGAAAGAAGAAGAGAAGCGGCGATTTTGAAGAAAGGCCCGGCGCCACCTTTGCTTAGAGAGACGTTGACGAGACCGGTCCATCGGTCCATGGCGCACGGCCAGAATATATCAACGCACTGCCTCGGTGCCTCCCGATATCCTCGAATTCTTCACACTACAGGTGCACCGTGCACCGCTCTTTATGGGATATCGGAAGGGATAAAAGTAGTGAAAAGACTAAAAGGTCCAGAGGTTTCCGATATAGGCTATAATATGGGTTGCTCTATTTGGGCTAGGCTTTCATAGGTAAAATAAGACCCACATTCAAAAAGTTGTTTTCATTGCAAAAAAAAAATCCAATAAAAAGCTTTCTTTATTTTTTTTCCATCATTTAAAAAAAATGAAATACAGATTCGCAAAATAACAAAGGAATATGTTTTATTTGTCTTCGAATCGCATATTGGATTTGTGGATTACCAACAGGTACTTTAAGCATGTGTTGTTTTTTTCAATACCACTTTTGTAACAGGCCATTGAAAAAAAACAAAGAAGGTTAGCTGTCCGGGACCCCAGAATACCAATTCTTATCCTTTTAAACAGGCAAGAAAATGATAGATTCAGTGAACCTGAAACTTTTACCAATGGAATGTCGTCATTCCAGCTATTTGTCAAATCTGAAAATTTCACTATTTTCTAAAATGTTTATGGGTAAATTTCGCTGAAGCTCACTAAATTTTATCATTTGTCACGAATTAGTCACTCAAGTTTGTTATTTGTCTCAATCAAGTCACTCTATATTTTTCTGTTCAAAATCTTAATGAAATATTCTCATTATGTCCAAAATATTAATAGAATTAGCAAATTCCGTCCAAAATACTAACGGAATTAGCATATTCCGTCCAAAATACTAACGGAATTATCATATTTCATTAGCATTTTGGACGGCAAATTATAGAGTGATTTAATTGTGACAAATGACAAAGTTGAGTGACTAAAAGAGACAAATTCAAGTTGAGTGATCAATTCGTGACAAATGACAAAGTTTAATGACCTCTAGCGAAATTTGAAATCAATTTCAACTCCGCCTATGTTTTAAAGCATACCCAGTTCCAAGTTCAGATGGAGGAGCAGGGAAATGTGAGGAATGATTATGAACCCTGTTTCTAAACTCCGTGCTTAAAGCAGATTAACCGTTCTTCGTAAATAGTAAAGCCCACTACGTTATATATTATTATTTTTATTTTGGCGAAATTGTCCGTACATTTTTTTTATTCAAACAGTAATATAGTAAAAAGTGTATGTCCTCGTATGCAAATGAAAAAAGAAAAGTACACATTAGCAATATATGAGCCAACTATAAACCTTCTGCATAGTCCATATTAGCCGACCGGTGGGCTACTTGATTTTCTTTCTACCTAACATAATGTTAGATGTACTGAAAATTAATGAAAATTAATAGTAAAAGACTTGAAACATGCATAGACTAACACCACACTCGGAGATGGGGCTAGACACAGGGGCGGACTCAGGTGGATCCAGGGAGGTAGTTGCTCCCTTGGATTTTGAGTTTTAGTAGAGATTTATCGGTTCCGACCGACTTTGCTCTCCTGAAAAAAAATTTGCCTTCCCCTCTAGACGTTTGATTTGTAATTCGGGTTAAATTTAGGATTAAAATTGAAATAAATGTGTTGAATTTTGATTGATAATTAGAATTATAAGTCAAAGCATCAAAAATTACAAATCAAAGTATTGGAAAGTATAAGTTAAAGCATTGTTTTTTATCGAGTATCCAATTGGTCAATGAATTTAAATTCGATTAGATATTTAAATCCGATTCGATATTTTTTTTGCCCCCCTAACAGAAAATTTCGATGCGCTCCTGCTAGACAGTACTATCCAAATTAGCTGACCGTGTTTGACGAGTATGTTGCACCAAAATTTGAAGCTAGCACGAGCCAAGAAACAACACCCTTGTTCACGTTGCTGAATTTCAAATAAAAAAAATTAGTACAACGTAATATATATAGTCATTCGACGTCATTAACTGCAGTTAGAGACTTAATTGTGAAAAAGAAAAAAAAGGCAATCTTTCTTTGCCGAGTATTTTATTATGATTTAGTCTGATCGTCTTTGACCTAAACTCTGTTGGCGAGTCGGTATCAACTTTTTTGTCATCATCACATCACACGATTCTTGCAAGTTATGTAGAGAAAATTTGCACGTGTGAAATTGATATTTTTTTTTTTTTTGAAAAAAACCCGTAGGTAATTGTATTAAATGAGCATAAAGGTTACAGCTGTAAACTTAACTTTCTTACTAGAATTTAAAGAAATTAGAAAGAAAGAAAATCAAGAGTGGTTTCTTGATTTAAAACTTAACTTTACTAATGCATGCTGTTTAAAATCAAGAAACCAAGACCAAGAGGAATTCATATCTTCTGTAATACTCGAGAAAGTACGATGAGGTTTCAGTCGTCAGATTTAATTTTACACGAATCTCAAAGCACAAATAATACTGCCCCCTCCAATCACCCGAATAGGCACCGGCTGAGAGTAAATCCGGGCCGTAAAGTGATTTACTGTTCTGTACAATATTACAGAGGATACGGGTCCGACCAAGAGTTGCATGATCTCTTCAATTATTAGATTTTATTTTATGACGTGGTTCTATTTAACTGCACAGAATATTCGAAATTTGAATGAAAGTCTAAAAATCTAGACTTTTATTTTTTTTTTTCTAATAGAAACATTTAACTGTACATAATGACAAAATGAAGAAAGATTTTCTGAGAAAAATAACATCATGACAAGATAAAATATGGATCATGGACCAGTGAAATTCAGATAGTGTGTTTATTTCTCGTGATTTTTAAATTTTAAATCATGTATGTTGAAAAAAAAAAAAAATTATATATATATAATTCAATTATTTTTACAAAATATTAAATATGTGCTTGCAATATATATAGTGATTAAAATTTTACTATGTGATTATACATATTTGAATTCAAATTCTAACTGCAATACTTAAATTTTACATTTTAGCCCCTTCGATCGAATTTTTCTAGTTCTGCCCTTTTATGGAGCTTCATGTTCTATTCTTTTATTCACACAAAATGTCACGAGAAAAGAATGAACAAAAAGACGGGGAAAGAGAACACAATATACGTGGAAGGGCTGAAGTCAAGTAAAATTGTAAAGTTTAGAAATTATAGGAAAAAGAAAACAAAGAAAGTCACATTAATTTGATGGCAAATGGTAGTCAATATTTTCTTTGGTTTCTTACCAAGAAGAGTCAATATTATTTCATGATTTGACCTCTGATTAAGATGTGGTGTATATGCTTGATCTTCTATATAAAATCCCCACATATATATATATATATATATAGAGAGAGAGAGAGAGAGAGAGAGAGAGAGAGAGAGAGAGAGAGAGAGAGAGAGATGGGCTATGGTGCATTGCAATGCATAGACACCCTTGTGCATTGGACCATAAATCACCGATTCAAAGTCCAAATGACCGATCCAAACCGTTCATCTTGTTCTCCATATTAATATGTACTTGGAGACCAAATTTTACATTTTTTGGAATTTTTTTACTATTTATTAAGCCACTTTGAAAATCGCTGATCCAATGGTCACAGCTCCGAAACAGTGAAAAATTCTGGACCAATGGATCAGCGATTTTCAAAGTGGCTTAATAAATAGTAAAAAAAATCCAAAAAATGTAAAATTTGGTCTCCAAGCACAATTAATATGGAGAACAAGATGAACGGTTTGGATCGGTCATTTGGACTTTGAATGGGTGATTTATGGTCCAATGCACAAGGGTGCCTATGCATTGCAATGCACCATAGCCCATCTCTCTCTATATATATATATATATATTATTGACTTCTTCAAGAAAAATTGTATATTTGGATCCACTTATTGTGCTAACAACCGATCATTAACCCAATTTTCGAATTCTAACTAAATCATTAGGAAAGAAGGCTTCTAATGATCGCGTATATTATGTCAAAGTTTAAAGGAATTATAAGAGATATATTGCGCAAAAGAATTTTAATTAAATCTAACGGAAACTACGCACACTGTACAAATATAATAGGATTTAAAAATAAAAAAATCACGAATTATTCCGAATTTATTCGCTAATCATCATGAATTTTTACTAGTATTATAGCAAAATCACGAATTATTTCCAATAGGGTTTACAGATTGTTTTATTTCTAGAATTTTACGTGTCGATATATATTATAAGAAAAAAAAATTAATTATTTGTATATCACATTATATTACAACTTTTAAATCTTACTAAATTATTCACTAATCTCGAATTATCACTGTTGTTTTTGCTAGCAATAGAAGTAGCACTACATGTACTTCCACACGAGCAGCGCCACATATCATGAAAGATCACATGTTCTCCCAACTCCAAACTCGTGATAGAATAGCGAAATCACGACCAAGAAAGGTAGGGTTCTTGGCCTCTGCTAGAATGTTTCAAAAAAAGAAATGTAGGGTTCTTGTCCATCTTGCTTTGAACAAAGCCTCATCCAATCAGATCTAAACCGTTCGATTAGTGTCAAAATTCGCGCAAACAGTCGATCAACGAAGATCGAACGGTTTGTGTCCAATATTGGATAAAATTGGCCGAAAGCGAACAAAACACAATTCCTGTAAAAAGAGAAAAAGAATAGGGAAATCACCTGGAAGGCGCCGAAGAAATGTTATGGGTCCCAATCGAAGGAGTAGAGGCACATTGCTGCACGGAACGGAAGTGCTTTTCTTGCTTGACCTCCACTCCAAGCACTCAAACCTACCTTTTCCTTTTTGCCTTTTCAATTTGCTTAATGGCATTCATGGATCCTATAATGGATTGATTTGCATGAGGTATCAGTTTTCAACTTGACCTGTCCTTGTCTGTATCAACCATTATTGGGACAAATATAATATATCTCTATTACAACACACAGACATGATACTGGTAACAAATTCTTTTAAGAGTAGAACTAGGGTGTGATGTGCTCACCAAAATCTTTGGTGAGCACAACTCTACATAAATTATCGGATTCACTTCAAACGAGATGAATCCAACCGTTGAAACCGATGTATTTTACGAGTGATGGGCGTACATGCAAAATTTTGAATTTTTTGAATTCATTTAGTCTCAAGTCAAGTGGTCAAAATTGATGAAAAATGAATGATCCAAAATGAAGTTGTTTTAATGCATTCAAAAAATTCTCAATTTTGACCACTTGACTTGAGACTAAATGAATTCAAAAAATTCAAAATTTTGCATGTACGTCCATCACTCGTAAAGTATATCAGTTTCAAT
Source organism: Carex kokanica (assembly GCA_025461125.1). NCBI lineage: Eukaryota > Viridiplantae > Streptophyta > Magnoliopsida > Poales > Cyperaceae > Carex > Carex kokanica. The sequence goes on along the minus strand of JAJGRX010000856.1, from coordinate 1,295,099 downwards.
GGTTGGATTAATCTCGTTTGAAGTGAATCCGATAGTTTATGTAGAGTTGTGCTCACCAAACTCTTTGGTGAGCACATCACACCCTAGTTCTACTCTTCTTTTAATTTGTTAACAAAGTTTCAACTAGTTGGTCAGTTCTTATGATTACTGAATTCAATTATGAAAGAAGAATTTTCAAATTTAAATAGATGCAAGTACACTACTCGGAGTTCCATGCATCTAGTTAATTTATATTATCGTTTAAATTGCAAACACCAGATTGTCTTTAGGCGCTTGCAAATATCGATCATTAAATATGCACAATATTAAATGACTAACATATGTAAATGCAATTAAATTGCAATATTGTGAATACTCGGGCTGGCATGTACAATCGTAAAGGATTCTTGATAATATTTGTATTGTATTCATTATTATTCCTTTTTTCATACATCTTCAAATGAATAGGGGAATGAAATAGTTGTTCATGACTAATAGCTCGATATCCGTATTAGTTATGAATATTACGACATTTATGAATATTATTTACATTATAAAGATAATTAAATCTGAATTACGTAAGTTTTACATTTAAATTATGAATTTCACGCCTCATCGAATTTTTTCAAATTTCAAATTTATTATTATATCATTTACACTGAACTGTAATATTATCTCTTTAATTCAAATAAATTGGATTATTGGAAAATAGAAGAAATTAAAATGAGAAAATAGAGTTTAGTTTCAAAAAAGATAAGAAATATAATAATTGGTAAATATTGATCTCAAATTGCCAATTAATAACTTTCAACTAAGAAAATAAGTCGTTTTGGAAAGCTATCATCATACTGGGAAATATATTGATGAGGATTTGTCAAAGTATCTAAATATTTCAAAATAATGATTAGAATATTGATAAATCTCTATTTTAAATTGGAACTTCCATTATTTCTCGCATTATTTTTTAAAATAAAAGGAGAGGGAACTATCGACATAGCACGTACACATTATTATTCTTTTTTTTATAAGTAGTGGTTATAATATTCACTGACTTCTATTAGAAATAAAAAAGACTAAGTATCCAAAATATCATAACTCAGCCAATAGTACATCAGTTTAGTTACAAAATATCAGCATATCAGTTTTATAAACTACACAAAAATACACAGATTAGCCAACCAAAATAACCAAAAGCCATAACACTCTATCAGTAATCAAACAAGTCTCAGTCTACACCATCATCATTATCATCACCCCAGGTACCTTCAGACGTTGGACTTAAGAGGCTGTCAGGCGCAAAATCCTCCCTAATGAGGACTACAAAAGGGTCCCTATCCTCCTCCACCTTGGCCATAGACACCAGGATCTCCACTGTCGTGGTCAGATCCAGGGTACCTCCTCCTCCATCTGCACTTGTTCTAGTATGTCGTTAACATCAGAAGGGAGAATGAGACTCAAATTCAAATTAGAATCATCATTTCGAGATATACACAAAAAAGCTAATTAAATTATTCTAGTACCCAAATTTTTAGCAGTTGAAGGGTTTGTTTGTTTAAAACAAATTTGACTATGTTCTAACCATAAAGTCCAAAGAACCACACTTCAAACTAATTCAACCAACAACCCATCTTTAATAGAAAGCAGCATCCAAAATCCATTAACCATCTAAAATCCGCAACATATAAACATAGTTGTGTGACGATCCTCTACATAGGACTCTCCAGCTCGAGCTTCTAGGCTCAACTTTGTACACGAGTTAGGCTGTGACTTCCCAGCGTTGTTGGGCTCACGTGTCACGAGTTGTATCATTTCTTTTTGGGTAATAGAAAAGGAGCGCCGACGAGGTTGCTCTACCCCGGAGACGTAAGCATTTTACGTCGAACTCCGTTATCATCCTGCGTGTCAAATTTATCTAACTCTACTTTATTTGCACACGCTTACTTATTGAATTGATTGACTTGTTAATTTAGAGAATTAAACCAAAAAACAACTATAAGTGTAACACCGTGAACTTTTAAAATTCAGATTTAATCAAAATGATAAGTGGTAAATCGAATAATATATATATATATACGTATATACGAATTTAGTGAAGTGGATGGTGAACAATAATTATACGATAATTTGTGTTAAGAGAGAAGAGTAAAATGTGTAAGATTTTCAATTATATCGAATATGGGACAAGTGGGAGGTTTTATTTGCAAAATTTGAAATTTACAAGTGGGGCCCTGTTGTCATTCCTCCTTCCTCCTTCTCTTTTCTTCCTTTCCTTTCCTGCATCCCCTCCTTTCCTTTTCTTTCCTGGTTCCGCCAAAGAGAGAAAGAACGAGAGAGTGAGAGAGAGTGAGAGAGAGACCCCCCGGTGACCGTTTCGCCCAAAAATCGAGATTCCGAGAGAGGAGCTTGAATCTCGCACCCTCACCCGATTGGTTGGTAAGTTCCCTCTCTATTTCTCTCTCATTTCGAGTTTTCGTATTTCTAGGGTTTCGGTGAAAACCCGTAGAATTGCACCAAATTGATTGTACTATGCCTTTGTTGTTTCTAAAGTGTTTATTTGTCGATTTCGTGTTCCAATTTGTAACCAAATTTTCAATTTATGGATTTCCCCGAAATCGATTTGAGTTTTGGTACCGTCCTCTTGAATTGAATCAAACCTGACCCGAATCGTGTTTGTGAGTGAGTCGGTGCCCTAATGACTAAGTTAATCGATAACCAAACCGAATTGTGACTATTTATGCCTTAAACCCTAGAATTAGTGAATACGTAAAGTTAAGGGTTTAATCCGCAAAAGTGTCTGAATTTGAGTGAATTGACTTGTGAATAGATCCGCACGAGCACGCGTAGTGGAATAGACGAGCTTATTGAGTCGCAAGATCGCGGACCCTCTACGTGCCCTACATAACCAGGTGCGGGGGTTCACGGGATCTGTTTTGGGATTTATTTCGTAGAACTAAATAACGGTGCATATAACTTATATATATTGATGACTTGATTGAATATACGTTGCATATCATCATGTTGAATCTCTGATTGAAAGCATTAGTTGTCGCATTTGCATGAATTGCATATTAATATAATTGAATTGTTATATCTGTGATGATTCTCATGTTGGTATGGTTTATCGATTTCTGTTCTATCGTGTTGGAAAAGTGAATGGAACCACAGTACTGAATTGAATTGAATGATTGAAGTGAACAGTGAATTGTAAAGTCTAATTAGCTACTAGACTTTACTCCAGGACCCTTATGCGCATCTGGTGAATGGCCCTAGTGAACCCAGTACCGGTTGGGTAAGGGATAAGTGTAGTGTGATTGCAGGTAGTGAAATTGTGGTTCAGTGGTTCAGTGGTTGAAGTGGTTCAGTGAAAAGTTTATTTGTTCTCGTTTAACAAAGTGATATTCTGTTGCATAGTCGCGAGATATGCTAGTGCTTATTCGAATTGATTTTGTGATGTGATTGTATAACTTGAAACCAGGTAAGAGAATTGTTAAGCCAGATGGGATAGATTGTTGATATCTATCGTTGTTAACCGGACCGTGCAAAGTTACTAGTTAAGCCCAAGAATTCTGGAAATCCTTTGATTACTTTTGAATGAAATAATAGTTGAAATTCGTTTGAATCTGTGTGTGAGCATATGCATGTTATCATGATTGATTGATTAACTGAATAATTAGATGCGGTAATTGTTTAGTTCTAGTAATGGGTTTCTTACAAATCCAGTAGCCCTATAAATTCCGCACTGAGAAAACGATCGATTAGTTTTCTCACCCCCACCCCCTTCGGGGATATTTTCTTTTTATTGAATTGTGCAGGTAAACGTGAGTAGGAAGGGACTCAGGCTCGACATGTGAGTTGTAAGCCTAACTGTTAGGTTATGCCACCTTATGTAGTCCATTTTGTTGTACATTGAACCCCTATGCGGTATATTTTGTTGTATGTGATATTATCGAACCAAATCACCTTGTCGAAACCCTAATGTCTATTTTAAATATGTTTAATTGATCAGCTGTGTGAATTGCATGATTGTATGATTTTAAATTGGAGATTTTAAATGGGGAATACATGATAAATCATGCGGGAATCAATCGGGTTTGAAAATGGGGTTGAAATGGCATGAAATGGGCAAGGGAATGAATTCAGTAGGCTTATTGCGGGCCGCAATAACCTTATTGCGGGCCGCAATAACCTTATTGCGGGCCGCAATAAAGGAGACAGAGCCGGAAAATGGCTCTGGATGAATCTGCGTATATTATTACGGGCCGCAATTAATTGATTGCGGGCCGCAATAAAGGAGACAGAGCCTAAAACCCAACTGAGAAAATTCGTATATGGATTGCGGGCCGCAACCATTTCCTTGCGGGCCGCAACAAAAGTGGGGTTTTGAGTCAGAGGAATTATTGCGGGCCGTAAGAGGGGTGGTTGCGGGCCGCAACAGCTTGAGTCAGAAATTAGAGTAGAGGTTGCGGGCCGCAATGGGCCCTACTGCGGGCCGCAATGGGTGTTCTGAATTCACTGTTTTGAGTATAAATGGGCCGAATTGAATCGGATTTGAACCAAATTTGTTTTAAATCAAATCATATGATATGTGTATTGTTTTTAAAGTGTTTGGTTGAGTAAATTATATCGTACATGCCTTGTGGATATACGGGCAACTGTATATTCACGGCGAGAACTGCGCGACCCCCTGTTCCGGGGTGTGACAATAAGTCTTGAAGACTACCTATTCACCCCCCCCCCCCCCCCCCGCTTTAGGTGCCATTAGGGACAACAAAGTTATGTTCCCCTATTTAGTCAGAAGTATATTTTTTTCATCTGAACTATAAGCCCTACCCACCATCATGCACATTATTCATATGAGATTATAAAAGGAGGGTTCAAATGTCTCTATTTTTTGTGTCTCCATCGTGCCTCTATTTTTTAATTTTTCTACTAACAAAAATTCTAAAAATTATATGTCAAAATAAAACCATTGAATGTGTTCTATATTATTTACACTAAATGTAGATAAAAAATTATTATTTTTCGATATTGATTTTATATGAATCAACAAGTTGAAAAATCAACGTCTAGAATTTATGCACATTGATGTAGTTTTGCAAGCTCTTAATACTAATCAAAACAAATTCAAAATGTCGTGATCTTTTACCTGTGTATAGAGAAAATGATATAGATTATATCTAGCAATTTTATTTTGATATTTAAATTTTAAATTTGAAGTTATTATAATTCTACAAATAGAAATATAATGCAGACGCAAAAAATGAAGATATTTGAACTTAGAGGCGGAATCAGACTTTCAAACTATTAAGAAATATCTACTAACCTTATAAAATTATGTACATTTTATATCTTGCAAGTTATATTTAGCATATATAGGCTAAGTAATAAAGTACACTAAAAATATCAAAAGTTGAACGCACATAACAAATATATTAATGAAATTTAGAAACAAAAAAAAAAATCACAATGTAGACGAAAAGACACATTTATTATAGTAACATCGTTTATTATTATCAAAAGCTTCTTCATTTGCTCTAATCTTTGAAATTAGCTATTTATCTGTATTTGCATCCGAATAAAAATATTTAATTATGAATTTTTAAATTATTAAATGACAAAATTTGGGCCTAGGGAAGTTGAAAAAAAAATACATCAAAAAAAAAAGAAAAAAAAGAAAGTACAATAGAAAACGGAATGGATGAAAAACCAAACCGACTCGGATTCAGACTTGGACTCGGATTCAGACTTGGACTCGGTACGGCTTAGTTGCTCCTCAATCTTTTTTTATGACCGGTGCACAAGTCCCAAGAAGAGATCCCACGGGTCCCACTAGTTCATCATTTCCAATAATATTTAGTTATATTATTTAATTATGTTGTTGTTTTCTATGCTGCTTAATTAATTGGTTAATTAGTGAAATGGTTAGAGTGAATGAATTTGATAATATCTAGATAGATTAAATATTAAGTTTTTTTAATATTCTAATTAAAATTCAAATTAAATACTCTATCGAACAAGTAAACTAAAATTCTCAGTAATTTTTATTCCTAACAAACATAAACACTATTTGAAAAGAATATTAATATATCTGATTTACAAATAGAAAATGTATTTATTAATTCTCTTTTGTAAATTGTCTTTTGCTTGATTAGATTATCCCCCTTTGATTAGTTGAGCTGTTGCCTACCAAATCCAATCTTTAAAAGCACGATAATTATTATATTGTAATTATTTGAGTAGAACTAGGATGTGATGTGCTCACCAAACTCTTTGGTGAGCATAACTCTATAATCTATCAGATTCACTTCAAACGAGATGAATTCAAACCTTTGAAACCGATGTACTTCACGAGTGATGCGCGTACATGCAAAATTTTGAATGTTTCGAATTTATTTAGTACAAAGTCAAGCGGTCAAAATTGATGAAAAATATTTAATTATGAATTTTTAAATTATTAAATGACAAAATTCTGGCCTAAGGAAGTTGAAAAAAAAAATACATCAAAAAGAAAAAGAAAAAAGGAAGTACAATAGAAAACGGATTTGATGAAAAACCATACCCAACTCGGATTCAGATTTGGACTCAGTACGGTTTAGTTGCTCCTCAATCTTCTTTTATGACTGGTGCACAAGTCCCAAGAAGAGAACCCACGGGTCCCACTAGTTCATCGTTTCCAATAATATTTAGTTATATTATTTAATTATGTTGTTGTTTTCTATATTGCTTAATTAATTGGTTAATTAGTGAAAATGGTTAGCGTGAATGAATTTAATAATATCTAGATAGATTAAATATTAAGTTTTTTAGAATCATGTTAGGTTGTACAATTCATGCACTTGATATTAGTGTTGTGTTTAATAATATTTATATTTTTAGATTTGTAAAAAGTCCGACCTACAAATAGGAGATAAGTTATTTGTAACAGAAAGATTTTGATATTATATGAAATGCTTCTCATCTTGTTTTCTTTTCTATTTGCTACTTAGTACGTTAAGCTGTATTAATTCTACTAAATTAATTTAAAATCTGTTATGAGAGTTGAGATCGAGATTGTGTCAGGAAATTTTATAATCAACGAATTATGTGAAATTTCTCCATTCAGTCACAAATAGTCACAATTTGCACAGCGAGTTGCGCATGTATTTTCTGGATTTATATATGTGATCTCTCTCTTCCAAGATAAAAAGACCAAAAGAATAATAACGACAGCTGCCTGACCTTCATGACTGCTCCAAGTGTTAATTTTATCAAATTACTTCAATCAGAACCCTAAAGAAAAGACGGCATGTGTGGAAGAGAAACCTTACCCGTTTCATGCTACAATGACAGGCAAAATCTTCAAAGCTTCATAGCTGATAGCTGTAATCCTTTCTTGATTAAATTATTTTAATAAGTTTGTACAAGTTGATTGATGTCGATAACATATGTGTGAAAGCATTTTATTCATGCTATTCATGTCAATTGTTTAACAGTAATTTTCTATTATTTTTGGTACTGGATGTTTTCTTTTCTTTTCTTTTCCTTTTTACTGAACTACATTTAACATAATTTACAAATAAAGATTGAAACTTTTGTCGTTAAACTGAACAATTTATGTGCCCAGAAACAATGGACAACTTGACCCCCTTGACCAGTTGGCCTTATCTCTCTCTCTCTCAAAAATTAAATTTCTTAAAACAAATGTAGGAGGAGTCATGCAAAGGAACGGGTGAAGGCGGGGGCCCACATAAGCTGACCTTATCCACACAAAATGGTCTCCAAGCAATGTATCTTCTGCTTCTCAAATCTCAACTCGGAATTCCAGAAATTTAAATTAATAATTTACCGATTCCTTCAATTCGAATTAAATGCATCATCGGGAAGTTGATAAATAGAAGCTTCTATTCGTTCCTCTCTTCTAGACCTCGCAATCAATCAATCTGCTGATTTAACGATCTCTTTTTTTTAGTTATGCGATTCTATCTCAGATCATTCACACTATTGCTTCTAGAACTATGATTTCCCTTTTGTTTTTTTATTTGCATAAATCTTGCAGGAGATTTCCCAAATTAAATAGCTCGTTTTTTTTTTTTTGGTACATACATCTCGCGAATTTGGTGTTAATGTAAACATTTGCACGTAGAAAATATCTTTCAAAATTATTATTTTTTTAATTTAATAATTTTGATATTATAAAATTGGAGCTGGGAATTAAACAGTACAGTTTCATTCATTAGCTGGAAACCTGGAACCATTTACTAGAAACTATAGCAATTATTAAGCAAGGATTGGAAAAAAAAAAACAAATATTATTAGCTGGATCAGGATCACGCACGTGGCTTCCATCCACTGAATAGAATGGGCACTAGTACCCTATATGTCAGTGAGATCTGTAGCTTCTTTATTTTGTAGACCAGGTCCAATTTCAGTTTTATTTTTTATAATATTCCAAAAAAATGAACAGTCTAACCTTGGAAATGAACACTCATTGCCGGACTATTCCAGATGTATGCGATCAAACAGCTTGAGACTACTGCAATTAAGATTCGGGTAAAGATATCGACACAACTAATTTTGCTTCATGCAATACACAAATAACAAAGTTAAAATAAAAATATATATATATAATTAATGCACTGCATCAGTTCTTTTAATATCTTTAACTTAAAAATCAATAATGGTAATGCTGCTAACTAATATTTTTCGGATCAGATGCATTTGAGTTTTTTTTTTTAATTTTTGTAAAAGGAAGGATATACACGCGAAATATTAAATGAACGGATCGTGGCTGTCCCAGGTATCTACGCAATTCTGATGTGACCTCATGCGGATGTCAGCTTCACGCCTTCACCCTCAGCTTTTTGGTTTATTATAATTCCACGAAACCCATGAAAAGATCATAATTATTGAACAGTGTTATAGATTTTGATAATTTCTTTTCTTTTACTTAAATAACAATCTCATATTTCTGATACTTATGTCTCATATAAAAATCAAACATGTGATTGATAAATTGTATGAATTGCTCATCCAGGAACAGAAAGAAAAAAAATGTAATTATCCTAATGTTAGCACTTGATTCTTAAAATAAATCAACTTTGAAATATGTGAAATATTAATATTTCGCATGTTGAATAGCGCCGGAGATGAATCTTCACATAAAGAGAAGTAAAATAACTCTTTAATATATCTATCTCCTTGTGTTATTATAAAATTATTTGTTAGTGATTTATCTTGCTTTTTCTATATTCACACAAAAAGAATACATATTTCAACTTTGTTTTGACAAAGTTCATAAGCATGAGGAATTCAATATAAAGTGTTTTATCGGTGATTTTGTGTTAATTCTTCATGCGTCTATTTTTTTTATGTGCGCATAAAAAATGCATTAGTTTTTTATTAAACTAATTTAGTGATGAAAGTAATGTTCTTCACGTAGAAGGTTGCAGATTTAAAATCCGAAAAATAAAATAATCTATTATGAATATTAAATAATTGGATGATTTTACCTCAAATTTTTATTGAAGAAAATGCGATAGATATCTTATTTAACTATGTTAGTTTAATATTTAAATTTAAAGTTGCCAAACTTAAAAAATATAGTGGGGACAAAATGAAAATATCTCTACCATGGTCATCTTTCGCATTAAATTTAGTTAGATATGTAATTTAATAGTATTCTTTATAGGGACAGGTGTGTCCCATATTCCAAATATCTTCCACATGTCATCAATTTTTCCAAGCATTTCAGTACACTGACTAACACGTCTTAATTATTAACTATTAGTTTGACATGTGATTATATGATCTTATCAGTAGATTCACAATTTATATTTGTATTAAATTGACACAAGTTTATATTTTCTTTAAGGACGAACAGTTATATTAGAGTAATAGGATTATATTTAAGTTTTTTATTTTATTGGTGAGTTTAACTTTAAAATTATCGAATTGACTTTAAATAACAAATTTAAATCGTTTATTTAACGAGTAATGTGTTTATATGAATAATTTATAAATTTTCGAATTAATTTAATATAAATCAAGGAATTTTAAAAAAAAAGGTTTATAAGTTAATTTTAATGTAATTTTTTCATTATTTTTACTGCTTGATTTAATACTAAATTAATTCAAAAATTTATAAATTTTATATGTAACTGGATCACTTATGAAGTAGATGATTTCAACAGGTTGTCAATTTAATAGATTTCCAAAAATAAGTTCACCAAATCCGTTAAAGTCAATAATTAACAAAAACAGCCTAGTTGATTATCCTATAAATTAGTACTTATCTTAGCTACATGGATTATATTTTCTGTTAATGAAATACTGAGGAATAATAATCACCATGGTACACTACAAGTCTACAAGCAATGTCAACATAATATCACCCAGTAGATCAAAACATAAAAGACATTAAAATCCAATTCAGTGGCAAAGATCACTGTACTGATAAAAAGCAGGGAAACGAAAAAGATTAAAATATTAGGTGAAGGTTACAAATTCAGCACGTGCGTCAAAAGGAGGAAAATTCAAGGAAGCAAGGGACTCAACTTTCTCCGGTTCTCCCCAAAATTTAAGCCTATATATATCATTACCTTCTTACATTCACCTCAAATTGGCAAATATTCCAATCTCCTTTCAAAATTCAAACCCCAGTTCAAACCAAACACCTCTCCTTTCCCAAACCCAAACATGACAAACTCCAACCTCTATCAAATCAACTCAATCAGCCGCTTCCTCATGGATGAACCGGCCGAGAGCAAACCGGTACCGGTCTACTGCCGAAGCACCAGCTTCGGTAGCATCGTAGCCGAACAATGGAATGAACTTCCTTTCCGCCTTGATGATTCCGATGACATGGTCGTATACACCGCCTTGCGCAATGCATTCTCGCACGGATGGTCACCGGACGGGCAACCGCCCAATTTAGATATCAAATTAGAACCAGAATTGGAGAATCAAGAGATACTATTGCCAGAGGCAAGTACACAACCTGAGCAACCAGCAGTGGCAGCTCAACCACCGGCTCCAGTGAAGAAGCACTACAGAGGAGTGAGGCAGAGGCCGTGGGGAAAATTTGCGGCCGAGATTAGAGACCCAGCAAAGAACGGGGCCCGCGTGTGGCTCGGTACTTTCGACACGGCCGAGGATGCTGCGATAGCATATGACGAGGCTGCGTACAGGATGCGCGGGTCCCGTGCTCTGTTAAATTTTCCTCTGAGGATAGGAACAGGGAAACGGGCCTCGCCAGAGCCGTCGGTATCCTCGACATCCAGCTCATTGTCATCCTCCAGTTCTTTCAATTCATCTCCGAAACGGAGGAAGAGAGGAGAAAAGAAGGAAGCAACAGCGGCCACGGCTGTCGATCAAGTTCGGGCTACTTTGCCGGTTCAGACACAAACCGGTTTGCGATTGGGGAACCGGCAGGAGGGCTTTACCGGTGGCCCGGTTCAACAATTGTCACATGTCGGGCAATTGTTGGTTAGTTAAGAAACTGAGCAAAGAGATTGTCAGATTAAAAAGAAGAAGAAAAAATGCAGAGGGATATGATAAAACGAAAGTTTATTTAAGAGGGTATGATTTTGGGTTTGAACTTTGTTTGTATAAAAGTTTGTAGAAGAATTGCTTTATTCTTTAATGAAGAGCCGTTTTATGAAGTCAAGGATCAAGATAATGAATGTTCTTAAATGAAATGACTTGAATAGCACAAATGCTATTGTTCAAGCAGTAACAATGGTTGAAATCTTAATTTGACTAGAGGAATTGCAATGATGCTAATTGCTTGTTGAAGGGAGGATTCAAATACAAACTATGCAGTGTTGTCAAAAGAAAATTAAACTGATAAAATGTACTGTTTCAGTTGAGGAGGACAGCTAAGACTTTTCATCGCCAAATCAGAACATGTCAAAAGGAGCTTTGCTTTCCTATTTTGTAATTATTTTAGTGTAAAGTTAGAAGTCGGCAAATTTATGGAAAAATATAATTAGACGGGAAAAGCGTGCCGTGCCGTCACTTTGGTCACATGCTGTGACTAAGTAATTTTTTCACGTGCCGTGACAAAAATTACGAGGGGTGGTCACGGCACGCGAGTCACGGTGTGACTCACGTGCCGTGACTAAATCGCATTTGACGTTTTAAAAAAAATATATGAAACTATTTTTAAAATTCAAATGTTTTAATTGAAATTTAAACGTAAATATTTTAATTAAAATAAAATTATACTTTATAGGTATGTATAGTGTATTGTCTCGTGACTGCCGTGATTGGCGTGTCTTCCGTATTTACCATTCCATGACTCGCGTGTCCCGTGCCGTGTCTTCTTTGCCAACAATTGGTCACGGCACGCTAATGGTCTTGGTACGAGACACGCGAGTCACGGCACATAACCGACACGCGTGCCGTGACGGCCGGAGCCGGCTCCGCCGTGCCATTTTTCCCACACTAGAGACGAGGGTACTAACTACTAAGGGTGCAAGAATTAGTGAAAAAACAAAAAGATTCCCTAAAAAACAAAAAATTCCCTGACTGACAAAATTATTTTCGGTTTTTAAGGTTGTAACCAAAAATTAAAACCAGTTATCCATCAAAGTTTTAGTTTTTTTTTCAAAAATAGAAGAATCACAATATTTTATGTATTTATTTAGAAATGACTTTTGAACCGGGATCAATAACTCAGATTCAAAACATTTTTATTTTTTCCAATAACACAAAAGGTAATATTTTAATTTTTCTTACAGCCGTGAAAAATCCTGCCTAAAAAATGTTGATCCGGGTTATTTGTCGCAGTCATTCTAATAAATCAAATTATATAGTATTCCATCTATTTTCAAAGAAAATATAAAATATTTCTAAAATTTGAATACAAAAAATAAATAAATTATAACATTTTCTATTTTAAAGAAAAACATAGAACCGGGAATATAATTCTAGTTTTGGAATTCCAAAACCAAAATTGGAAATTTATTTCCCGGTTCTGGAATTCAGAACCGCAAATAAATTTCCGGTTTTGACAAATTTCGAAATTCCTCTGCATGGGGTGTGGATTTTGAAATTATTTATTAATTTTAGATATTAATAAAAATTTCGGGAACAAATGCACGTCAAAATGAGCTTTGCTTTCCTATTTTGTAATTATTTTAGTGTAAAGTTAGAAGTCGGCAAACGCATGGAAAAATATAATGAGACGAGGGTACTAACTACGTTTGCATCGTGCAAGAATTAGTGTACAACAGCTATTTTTGAGTTAGTGGTTGAAAATAGTACTAACCCAAATAATTAGTTTAATTTAATATTATATTTATTTAATACTAATCTAATATTTAAACTAATATTATATTATATTTAACATTTAAACTAATATTATATTACATTTAATATTTAAACTAATATTATATTATATTTAATATTTAAACTAATATTATATTATATTTAATCTAATATTTTATTTAATACTAATATAATATTTAAAATTATATTATATTTAATATTCAAATTAATATTATATTATAATTAATCAAATATTTTATTTAATACTAATCTAATATTTAAAGTAATATTATATTACATTTAAAATTTAAACTAATATTATATTACATTCAAAATTTAAACTAATATTATATTACATTCAACACTTAACATTTACACAAATATTATATTACCTTCAATTTTTAAATTAATATTATATTATCTTTAATCTAACATTTTATTTAATATTAATCTAATTTGATATTATATTTATTTAATACTAATCTAATATTTAAATTGGTATTATATTAAATAAATTTAATATTTAAACTAAAATTATCTTTAATATTATTTAATCTAACAGTATATTTAATACTAATTTAATATTTAAGCTAATGATTATATTACAATTAACATTTAAACTAATAGTATATTACATTTAATATTTAAACTAATGATTATATTACAATTAACATTTAAACTAATAGTACATTACATTTAATATTTTATTTAATACTAATCTAATCTATGAGTTAGTAGAATAGAGTTATTCTTGAGCTAACCTAATTTGCTAATTTGTGTTTGGATCACCAAGATTTGAAAATAGTGGAAATAATCAAAGTTAGCTCTATTTTTGGGTCATCCAAACGCATCCTAAGAGTAGAGATAACAATAGCAACAATAGTGTTAGCATTCTAATAAAAAATTAAAAATATAATGAAAGTGAAACTATATGTTATTTTAGAATATGCAGATCTATCCCTACCATAAATCTATATTTTTGTTTTAAAGTTTAAATAGTTGATTTAAATTGCTCAACATAATTTCCGTATAAAATTGTACTTGAGATCAAAATTTATACTATTTAGAATTATTTATTATTTTTAATAGATAAATAACTATTTTTCTTAGATGGTCTACAATCTTCTAAAAACATTAAAAAAAATTATCTATATAATAAAAATAGTAAATAAGTTTAAAAAAATATAAAATTTGATCTTCTAGTATAATCATCGATTGTTTAAATTTTTAAAACGAATATATAAATTCATAGTATAAATCGATTTGCGCATTACGATCATAGCCTCATTAATTATAATAATAATGAATATAAGATAAAGTGATTAGAAAAAACTTAAAATAGACAAAGGACAAAAATGAAATCCAAAAATAAAGAGTTAGGTCAACAAACTGGGTCCCTAATAGAAAAGGTTATTAATTAATTCTTAGGAAGTAATGAATGTTAGGAACCATGGCGAATTAAAAAACAGATCCACAATGCACTTTAATAATAACATTTGTTGTCATTTGATCATTAACCTGCCTAAACCTCATCATTGATAAAAAGATAAAAAAGTGATTAAAACCGACAGCGTGCGCTGATTAGCGGGGAGTACATTAAAATAATGTTTTGCTAACAAAACCATGACCTCACATGGTATTATGCCAATGATATTAGATCTCAATCTTATCTTTCATGATTTTTTATGATGGATGATTCTTCCTGATTAAAATAGAATATTTGGTTAACTCCAATAAATACGATGGTTGAGAGGTTTTTAGTATTTCGAGAAAAGTAGATATCTTCTAGAACCTTTGTCCCTTGGTTAATTTGAAAGGAAAAGACGTCATTAATTAATTAATAAAATCAAAATTTTGCAAGAACATATATTATGCATGCAATTTGAGCAAAGAAAAAATATTTGTGTGCTTCATATTTTATAATTTTATTTGTATATGAAAATATTATATGTAACATTCATATTTGAATTCATAATTATTCATACGTATATGCAAAATACTCGTCACTTTTCCTATTTAAATAATTATAAAAATTCAAATTAAATACTCTATCGAACAAGTAAATTAAAATTCTCAGTAATTTTTATTCCTAACAAACATAAACACTATTTGAAAAAGAATATTAGTATATCTGATTTACAAATAGAAAATGTATTTATTAATTCTCTTTTGTAAATTGTCTTTTTCTTCATTATAGATTATCCCCCTTTGATTAGTTGGGCTTAGGGATGTAAACGGATCAGATATTATCCGATTTTATCGGGTTCGAATTCAAAAAATTACTTAAATTATCTGATCCGTATCCATATCTGATACTATCCGTATCCGTATCCAAAAATTTATAACGGATAAGGATATGTTTTGAATTTTAACTATCCGTATCCGACCATTTATATCTCTGAACCACAAAAAAGATACTCTCTGTTTTTAAATTAATTTATTAAACTACATATACATACCAATGGTGTATATATATTCTGATTAACAATTTAACACTATGACATAATTAGTAACTATTGTTTTGGTAATATTATTGTTTTGGTAATATGATATATGTTTTGTAACCAACAAACTTATTATGAGAAAAATTAGATATAATTTATGAATAAAAAATTATATTTAAATGTTATTCTTTAGAATGTACATTAGTAATTTATTTTTAATTATCCGAATTATATTCATATCCGTATCCGTATTCATTTAATATCCGATCCGTATATATATCCGAGACTATCCGTATTCGTATCCGTATCCGAAGAATTATAACGAATAAGAATACGGTTTGATCACTATCCTATCCGTATCCGACCGTTTACACCCCCACACCCCTAGTTGGGCTGTTGCCAGCCAAATCCAATCTTTAAAAGCAGGATAATTATTATATTGTTATTTTGCCGACATATGAGGATGAGGTATATTTAATATATTGCTTCATGTATCCATGATGAATTAATATTATTTTAATTTTTTTTTTTCTTTTGAATACACCTTGGTGGGTTTAAATTCAACTGTTCGTTTATTCTTTCAGCTGGTGCTTCCTTTAAAAAATAGAAAATAAAAGCGTCATCATTGCTTCAAATTCTTTCATTCCTTCCAGCTTGTGAATGGGTTATGTGAATGGATAGTGAACGTGTTGTGTTACTTTTGTACAATCATATTTTAGCCTTCTTATAATTGTAGGATTGATTGTGAATTTTTACTACGAGTATATAGATGTACTTTTATTTGTCATATATATTTGATTTTATTAAAGTTGAGTACCATATAGTATTTAATCAAAAGTAGGCTTGTCAATAGATTAAAAATTTGGATTGTTTCTAGCATTATCCGAGTCAGAATCCATTAAATTATTTTACAAAATCCATCTATCTAATGAAAATTTAAGATTCTAAATATGGATCTATACAATTATTATCTTAGAGGATTACAAATTGGATTTACATTTTTATTTATGGTATTTTAAATAAAAAGTTTAACTTAGTAAAATGCACAGAGGACTTAAGTGAACATTGTTTATTATACTATAGAAGTATAAATGATGTACAAAAAATGTTCCATCTTGTTTGCTTGAGTATGTAAACAAGATGGAACATTTTTGGATCTTTTTATAATTAGTGGAAATTAAATGTAAACAAAAAATACAGAGAAAAATATAATTGCTTGAATGATTAATCTAGTACCTAGCTTATACTTGAATAACAAAATATAGTACAAAGTAACCACTCATCAGATGGAACTAGCAGTAGTTAATCTCCCTTTTAGATAATAATTATTCTTGTCATTAGGTGGGATTGTTGCACCTTACTCTTGTTTTTTTTTATAATTAAATAAAAGACTATAGGAAATTTTATTATGAGAATTTATAAATTTGTAAGTTCTAATTTGATTATTTCATATACATCCTCTTCGTAGGAGATAGCCTTTCACTTAAGATGCAGTAAAGATGAAAGCAAATATAACAATTAATCCTACGAGGGTCCCCCTGAGTAAAAAAAGGGGGGGGGGGGCTACAGATATACCCTAATCTATTTTCTGTGTTTAAGAAAAATCTAAAATCTTCCAATCTTTATATTTGAAAAAAAAAAATATATACATAGTTTGCCGAATTTTTTATAATATCCAAAAAAATTTCAAAATTTACAAAGCTACACCCATTTTTAACTTATTTCCAAATCTGTCCAATCCGGAGAATTATTTTTCGGATCCAGCGTCTCTTTCCGGAAAATATTTCTCCGGATTAAAAAATTCTCTTTCCGGAAAATTATTCTCCGGTTTTAGGTTTTTTTGTTTTTTAATTAAACAGAAAATATTATGATTTATTTATTTTTTGTATTGAAATATTATAAATATTTTGAGTCCGGCTAATGTCATAACGTTATAATTTCAGCCTAAGTTACAACAAGTCAGTTTTTACGATTTCAAAGTCCAAACAGTCGATCTGAATAGCTCAACATGATCTCCATATTAGAATGTGCATGGAGACCAAATTTTATATATATTTTTTTAATTTTTTTATTATTTTTTTAGATAGGTGCAAAATTGTTGTTTTCAAATAATTCTAGACCATCCAAAACAGTGATTTTGTACCTATCTAAAAAAATAGTAAAAAAATTTCAAAAAATATATAATTTGGTCTTCAAGCACATTTTAATATGGAGATCATGTTGAGCGGTTAGGATCGACTGTTCGGACTTTGAAATCGCAAAAACTCACTCGTTATAACTTAAGCTGAAATTATAATGTTATGACATTAGCCGGACTCAAATAGTTTTATATTTCTTTAAAAATAGATGTAATACTATATAATTGAATTTATTAGAATGACTACAACAAATAATTCGGATCAACATTTTTCAGGCTTGATTTTTTGCAGCTGTAAGAAAAATTAAAATATTTATTTGTGTGTTATTGGAAAAAAAAATGTTTTGGATTTGAGTTATTGATTCCGGTTCAAAAGTCAATTCTGAGTAAATAAAGAAAATATTATGATCCTTCTAGTACATTTAAATTTTAAGATATTGCATATATTTTGAACAAAAAATTATATGAAATAATTTCGACTGACATATTGTCAGAGCAAATTCTATTTTTTCGAAAATAGAAGGACCGCAATATTTTATTTATTTTCCCAGAAAAGACTTTTGAATCGGGATCAATAACTCAGATTCAAAACATTTTTATTTATTTTCCAATATCATACAAAGAAATATTTAATTTTTCCCATAGCTGCAAAAAATTCGGCTTGAAAAATGTTTATCCGGATTATTTATTGCAGTCTTTCTAATAAATTCAATTATACAGTATTCTATCTATTTTCAAAGAAATATAAAAATATCTCTAAGATTTCAATACAAAAAATAAATAAATCATAATATTTTCTATTTAATTAAAAAAATAAAAGTAGTAAAATAAAAAACCTAAAACCGGAGAATAATTCTCCGGAACCCGAAATCCGGAGAATAATTATCCAGAAAGAGACCTTTGGATCCGGAAAATAAGTCTCCGGATTGGACAGATTTGGAAATAAGTTGAAAATGAGTGTAGATTTATAAATTTTGAAACTTTTTTGGATATTAATAAAAATTCCGGCATAGTTTGCATGCTCACACAAAATTATATAATTGAAAATTTAAATAGCAATCTCATGTCTAAATTATTAAAACAGACCTTACATATAAGTTTGATGGAATCGTTATGGTATCTGGAATGAGTCAAGAGCAAAGCTAGAGTATGATGTGCTCACCAAGAGGGGTTGGTGAGCACACCTCTAAAAGTCTATCGGTTTGTCTTCAAACGACGAATCTAAACCTTTGAAATCCATCTACTTCATGAGAGATGTATGAACATGAATTTTTTTGAAAGTTTCGAATTTATTTAGTACAAGGTCAAGCAGTAAAAAAAAATGAACATTTTATAAGTTGTTTTATGTATTTATTTTTCATCATTTTTTTTACCCCTTGATCTTGTACTAAATGAATTCGAAACTTCCAAAAAATTTCATGTACATGCATCACTCATAAAGTTGGTGAGCACATCACACCCTAACTTTGCTTATGAGTCAATTATTGTTAAAATGAAAAATAAATATCAAACTATATTAATTATGTAATTGTTGAAAGGAAGTAAGATGGATAAAGAAAACAATACACTCTTTTAAGCAGATAAAGCAAGATTTATCAATAAGGTGCTAGTTAGTAATTTGTATGTGAGATTAATATTTTATAATTTATAATATATGCATGAGTTTATGTGAACTTGTCACATTTGATATACAAAATCGTTATAGTAATGAATATTTGGGAAAAATTTAGACTACTTTGGATAAAGTAGAGAAGGCAGTAGTATGTGCATAATTATTAGAAGTAGCAGACAATTATATATGGGAGTTCAGGTTCCCTTTCATATTTTTAAAATCATAAATCTTTGGTATGAATTGTTTGTTAGCTAGTTTTCTTCTTTTGAGGAATTAACATATGATTTCATCTGTAAGACATTGCCAATTTCAAAACGAAAGAATCTTAAATTTGAACTCTTATCCATTAGTTGAAAAAATAGTTAACAAATTAAAATGTGCACTGGCGAGTACACCCACATGACTAAATAAATCCGACACCACAGTTTATCGGTTTATTTTTTTTTTAACTTTTCTTGTCTTTTCTTTGTCATCTTTTTAGTGGACAAAACCAGTGTTGTAAATAACAGTATGCTCTCGTCGGACAGATATGGTACCGTTAAGCAATTAATTGGGAATAATTGAGAATAATCAGTCATAATCATAAAAAATCGGCCCATTAATTAGATAATTTCTTGACAGTTTGATCACCGCCAACGACTAATCAGTCTAAACGGGCGTTTTTTACAACACTGGACAAAACTAAAGACACATAAGGAGCGATCCACTTAGTCTTGGATTTTTGAGGCAAATTCCTTTATTTTGCTAGCATTGATATCTCGAAACAACAGCGGAAGCATACTTTCTACGAGGGTTCAATTAGTAATATTTTATTCTAAATTATATAATAAAATTTACTATTTTGAAAATAAAAAATAAGAGTCAGTTGTCTCTCATTTCTCTTTAATAAATCTGCCCCTACCTCGAAAAAGCTCGGAAAAACTATTTTATAAATGCATTACAAATTTGTGTAAAATATGATTTTGATTTGTTCCTCTTTGAATTTGACTTGAACCTGAATATATCCCTCTAACAAATGTGATTTGATTTTAATTTGAATTTACTAAATATTCAACAGAATCCTTTAGTTTGGAGACGAAAGCACACTTTCTTTTGACATGTCCGGGGACTAATCACCTCAGATTCGAAGCACACTTTTTTCTTTTTGGGGACGACATGTCACATGTCCATGAAAAAATCTTATCTCATTCCTTAATATTTGATACCTTTTTCAGGTTTACTCCTAAACTTTTTACAAGTTTACCAACATTGAATTTTTTTTATTTTTCCACTTGTTTAATTGTATTTTAATAGTACGGAGCACTTCATCTGTGATGGTTGTAAAGTGTATCATTGACGGTTTTGAGTCCGTAAGTGATGACACCGTTATTGATGATATTAAATATTAGCGGTGGTTTTTCATATAATTTTTTTTTATAAAATCAGTGACGGTTCTTCATGTAAAAATCACCACTGATGATAATTTTTACACAGTGAACCGTCAATGAAGACATTTTATTTAACAAAATAAATTATTTTATTATCAATTTATAAATGTGGCTAGTCATAAGTATTAACAATCACAATCACAATCATAATTTCAACAAATGTGACGAGTATAGACAATTACTACCAATTTCTACAGAAAAAAAGTCTGAAAACAACAAACAACA
This sequence comes from Carex kokanica, assembly GCA_025461125.1. Classification (NCBI taxonomy): domain Eukaryota; kingdom Viridiplantae; phylum Streptophyta; class Magnoliopsida; order Poales; family Cyperaceae; genus Carex; species Carex kokanica. The sequence goes on along the minus strand of JAJGRX010000856.1, from coordinate 1,274,027 downwards.
AAATTGAACTAAAAACTTCAACTCAAGTTTTGAGCCTTCAAATTATCTTTGCGAGCTTTTCGAATTAGGATTATATGCTGAAAATATTGTTTTCTGTCAAAAATTATGTGTTTGAAGTTACAACTTCTCTTATCATATTCTCGATGAAGATCTTGATCAACCCCTTGCCTCGCCCTGACATTGTCATCGATTTTTGGTCAAAGAGTTGTGATTTGATTTGACTAGAGATAATAAAATTCGAAAGAGGATTAGATCTGTGGTATCTGGAGATCGAAGCGATCATTGAATTAAAAATAAATGGAAAAGATTGGATTTCGATGGTGATGCAGATCAATGACGTAAATAGCGATTCAATGAATTTGTGTTTGTTTCATTATTGACGGTCCATAGTCTAGAATCGTCACTGAAGGTGAATTATCGGTGATGGTTATATACCAAGTTACTGTCACCGCTGAAGTAACTTGACAGTGACGGTTCTTTGATATAAATCGTCACTGATAGTATCGAATAAATTAGTGACGGTTCTAAATTAAAGAATCATTACTGATGACAAACTATGATTGACGATTTCTTACAATAAGTCGTTATTGATAGTTAGCAATATTATTGTTGACGATTCTCTTTTAAGAATCGTCATTGATAATTATATATTATTTATTAGTATCGTGTTTGTGCATTGCATATTATGAGAGAACAACAAAATTTTCATAGAAAATAATATATTTTCATACAAAAAAAATAGACCAATGCAAATAATAATTATTCAACAATATTCATGAATGATATTAAAATAAACTGGAACTGTGACATATTATAAGAGAGTAAATATATGTTCAAAATTCAATATTTTATAGAAAATATGTTGGAGGACTTTTAATCCATACGCACGTTGATTTTTTGTGGTATCTTCTATTGCAATAAAATACTGCAAATTTGTTATTTCACTATTTTATAAATCTATTATAGTCTTGTTGCATGAAAATTTGTATAGTTTTTACTATTAATGAAGATTAGTAATCTTTATTTCTATTACGTGTGTATTTATATCCTTAAATGACATACAACAAATTTAAAAATTGCAGTGATTATTGTGGATCTGTATCATTAAATGACATTTTAAAAATGAAAAAAGTTCAAATATCTGGCAATCAAATAAGTGTTTAGGAAATTTTCGAAAAAAATGGAGAAATCATGACATCTAAATGTGGCGATTACGTGTCTAAATAAATTTAAACTTCTACACGTAGAAAGACAAAAAAAAAGATGTATAGAATAAGAAAAAAAAAGTAGACTGTTTGATTAGAGGCTGATATTTAATCCAAAATTTATCTTTTAATCACAAATTATAACATCTACGTGTTTAATATAAGAATGGAGATATGTTTGTCATTACTGTAATAATTATTGTTTGCTTTTTTTTTTCTTAGAATTCTATTTGGCATTCAAAAGAAATTTTATATTTTCTTTTCTTGCTTTTATGCACCAATATATTAAACTCCAAACTTTTATGTTCACATAAATCTAATAAGTTATATATGTATATAAAACAGAATTGGATTTTGAAAAATACCATATCATAATATAATATTTGATATAATTATCGTATTTGTACTACTATTCAAGACTTGTCTGATCATCCAAAATAGTATTCAAATTTCAATCTACCCGCACGAGCCTTTGGCATCGCATCTATAAACAATTTGTCATGTCTCATGCTCATATCTACAAAGGGAGCTACACGACAAACTATGGCAACAGTACAAAACTTTGCTGATGCCTGATGGCATCTAAAGTGAAGAAAACCACATTATTCATATCCTCCAAGAAAAAAAAAAAATCTTATTCTTAACATCACAATTATTTATATTCTTTTCATTTTTTTTTGGAAAGAAGCATAACCTAAACCCCCTAAATAAGAAACGTGCAAATTTAGCATTAATTTGTTCCAACTTCAAGTCAATCTATTAATATATAATTAAGCAAGGATGGAATTCCATATCTCCTTCCACTATCATAGAACATTTCAAGCAACAATAAACAAAAATGAAGCTTCTTTGAGCTTTCCCAATATATAGAACCCTTTTGTTTTGGTCAATGTAATATTTGATATTAATTTGGACCCGCATGTAGACTGTATACGACCAGTTGACGTCACCTACTAATCCCATGTGGACTTTTCGAAGTATTATTCAGTAGGAGTGAGCAGGGAGACGGAATTAGAAAATAGAGATTGGGGTTGAAGTATCAAATATAGTGTAATTTTATTTTATAGAAAGGGCTAAAAAATATTAATGCATATAAAATTATAAAATTTAATGGATCAAACTATAAATTTTCAAATTATAGGAGGTGCTTAGCACCCTTTCTCCACCACTATGTTCCGCCTCTGGGAGTGAGTCTATGCTACTATGCATAGCACAGATTAGTCCGTACTACAGAGCTATATTTTTATTTTGAAAATTCTAATAGTCGATCCGAACCATTCAACGTGATTCCCACATGAATATGTACTTGCAGACTAAATTTTATATTTTTTCAATTTTTTTTACTATAGTTTAAGATAGGTAGAAAATCACTTGATCTGAAAATTCTGGACCATCCAAAAACATTGATTTTCTACCTATCTAAAAAAATAGTAAAAAAATTCTAAAAAATAGAAAATTTAGCCCACAAGTATATTCTCATATGAAAATCATGTTGAACGGTTCGGATCGACCGTCAGAATTTTGAAAACAAAAATATCGATCCGTAGTACAGACCAATCCGTGCTATGCATAGTACCATAGACTCACTCTATTCAGTAGTTAGTGGGAAAAAAGAAATAGCTAACAATATCAGTATATCGAAATTTCGTTGGATCATCAATAACAATCCATTATGTACAAACTACTTGGTTATATAAATTATGACAAAATATTCATGACAAATTTTATAAAATATTCTGACAAGATATTCATGACAAATTTTCCGAACATGAAAACTATTCTAGTAAGCAAATTATTTTTAGAAGTAACACAAAAAGGTTAAAAACAAATATACCAAAGGATATATGGAAGTGGCCACAGAAAATCACTGCATGTGATTCCAAATAATATAAAGAGAAAATATCATGGCAACCGGAAAAAAATATTCAAATAACTTTTTAAATCGGTAGGAATTAATATTTCCGGTTCAAAGATTATTTATTATTGGATTAATATGTAAAATAATTATGTATTATATACTGTTAATTTTATTCAATTAAATTCGATATTTTTTTTTACTATTTTAGAAAATTAAACTTGCATTTTATGTTACCACTGGAAGAACAGGGAAAAGAGGGCCCATATTAGACTGGATATGGAAAATTGGGCCGAGTAAATGAAAGTACCAACATTTAAATATTTATCGGTGTGAATGTGTGATCAGTACTGACTTCTCACAACACAATTGGAATAGTTATTCTCAGCCTATGTAATTCAAATCCATTCTTCACTGCTCGGCCCATTAATGCGAAGTTCTCCTTTGTGATTACTGAATCTGCTAGAATTTCATTACAAATTTATTTGAAAATTTAGAAATATATGATAATTTTATAAATATAAAGATACTTTTGATACGTCATGTTAGCAAATCAATTCATATTCACCTATTGACTTCATAAAATAATTTATAGGATGTATGAGAATTTCTTTTTCAATTTCTCAATGCTAAAAGTAATCAAAATTAATTGCATAAGTGCAGTGTTTTTAAAATTAATTTTGATTATTTCTATTTTAATTTCAGGTGCTCATTATAATTATAATTTATAATTATAGTATCTTTTCCTTATATATGCTGACATAAAGTGACTTTGAACTTTTTATCCCACAAATCAATTTTTGCCACATCGTTATCTTCATGTGTTAGTTCATTTTAGTTGGCACATCATTGATACGCACATCCGACTAAAAGGTTACTAAAGCAAATCCACTGATAAATTAATTTAGAAAGAAAACATATGGCTCATAATTAATCTCTATTAGAAACTTAATCTTTCACCACCCCACTAGTTGATTTTTCTTTTTCTATTTGTTAAACTTTTTATGACCTACAATAAATTTTGAATTAGTAATGACAACATGTTATAACGAGGATAACAATATAACATGATTATTTAACTTAAAATTTTCACATGGAGCATAAAAAGGATATTATCCAATTTTATCCGGATTCTGTCCGTATCCGTATCCATTTAATATCTGATCCTTATTCGTATCTGAGACTATCCGTTTTCGTATCCGTATCCGAAAAATTATAACGGATAAGGATACGGTTTGACCACTATCCGATCCGTATCCGACCATTCACACCCCTCTGTCTAGGACAGATAGTAAAAAACATTATCATAATTTAGAGGAGATATGTCTTAAAGAAAAATATTTATTGCTTGACATTAAAAGAAAAAGATCCTGATCATTTTCTTTTTTTTTTTGAGGAAACAAGAGGAGTCAAGCCCCACTTTATATAAACTATAATCGGTTACAGGTGTGAAGGTTCTCAGAATGAGAATCTAGTGATGTGTTTGAAAGAAATTAAAAAACAGAAAAGAAAAGAATCCTAAAGAGTTCTACGTGTTCAGTGAGATGGAAAAACAGAAATAAAAATACAAGTTTGTGCAAGATAATAGAAATGCGAAGATTGGAAGGAATACTACACGGAAGCAACAGCATAAACCATGGATGAGGACTTCTTAGTTTAAAACGATTTTTATTTCTTCCACAAACGATTTTTTCACATTGAAATAATAAACATAAACAAACCAAAAATAAAAGAAACAGTAGAGCGTAAATTGGTGAGAGGGATATAAAAAATGAAGTCATATAAAACAAAAAAAACACGTCAAAATATAATTCAATAAAGCCAAATGGGAAAGCATAAAAAAAGTTCCATAAAATTGCATATTCTTTTTCTTATGAATTCTAGGTCATTCTTTTTAATTCATACTTGCATTCATGCAGTGTTGCTTACACACTAATCTACTCTAGCTTTTAAACTTTACAAAAGCCATCAATTATTTTCACCATCAATCAATCCTTCATCCTATCTCATCTCACAAATGGGTTGCTTCACCTCTAGAGCACGAAACGAAGACACGGTGCGACGATGTCGGGATCGCCGCAACCTCATGAACACCACAATTCAATCTCTCCACCACCTTGCCTCAGCCCATGCGGCATATCTCCAGTCGCTTCGACACACTGCTGCCACTCTCACTGTCTTTTCCTCAGGAGAGCCGCTTGCTGTCTCCGACCTTACCCCTCCAATCTTCATTCAATACCCGGTTTCTCCTTCCCCACACGAACCAGTTGGGTTGGAGAATGAAGAGGATGGAAGAAATTTAGTGCAAAAGCAGGATGTCGAAGTAAGAATGGTGGTGCGACACAGGAACCTAGCTGAGATAGCGGCAGCGATTGCAGAGTGCTTTGTTAAGGCCTCAGTTGCTGGAGAGGCTGTACTGGAGTTGCTTCAAAATGGCCAGGAAGAAAAGAGTGAGTTGGATATATTTATATCAGCAAAATTTAATTTCCTTAATTTGGTTATCTTTTAAATATGCATACAAGATGAATTTTTGAAATTCCCCTGATTTCCATCATGTATAGTTGTAGTTTATTGTTAGTGAAATTATATAGACCTTTGATGCAAAAAAAAAAAAAAATATATATATATATAGACCTTAATTAATACTGAGGCTAACTATTGCAAGTCATATTTAAAAAAAAAAAAAAAAAGTATTATTCCAACTAATGTTTTGTCTTATTGAGCAATCAAATTAATTGTGGTTTATGTATATTTTTCACAAAAGAGATTCCAGTGGACAAAACAACTATTCCACTTGTTTCTCAAAAAACAACTATTCCACTATCTATTCAGTTGATTGTTTGATTCTGCGAAATGTGGAATACGGATAGTAATTCTCTTTAATTATTAAAGATATTTAACAGAACAATTATCCAACTCTGCCGACCGCCATTTCAATATTATCTTGTGTTTTGTCAAAAATTTCTTCTTAAATGGAAGGACCTGAGAAATATTAGAGAAAATGCATGATACTGACATGCAAATTTATTGTGCACAGAGATGGTGCACTATTCAAGTGGCCTTTTTAAAGTGTTATCTTCCCGATCAAGATCAAGGAAACTACAAGATATGAGGCGTCGGCTAGAAACAACCGGGATACAGGGGTCTGTGGAGCAGAGGAACCATTCCTATACACTGAAGAAGCTTTTGGCATGGGAGAAGAGGTTATACAAGGAGATTAAGGTACTTGTTATCAAGTAATTTTAAATATCAATTAATGACTTCTTGTGATGATTCATGACACTATGACAGCACAGTTCATATTTGATAAAATTGATCAAATTTTAACAATGACAGTGGATGTAATTATAGAATATAATAAAGCTTGTTTTGAATATTTGTTTGGAGAAAACACATATTTTAACAAGTTATAGAGGAAATTTTTGTGTAAGAATATATATTTGTATTGAATAAATGTCGAAATATATACTATATCATAAGATGGGGATTTTTTTGTTGAATTAGATTATTATATAACTAATTCTGTATATAGTTTCTCTAAATCATCTCACTACTTAAACTATACAGACGAGAGAGAGGCTCAAGATCAAGATTGATAAGAAGCTATCAACTCTTCAACGCCTAGAGCACAGGGGAAACTGCGAATCCACTGTGGCCAAAACAAGAACTAGCATAAATAAGTTGCATGCTCTTCTTACGGTCGCTAGTGAGGCTGTATCGGCAACTGCTTCTGCTATTATTCAAGCTCGAGACAGCGAGCTCGCTCCTCAACTTCTCGAACTCTGCCAGGGGTAAACATGAGTTTTCTTTCTTAAAGAAAAGCAATGAATTTTTCATATTAGGTAGTGTTTGTAATTATATTTGCATTTGTGTTAAACATGTCAAAATTTTCAGGAACTTGAAAATGTGGCAAAGAATGAACCATTTGCACAATGCACAATACCAAATCATCCAACAAGTCAACGGCGTCGTAAGCAGCTCTTTACAAGAGCAAACGACCAATCTCCATCATGCGGTGACCGGTGAACTAGAGATTGCGCTGTCAAAGTGGCAGACGACGTTCTCGCACCTCATGAAGTGTCAGCGTAACTATGTCCATTGTGTCCACATCTGGCTCAACCGGACACTTTTTGAATTTAGCAATGACTCCTCTCCTGCTGCCGTCAAGTTTGCACAGTTTTGCAACGAATGGAAACAAGCAGTCGACCGAGCACCTGACAGATCAGTTTCTCAAGCTATACAACATTTTATGAACTCCATTCATATCATCTTCAAAAAACAAGCCGAGGAGATGACAATAAAAAGGCGTGCCGATAAGTACAAATACAAGCTTGAGAGGAGATCGAAGTCCCTCCGAAAATGGGAGAAGAAGTATTACAAGTCATACCAACATGCCGATGCGCCAATGAAGCGTGATTTTAGGGATTATAGGGATCGCGAAGATTACGAAAGACAAGTGTTAGACGAGGCAAGGGACAGAGAAATGCTAAAAAAGAAGAAGGCTGATATAGTAGACTGGTTGAGCAAGGTCGAAAAAGAGAACAAACGACACCTCAAGGCTGTCGAGGCCACAAGGCTGGTCACTTTGAATCGTATGAAAGCAAGCTTGCCGGCTGTTTTTCAGGCGATGGCCGGGTTCTCGGGTTTGCTTGTGGGGATTCTTGAAGGTGTTTATAGGAGTGCTGAATCAGTACCAACAGTAGTAGAATAATTTCCTTATTTACCATATCGATGCTGTGGTCTTTGATGTATATTGTATAGTGGGCCACTTGAGCCCATGTTTAGCCCAAAATAATAACATATTTTACAGACAATGACTGTTAAGTTTTAGTTCGGCTTTCAAAGTTAAAAGAATACACAGGGATGCATAAAATGTTTGGAACAAGAACCTAAATTAATTATGATATATATGTTTATAAGACGACCCAATTCAATGATGAACACTGACAAACTAAATAATATTGCAATGAGGGAGTATGTTTTTGTATACTTTTCCTTGAAAGTAGAGAGATATGTTTACGATGTAAGATCTCATTCAATTTTTTTTATACTCTTGTTTACGAAGCTTGGAAGCAAATTGTTTATAAGTAAACTCTTAAATAGAAAATCAAACCATACTAAAGTTTTACTAAATTTTGTTACTAATTCTTAGTCGTTCTTTCATTTTATCTTTACGCGATACCAAAAGCTAGCAGTTTTTAGAACCAACGTTTAATCTAGTGAAAAAAACTATATCTTCATTGTGAGAATTCTCAGGTACAGAATCCGAATGAAAATTTCTTATAAATATTAAAGCCAGTAATTGTTAGAACTAACATTTGATTTAGTGACAAAGACAATATTATATGTGCAAGTCTCAGATACAAAATCTAAATGAAGATTTCTTATAATAGTTAGGTGATTTATACTGAAACCTTTATTTTTTTTTTAAATAAATGCCATCAGTTATTGGGGCTGTATTTTGTCTACGGGCTTTTATTGATTAAACGAAAAATAGGTACAATATTCGCCTCAGTTTATCGCAGGTGGGCCAATGAGCCCAATTGTCTAACTTCAACCTAACTGGCAAGGTACTGAAATAAATACAGTTCTAGCGTTGTACTCTTGTACTCCAGTCAAAAGAGTACTTCCACCCGTGTTGTAAATAACGGTATGCGCTCGTCGGACGGATAGGGTACCGTCAAGTGATTAATTGAAAATAATCGGTCATAATTGGAAAAATTGGCCGATTAATCGAGAATTTCTTTAACGGTTTGGTCACCGCCAATGACAAATCGGCCGATTAATTGACCTAAACGGACGTTTTTTACAACACTGCTTCCCACACTTACACATTATTTGGGAAAACGCTAGCATTAATTATGTCTGTGCAAATGTGTTGGGCACATTGCTAAATAGAGTTTGGGTTGGGAGTAAATCTGGAATTCATATCAGGTCTAAGTATCTTATTCTTTCATATTAGTTCAACATAAGTTTGCACAAATTTTAAAGCAGTCTCTCCATATTTCATATTTCATATTTCAAGCAAGTTCAAATTTTTTTTTATGATTAGGCTGTGACTTCATTTTATTTGTTGCAATACTATACAGAATATTTACTCGTAAATCTGATGCCTCTCGGATCAATCTCATGTCCAAAGCAGTGTTGTAAATAACGGTATGCGCTCATCAGAAGGACGGGTACTGTCAAGTGATTAATCGGTATGCGGCAGATTAATCGGAATTTTACGGATAATTTTGTGACTTATAAAGTTATGTGCATATACTTGTAATTATTAAAAAGATTATTTTAACTAGGTTCATTGTTAATTAATAAAAATTTATGAAATTATCATTTAGAAAGCTAAAAGACAAAACAGATTATAGTATATATAACAGATAAATGCACCCACAAAAAATGACCAACTAATTGGCCTATAAATAAAAACGGACGATTCGTAATGGTTTGACCACACCACCAATGACTAATTGGCCGATTAGTCGAGCTAAACAGTCATTTTTTATAACACTGCTCCAAAGGGCTTTTTACATTGTTTGATTAAGTGACTTAGACACATATTTTGATAGAGGACTGATACGGGTCTGCTGTATACAATGTAGTTGCTACAAGTATTCTTCTTAAATTTTAATCTAAAAAATTACTAGATGAAAATTCCTCTCTCCTATATTAGCAAAAACAAAAATTCCTATAAAGCAGTAGATAATTATAAGATGAAAGCCACAACACAACGCCTACCATAACCTTTAAAATCAATATCGAAAAGCCCAAATTTAGACTGGGCTCTACCGAGAATTCCATAGATCACATCTAGTAAAATTCATGCATGCATATTCAAAAACAAACTTGAAATTGCCTGGCGGATCAAATGGGGCCCGACAAACCCGTTTAATTTGTATTAAGATTTTTACATATTTGATCATCACAAATCTTACAGATATTTGTGCGCATCATGCGAATCCAACGTCTCCAATTTCTTAATTAACTTTTTCTCGAAGGTTCAAACATACTCTTCTTTTTTGACTTTTATAACGGAAAGGCCAAAACAACTTTAAGATTTTGTCTGACATGAATTCCTCTCACATTTTTTTCTGTTTGAACTTCGGAAAAAAAAACAACTTTACTCGGCTTCAGTAAACATATCTATAAACAAGCGTTTCAAAAAAGCCTTGGAAAACTAGCTGCACCTCGCTTGTATCGCCTGAAAGTGGCCAAATTACAGTAAAAACCGCACCAAATTCCTTACACGTGTCACATGCTAACCCCACCAGTCATGCAACGACCCCCTTTCACGACCTGCCTTGGCACGTATCTCTCCACGCGTCCCATCTTTCGCTCTCTATATTAACCCTCTGCTCCCCCTTCCTCTCTCTCTCACTCTAATCTCTTACCAGTTACCACCCAAAGAAAATCGACCCAAGTATTGTATAATCATTTCAGGTTTCTTCAAATATTCTCAGACATGGCGATGGCGGAGCACCAAAGAGGAGAAGGACAACGTGGCGGATTGATGGGCCCAGGAATGGGAGGCGGCTTGATGAGCGGTGGCATGATGGGCGGTGGCCAGATGCAACATAAGCAACCCATGGTGGCGTCAGCACTGAAGGCGTTAACTGCTGCAGCTGCCGGTGGGTCCATGCTGGTGCTCTCAGGTCTAATCTTGGCAGGCACTGTCATTGCCTTGACTATTGCCACTCCCTTACTCGTCATATTCAGCCCAGTGCTTGTGCCGGCAGCCATAGCAGTCGGATTGCTGGCTGCTGGATTCGTGACATCTGGCAGTCTTGGCGTGGCGGCACTGTCAGTTTTCTCGTGGATGTACAAGTACCTGACTGGTAAGCACCCACCTGGAGCGGATCAGCTGGAGCAGGCCAAGGCGAGATTCGCATCCAAGGCGAGGGATATCAAGGAGTCTGCTCAGCACCGTCTAGACCAGGTTCAGGCATCTTAATTAGGTTTGTTGGTGTGTTCGTCCGTCTATAAAGTACTAGTTTCGATCCAAGTATAATTTGTGTTGCGGTTGCAATCGGTCGCGGTCTGGTTCGAGCTGTTATTGTCGTTGGTTCTTTCATGTTCTTTAATGTTATCTTTTGTTTGTGTTCTTGTTTATGTGATGTGGGTTTGTCATGCATGCATGGAGGTGTATTTTGTGTTTGCTTTGTGTAGTAGATTATAATACCAGGAGTGAGACAATATTGTTAGTGATGAAATTAATTTGTGAAATGTGATCTTCTTTAATTTTGAGTATTTTCTCATGTGCAGTGCAATTCTAATTTTTGTCAGATCAACATCAGTTAGTTATAATCAGTGTTCTAGATAGCGCGCTATAGCGTTTTTGGACTCCAAACGCTACGCTATGACATCAAAATGCACTATTTGTGCTACGGCCGCTACAGCGCTATAGCGGTTCACTATTTGGTCCACTGTTTGGTCCACTGTTTGCGCTATACAATATGAGTTTTTTTTTTTAAAGTAATTTATATGAGTTTTAAATAAAGGTAAAAAAAATCTCAAACTAAAATTGAATTTGTTGCTACTTGCTACAGATAAATCAATTTGAAATTGGGAATAGAAATTGAAATTTGAATAGAAAAAAAGTCTAAACCGAAATTAAAATTTAAATAGAAAAAAAATAGATTATGTCATGAATCATGAATTCATAATGCTTAAGATATTTTTAATAGAAAAAATCGATAGTTTATGATATTACTATGGATATTTTGAATCGCAATTTAGACTTTGTACAGGTTCAATATGAATATTATAATTTCTTAATTACTTTGGTGTTATTTATTGTTCTATGAGACTTTAGATAATGTTGATATTTAGTACAAATATTGAATATACAAAATGTAAAAAAAAAATACTATTTGGAATAGCTTCCGCTATAGCGACGCTATTCGCTATAACTTTTTTTTTAGCCTTTCCGCTGCGACGCTATAAACGCTATTTAGAATCTTGGTTATAATTAATGTGGACCATTGATTTTTCATTCCAAATAACCGATTCATTAATTGTCTGAACCGTGCAAGATATCTACATATTAAATTGTGCTTAGATATCAAATTCTACATTTTTCTTGGAAAAAAATTACTATTTTTTCAAATGGATACAAAATAATAACTTCGATCCAAATTCTAAAAAAAAGTCACGAGGTTAAAATCCTAATGAGAATCTTTCATGGACAACTAAACTAAAGTTGGTAGACTAGCTAGACCTCCATCTTTTCTATATATATATAAAAAATTTACAAAATTGTTGTATATATATATAAAATTTTTACAAAATTATTGTTTTTTTTGCATATATTTGAAAGGTGGGGGAAAAACTGAAATAAAAATAAATAGAATGCAAATATTTTCCTTGAGAAAATAACGCGGGAGTTGCACATAAGTTATATGGAAGTTTTAGAAGAGTTAATGTACGAATATTACATAATAATATATTCCAAAGAAAACAATCAAAAGCGCATATATTTTAAAAAGTGCTCGAAATTATTAAGAAAAACGCAATCAAACATCGATCTTCGTATGGATTGTTGGAATTGTTGATTTTATTTTAACTACAAATAATTTCTAACGGGACCAAATAGATTTTATATGATTTTTTTTTTTTATAGGTCGAACTTACACTCAACTATTTAATATTTATTCACACATCCATCTAATTATTTAATATACATAATAGAATTATCTTATTCGAATTATTATTTAATATTCATAATAGAATTCTTATTCGGATTTTAAACTTACGATTTCTGTTGTATCTTATACAGAGGGTAAATACAATATTTTATTCATATTTCAAATTTGCAATCTTGTGTAATCTTATTCGGATTTCATACTTGTAACTTTTTATACGGAGAAAAAATAAAAGGTTTTTATTTTAATTTCAAACCTTTTAAAACCTGTGATACAAATAAATTTTATACGATGAAATGGTCATGTTTTTAGTTGAGAAATAATATTTAAGTATGGGTTGACCCCCAGCGGATAGATAAATTAAATTTATATTTATGTAATACAATCCGTCTTAACTTCTCTCTTCTTTTTTCCTATTAAGTTTGTAATAATAAGACCTATAAGTTTCTAATAATAAGGGTTGTTTTCTATTCTCGATTATTCCCAAATTTCAAAAATTGATAGTTTCAGATTTTATTCAAATATTAGTAATAAGTTATCTATTTCTAATTAGCATTATAGATATTGAATCAAAAATGGGGAAATGTAAGATAAAATTAAGTTTGGACGAGAATACATTCGACATTCAATTTCTCATGACAATTTTAGTTTGATGGATGCTCATCTAATTTTGAATTCAATAAAAGGTACTTTCGTCATTGCAATCTTTCAAGTGTTTAAAAAAAAAAAATCCTTCCACAACGATTCTTTATTCTCCAATAACTCTTTTAAGAAACACCAACACAAAATTGTAGATTATAGTACAAGAAAATATTCCCTGGATCCTTGTAGTATTACCAAAACCAATGGAGAGAGAATCACAGGCCCATAATAGATGGATATCTAACACTAAACTTTTGAGGCCCGCTATTATTATTCCAAGCCAGGCATATAAACACTGTAAAGAGCATGAGAAACATGAGAATTTGAGAACACAAAAACAGTCACCGTTTCCAAATGTCCAAGTGTACATATTAGAAATTAAGAAAACAGTGCAACAAGTAGAAAGAGAGCAAAAGGAACCACGTCATCAATCAGTGGGGCCAAGTCACCACTACTTCTTTGAGAGTGCCATTACATTGAAGTTTATCGAGTCAGGATTTTGCGTTATTGTCGCCTGTATTACCTTTGCAGCATCCTAATAAAATTTCCAGCAAGAGATATTAGAATACATATATACACTCAAAAGTAATAAAAGAAAATTACCCCACCAAAAGACAGCTTTTAAGAAAAAAATTACCTTGAGTAAATTTTCAGGGGATGAGGGACCATGCGACACTGGTTGATTTTTCACTCCATCAAGCTCATATAATTCACCTATCAAAAGTCAAAAATGGAAATAAGGAAAATTAGTAGAAATAGACCCTAATAAGTAGTCACTTGACAGGTAAAGTGACAGGTACCAGTAAATACTGTACCGACAATTTGCAAATCAACACGTACCATCTACACATGTGTAGCAAATATAATGTTCATTCACTTCTGGAGTAGCCTGCAAAGGAGAGAGTATAAAAGATGTAATCAGCTTTGGCAAAAAAAAAAATTACAAGTTGCTACTTCCCTGCCTTTTAGATTATTTGGGTATACGATCCAAATACGGACTGAGATAATTCAAATTCTCAATTATACATAAACCTTTTTTTTTAAAGCTTTGCAGCCTGGTGAGAGGGGCGCGAACTCTTGACCTTTGGGTTTTTAACAGTCCTAGGACTTTTTCCTAGCCAACTGTGCTACCACCCCATTCAATTTTACATAAACCTTACGGGTCATTATACTGAATAATCTGATTATGCTCAAACTTGTAAATTTGTTAGATTTCCTTCGAATAGCAATTAATCTCAACATACCAAGAATATATTATCAAAAGAGTCTAAAATACACACCAGTAGATTAACTATCCAACACATATATTATATTATTTATAAATAGTACTTTCAATTAGGTACTTCTGTGATAATATACAAATTGTAAAAGTAACCTCAGTTTCACCGGCAGTGGCCGCAACAGAATGGGCATCCTCCATTTCTCTATCTTTCTCTAAAAATGCTGCACGCTGCAAAATCCAAAATTAAAAATAAATGAAAAGATGAACAAAGTTCAATAATATGATCACATGACAAAAAAAAAATAATCTAAACTGACAGTGCTAATATATGCAAGATGTACCTCATATGGATCCATGTCAGCTGTAACTTTGTAAAACCTATCAAAGAACGATCCCTCGGCTGCAGCAAAACATGCAAAATGTTTAGTAATTAAATCATACATCTTTCTAAAATATACATCAAAATAAATTAACAAATTATCAGTTTTACCTAGCTTGATTTCAGAGGTTGCATTCCCTATGGCATGAAGGATCCCAATGGTCCCACAAGCATTTCCAACTGTTTGTTTGAGGAAATACACATTCTTACTTACTTCCTAAAAAAGATCACATTAAGCACAAATTATAATCACAATACAATTGCAGATAAACCTAGTTTAGTCTAGGAACTAGAATCACAATATAATTGTAGATAGACTTCGTTCAATCCAGGAATTATAATCACAATATGATTACAAACAAACTTAATTAAATCCAGGAGCTGGGATAATTGACTCTAGGGGTGTTCATTGGATCCAATTTATTTGGTTTTCAAACGAAACAACAAATTTTGGATTAAATGGTTTGGTTTTTCGGTTTAAATAATTTGGTTCGGTTGAATTTTTTAGTTACTTCGGTTTTTTTATATTTGGTTTGGTTTAATCTCTCTTATTTTGGTTCAACCAAACAATCCGAAATTTACATGATATTTACATGAATTACTTTGATTTTTTATATGTGGTTCGGTTCAATCTCTCTTATTTCAGTTTGACTGATATATTTCTTGATATTTATTTCTATAATTATTAAATGTATTTGTGCATGTGTTGAGTTTCGACCTTTTGATAGTTAATCTCTCTTCTTAATTCGGTTCAACCAAACAAAATTCGGTTCAACCAAACAAAATTCGGTTCAACCAAACAAAATTTGGTTCAGCCAAACAAACTGAAATTTGCTTCGGTTTTTATTTGGTTCACAAGTTCAATTCGGTTGGTTCGGCTAGATTTTTTAAAGCCAAATAAAATTTTAAGTCAACGAGACATTACCTTCTTCTCTGTTTCAGTTATAGTTTCCTCCTTGCTTTCATCATCACTCTATTAAAAAAAAAATAATAATAATAATAAATTCATCCACCAAATAGCAGAAACAAAGTTATAGAAACAAGGAGAGAAGAAAGGATAAAGAGAATTAATTACAGAGGAATTGTAGGGGAAAAGAAAGAGAACAGCTAGAACAGGTTTAGGCACCATCTCTAGAAGCTCCTCGTCCAATCCGTACACATCGTTGAACTCTGCCTCCTCCTCTGGTACTCCGAGACCCCAAATATACTGTGCAAATAAATCCAAAATAGAACCTCAACCTAACAACCGAGAAATGCGAGAGAAATTGAAGAAATATAAAGACTGAATTAAAATAAACCTGGTTCATGACATCTGGGTTGGCTTCGAGCGGAAGCCATCTCTTGCTCGATCCCGCCATTAGGAATTAACGAAGAAAAAGAAGAGGTTTAGATTTTGGTTTGGACGAAAGAGGTAAAGGGCAAAGGGGTGCTTAAAATGCAAGCAAACTCACAATTTTTCTCTTTTATTTCAAGGCTTAACTAAGATTGGATAAAAATTGTGTCTGAAAATGTATAAAATGCACGCGACTTGGAGAAGAAGAGAGAAAGGCGGTGTCGGAAATAAGCCAATCACTGGGCTTTTCGGCCCAGTAAGGAGAAACAATAAAGTCTTGATTGGGCTTGTTACATTTGGGAATAATCTACTGAAAAGACCCAAAAGAGGAATCGGACTCATTCTAATAATATTTGCATCAACAGAACTATAGGTATGATACTTCATTTTGGCTTGATAGATGGCATGGTGATTGTGCTTTATATTGTGTATATCCCAACCTATTCAAGGTTGTCTCTAATCCAACTATTACTGTGGCCTCAGCCTTTGCCAATAACACTTTATCCCTTCAATTTAATAGGCATCTTACTGGTATTACAATCTCAGAATGGCATAGTTTGCAGTCCAATTTTGAACTTACCTCTTTCACATTACTTACCAACCAACCCGATCTTGTTACCTGGAGATGGAATTCCTTTGGCCTATTTACTGTGCATTCCCTCTATTTATGGTTAGGTTTTGGAGGAATGCACAATAGATTATATGATTCCATTTGGAAAGCAAAGATTTCCCTTAAAATTAAAATATTTATCTGGTTACTTAGGCAAGATAGAGTACTAACCAAATGTAATTTACTCAAGAAAGGATGGCATGGCAATATTTCTTGCCCTTTTTGTAGTCTACTTGAAACCACTAATCACCTCTTTATGACTTGTACTTTTATCTTCTCAATTTGGTCCTAGATTGCCACTCATAATGGATTTTATTTTTATTGTGAAACATTAGAGGATTTGTTGTTTTTAGATTCTTGTATTCCTTTAAAAGACACCCTTTTAGTAGAACTTGTTAGAGCTGCTACTCTTTGGGTCGTGTGGCTAACTAGAAATAAAATTTGTTTTAACAATACTCCCATCCCTTCTCTTAAAAATATAGGAACTGCTATCATTGCACTTACTTCTTATTGGTATAAAGTTAAAAATGATGATACTTACTGTAAATTAACCTTAATATTGCCTATGGATGTCTCTTTTCTGAATCAGGTAGACAGCTCGCTCTATCTTTCAGCTACAAGTACCCCGGAAAGGGGAAATTACCAGCCGGAATTAGGGGAAGATCTAGAACTTGGAGACGAGTCTGATTTATCAGACTATTTTCAAGCCCTAGATGACATTGAAGATACTGCTGTTATTACTATTCTCTCTGATTCGGAGTCTTCTGGTTTTGGTTACCTCTGATAGCGATGCTTGTTCTACTTGTACTGTCTAAACTGTCTGTTGTTATTAGGTTTACTCTATGTTGTTATTTGGATATTTGCTACTTTGATACCTTAGATGATCTCTTTAGAGGTTCTATGTCTTCATTGTTTTAGTAATTTTCAACTTGTGTAATGAAATATTATTGTTTCTATAAAGAAGCAGGTGGGTACTTCCCACTTTATTCAAAAAAAAAAAAAACTCCGAGGTCTTTACTCTTTTGTAATATTTTATATTCTGATTCTGTAGTTTTTTTTTTTTGCCTGAACAAACATATCTTATGGAATGTGAATAAAAAAAAAACAAGACACTGGACATGTCTCAGATAGGATTCCTTGTTCAACTCCCGGATGCTCTCCCATGCGACTTTATGTCGGAGGAACTATTTTACCAGAAAAAAATGGATGAATTGCTCTGTTGCCTGTGGGGCTAATGTAGCAGCATTCTGGAAAATAAACTGTTTCGAGAAAATGACACAGATTTTGAATTCCAGGTCATTTGGAAAGCGTGTCGACTAGGACTTTCGAACTACAAGAGGGACAAAAGGGACAAAATATAACAAATTAGCATAAAAAAATTAAACCAAGTATGTATACCAAAAGGTACAAAACATTCAACAGCAGCAAAGTTCGTAGGTTGAGTCTTTAAAAAGAAAACATTTCGTGATATTTGAGTGATGAAATTTTGCGGCTAAATACATTACTTTGGTCTATACAGATGCTTCTTTAATAATTAACAAAAGCTGTCAGGTCAAAAGAAGGCGATGCTAGTCTAACCAGAAGTACAAAAGAAGCAAAAGAATCTGGTATTAAAGTGGAACAAAAGCAAAGTTAGCATTTAGCACTAGCCGACCAACACTAGAGTAGTCAAGTTTCTCTTATTCAAGCATTGAGCAAAACTAATCTGTTGCTGAAAAACATTGTCGTGTTTATATTTCTAATTAGTATTTGGCACTGGTAATGTGCATGGAAGAGAATGACTATCGAATTGTTTAACATTTTCCTTGGAAATTAGTAAATCTTTTATCTATCTGGGTTAAAGAAACAGAGGGAGATAACCAATTCTTTGACTCTACTATCTATAGACTAAAACTGACCTCACGAACCGAACCGGGCTTTAACACAAATCGAACAACTCCAATTTTTAACCAGGGTTAATTGAATTAGACCACACAAGAACTTGAAGCCATGAAGAACTTCCCATCCAATACCAGCCAGATAACAATACAACACAAAGTACAGACACTTGGATGGAACCCAACAGAAAGACCACCCCCTCCCCCCTCACCCACCCATCTCGCCAACAATTAATAACCTAACTAACAACCATAACTAGAAAAACTCAAAATCAAGATACTTTCCTTCACCGCCGCCACTAGCAGGCTTAGCATCCATCCCAACAATTCTTTTGCTTGCACTACCCCCGTTCATCCCTGCAGGTGCACCAGGTGGTGGTGGCCCATACTTTATCTCATTGTCCACCGGTCGGGGTACCTCAGGAGGTGTGCTACACCGGATCAAGGCCCAGTTCACCCCCTCAAAAAAGGGGTGCTGTTTAATCTCAGTTGCACCTCTCTTAACCCCCAATCTATGTTGCGGCTCCTTGACCAACAGACCCCTTATCAGATCCCGGCTTGCATAGCTGGTCGAGGGTGAATCTGGAAATCTCAACTGCTGCCCAACCACATTGAAAAGTGTGGCCCGGTTGCCAGACCCTTTGAATGGGGTTTTACCGTACAGTAACTCATGCAAGAAGATACCAAAAGTCCACCAATCAACAGCACTCCCATGCCCCTCTCCTTTAATTATCTCAGGTGCCAGGTACTCGTGGGTCCCCACAAACGACATGGATCTTGCACTGGTAGGTTCCGCCACCAATTCAGGAAGATTTGTGCTTGTCAGTGGGCCCCCTAAATCGTGCTTTGACTTGCGTGCAGTTGGGGAGGAGGCCGCTGATGTCATCTTCTTCTTGCTCCTAGAGTGGAAGAGTTTTTTCGGGAGGAGACAGGAGGGCTGGACGCAGACGGAGGTAGGCTCAATGCAGGAAGTAGGCTGGACACAGAATGCGGGGCCTGAACGGCGGTCAGGGTCGAGATGGGAAGTGCGAATCAGAGTTGGGGACACGGCACAGCGCAAGGAGAGGTCAAAGTCAGAAAGCATTATGTGCCCGTCATCTCTTACAAGTACGTTCTCCGGCTTCAGGTCACGGTACACCACGCCAAGCATGTGGAGGTACTCAAGGGCCAGAAGAACCTCCGCCGCATAAAACCTGAGTTATAGATAACAGAAAAAAATCAATATTCAACTACAGTGTAAATTTTGTTGAGAATATTCTAATTTTTGGTTGAATGCATGACAGCACAGATTTTTTCTGACTGCATACAGTCCAGGTTAAATTAGATAAAACCATAGAGCTATCATTCTTCCAAGATTGGCAATTCACTATCATCACCAGCCTTAATTTGACAAAGCTATGCATATTTTAAAAAACGAGTTCAATTGACAATTGCATTAATTTAAAATATTGCATTTAGTGGTACATTAACTCAGAGCTCTTCCTCAATATTTTTCTTTTTCCCAGTTGTGGACAATTCTCAACAGGAGAACATGTGTATACAAAGGTCTAAATAGTTACTCTACTAGGGCGGCCAAATATCTATATCAAACATCCATATGCATCAATATAATGTAAACACTACAAGTTTCACAGAGACCCATACAAAATAAAAATAAAAAAAAGGCCGGAGGAAGTATGAAAATTAGAAACTTTTATACCTGCTTTATGGTACTGCAATTGAGCTGTCTACTTAAAAAAAAAAAAAAAAGGTGAAGTAATAGAGACTCTACCTTGCAGCATACTCTGAAAAGTGCTTTCCAGGCTGCCGCTGCCTCAGCGTATGCAAGTCCCCACCGGGACAAAACTCCATAACCAGACAAGAAAACCGATCCGTCTCAAAATGCGTGTATAGTGTCGGCAGGAAAGGATGATCCAGTAGCTGGAGGATCTCCCTCTCTGTCTGTGCCCGGTTCAGTTTCTTCCTGCTCGCTAGGCTCGCCTTGTCCATCACCTTCATGGCAAAGTAGCACCGGGTCCCACTGAGCTCAGACAAATAAACACTCCCTATGTCACCGCAACCAAGACGCTTTAGTAGGCGAAAGTGGCTCATGCCCAGGACACCATCCCGGGCCCGCACCGCCAGAATCGCTTTCCATCTCGGGTCATTTCCCTTGTGGGGCTTGTTACCAGACCCGGTTATATTGCTCCAGTTGCTCTCATCACTCAGCCCACTACTGTTGCTTGCACGGCTGAGGCTGGTCTTCGCACTCTCCAAAGAGTCGCCACGTGTTGTGGCTGTATTAGTTGTGGTGGTCGTGGTGGTAGTTGTAGTTGTACTAGCTAACTCGTTTCGGTACGTGCTTGTACCACTTACCAGACCGGTACTATCAATACTGCTATGTGGGCTGACATTACCGCTTGGCGGTCGAGAGGCGTCCCAAACACACTCTTTTTCTTCAGATGTGTTGGATTCCTCTGCAACAATGGGTTTCAAAGCTGGAGGCCGAATGAAGAGATCTTCTATGAAGGGACCTTTGGCCGAGAGGCGTTTAACAACGCAAACGGGTTCAGGTTGTGGCTTATCTTCGTCGATTGCCACAAAAACTGTTTTCATCAAATCCATGTCAATGGGTTCAGGCGGGTGGATCGCACCACAGAAGGAGCCTGATCCATTTTCTTCTGATGAGGCAACACTTCTAAAACTATGCTCCCCTTCAGTGGCCAAGATATCCCTGTCTTCTGTGTAGAAGCTCTTCCCTTTCGATGAATCATTCAGTACAGGTTGCTCTGCATTGATCATAGGGCCATCTTTACTTCTTGAAATGGCAGTGATAAAATCTGATTGGTGGATGGTGGGAGGAAGCTTGATGGGTAATGATTTCAGGTTGGGTTTAGTTCTTTCCATTGGATAATCACATCACCAGTGCAAAATTTAAGAAATAAGCACTATTTTTATGCAATTATCCACAAATGTAAGACTTGCAGCGGGGGTTAGTTTAATTTAATCTTCTTGTTCCTGGGGGTGTCCTGCGAAACCAAACGAAGGGGATTTTAGTAAAATAATCTCATCACAAAAGTACAGTCACAAAAACACGAAAAGATTAAAGAATGATGGAATCACATTGACCTGCTACTAGTAGAGAACTCTCTGCAGATGCACAAATTAAGCTAGAATTTATCAGCTCGCGAGATTTATTACGGAATCCTATCATGTGTACTGAATGGAGGCCAAAATCAAGAAAATCCCGAGGAAATTTTATAGTTTTAAAACCAAATCTCAAGAAAGGAAAGAATATGATCCAAATCTAAGAAGAGATTGTCCCAGATTCTTACCATCTAACCGACTAAAGTACATTTAGATCCATCTAACGGACTAACGCAAACTAAAAGAAGCGACAAGAGCAAACAAGTGGAAAACCCGAAAGAAGAGAAAAAATCAGAATCTCCACAGAGAGGCAAAAGAAATTACTGGAATTAGCTTCTCCGCTGCTCCAAATCAGGCAAGGTAGATACTAGATTAGGGTTTCGTGCAAGCGAGCTAAGTTTCGGAGTACCTTGGATTGCAGTTATGAGTTACTTCCTCTCTCTCTCTCCAACCAAAGAGAAAAGAAGCAAAAAGAAAAAGAAGTGGCAGGGGAGAGTGTACGAGAGCAGCAACGGGGAATTCTTTTCCTTTATTTCTCTATCTTTTCTCTCTGCAATTAATTAATGGTCGAGAAGTATATATTAATTTAATTTAATGTAGGTGACGCTGTAAGCCTGTAAATATAAACGACACTAACAGAGGAACTTATTTTAATATTTAAGAGGACGGACTAACGTGGTAAGGGCAGTCCAATATGCATCGGACCAAACTCGGTCCAGTGTTCGATCGAACTGTCCGATCTGCATCGATATTCGTAATAACTCATCGGCAAGAATAATAAAAGTTATAAACGCGAATCGTGATGCAAATTTGACATTTATGATCAGGAACTGGACCGTCCGATGCAACTAGAACTGTTCCCGATTCCGGACTAAATTAATCGCTTGGGAATAAAAGATTTTCATTAAGTGGACAGACGAGTGGGCCATAAGTGGGTCCAGGCGTGTAGCTCTTTCACGCTACACTGCGCTTCCTGTCGCTATCTTCTCTCAAAATGTATAAATCGTACTGGACCTAATCTATAATTTAATGCCTAGACTTGTAATAAAGTGCAAGATTTCTATATTCCGCTTGTTTTTATTGCAGAATTTGTTTTCTTTTACTTTCTGAATTTGAGGTTTTGTCCTGGAATTCTTCGAAATATCACGATAGTTCGCAAATCATCTTGAAAAAAATATTTTAGTTTCTGAAATTTTATTTGCATCAAATCAGCCATTTAATTTTTTAAAAAGAAAAAAAAAACTTGGTCCTCAACTTCTCAAAAATAACTAAGTTAATTTTTTTTACTATTGGCCATTCTAAGGACCAACTTGGTAAAAAAAAAAAAAGTCAGAGACTAAATTTGTCCTTTTATAAATGTTTTTAGTAATAACTTGATTTTTTTTTTAAATAATGATTTAATTTGGTGCAATTTATTCAACTTCTGAGAAATTATGTGTTAATTAAACATTATGAATAGGTCGGCAAAAAAGTGAGATTTTTTTTATTTTTCGTTAAAAAGAAATATTATTTTCTCAACAAATATAGTGTAATTACGAAAAAAAATCTAGCTTGCATATATTTTATACTTTTTAAGTTTTAACACCATCTAAAGTTTAGATACTTCAAAAGTATTCTAATCATTATAGTGGATATCGAGTTTGGTCCCATTTAAAATTTGTTTGGTCGTATATACAAAAAGTTTGTTAATCTAATCATCAATTTTTTAAAAATCATTTGACGAATGCTTAAATAACTTAACCCAATTTCATAATTGCCTCGCCAAAATAGGAATATACACAACTACATTTTTATGTGAAAAATATTAACGCAAGTACCAAATTTTGTATGAATTTGTTTCGTGTGTATTGTAAAGTTATCAGAGTCACTCGATTCATATTAAATTTTATATGAATTTGTTTCGTGTGTACTGTAAAGTTATCAGTGTGGATCTTAATATGAATCGAACATTAGACGAAATTTGACCTAATATTCTTTGAATTGATCCTGAATCCTTAACATATAGATACAAGAGCGGATTCACTTAAGAGGAGCAGAGTCAATTAATCTTCATTTATGAATCTATGTATTATTTTTTAAGTTTATGAAAAAATCTTTCTAAAAAAAAAAAGTTTTTGAAAAAATATTACAGTTTTAACTATGATTAACCCCTATATTATTTACTAATTGAAAAAATTTCTGCCTCTGCTGGATGTAACGTTAGACGTACATTATAGTTTAATGCAATTTCTATGATCCTACATAACATTAAAAAAAACATACATTGTTTAAAAAAGAGAGGGATAAGTGCTGATGCATGAAAATCACAATTATATTCGAATAGGACAACTTAAATCGGGGCAAAAAATTTAAATAATATAAATTAGTTTTGAAATTAGTTTTTAGAGATTTTAGGGCGAATTTCGTAAATAGAAAAGACAGACTTAATATTTTTCTAGTTGTTTTTTTAGGGGCAAATCTTAGTGTAGTTCAAAGGTGGCTAAGTCATTCCATGATTCTAATTTTTTTAATTATGAATATTAAAATTTAATTGAATTTTTTGTTTTATTATGTATATAGCTTAATCCTCTCATAAAATAACAAATGTTTACTTATAACCTTGTGGTTAAAATTTATTATTGGGTTGTGGGAGATTTTAGGTTCAAATTCCATCTCTAGCATTTTATTTTATTTTACATTTTATTTTCCAGTCACTCCTGTCTAAATTATTTTTTTCAATAAAATCCGAGCAAAATAAAAAAATAAAAAGCATGTACTACTAGAACACACGAACATCCATTACCATTTCTTTGATCTGATCACCATCTGGTAATTTTATTCGATTTATTTTGATACTTTTTGACCCAACGTCTTGTGAATCCGCATCACCTCAGATACATGAGGTACAATTAATAATTCCAGATCATTTTGTTTTTAACTCTGCAACGACTCTCAAAACAGTCACTCTATAATTAGAATAGGGCAATAGGCACCGGATTCCTTTGATCCTGCTGGAACTAAAACCAAATCGTTCTTTTTCCTACAACAGCCTCAGATACCTGAGGGTATACAAATTCACATCATGCAGCATATTATAAACTTCAATGATAATTATTTAATATAAATTTCATAACTATGAAATATTGCGACAAGCTAAATCTGACGATGCACCGATAATTTATTTTGAATATTGCGTTAGATTATTGTTATTGAATCGTTTTGTATTGGTACCAATTACATAGCCTTCAACGAATAATAGAGACTTAGCAAAATAAAAAAAATAAAAGTTCCGGGTAATCATATAAATAAGAAAAATAATCAATGAAAAAAGAAAACAATGGATATCTTCAGTATAGAATTATTTCATTTCCACCAAATATATATATATATATATATATTTTTCACCAAAGTTCATGTATTATTCGCCGAACCTTGCAAGTTATTGTAGAATTCAGTATTATAATATTACGAATTACAATATATTAGGTAAAAAAAATTACATCAAATTACAAAAGGTATCTATAAACTTTTTATTTTTGATAATTTCTGTGCTGGTTGCAATAACACAATAAGTTCGACCAAAATTAAAATGAATATAGCAACCTGTCTCCAGCGAAATAAAATTGACGGTTTATTGCAAATTTTTAATGAATAATTGAAATAACAAGATCCAATTAACACTTATGCTTCATGTTAAAGAAACAAATTGTAATTACTGTAGTGATATAGTTTGTTTGGAGAAGAAATAACACTGTGATCAAATACTTTCATATAGGAGCAGGGGCAGAGCAAAGGAGAATGAATGGAAGTAAATTAATCTCTATTTAAAAAAAATCATATTTATGATTTATTATATAATTTAGAGCAAAATGTCATGAATACTGTAAAATTGATATTCATTCTCAACATGAAAATTTTATATGATTAACGGGCATTCACGTTTGACCCTCATAGTTTGAAAGTTTAACTCCACTCGTAAATACGAGTATTCAATAAAAATAAATATCTAATTTTGTTTTCTTTCCGACAAAATATTTAATGTATTTCTAAAAAAAAAATCTTGGAAAAATTTCGGTAAAAGGATAATTAGATATATCATCCATTCCAGCCAAAGATTTGCATCTAAATGCGCGTAGCACCTATCGATGGGACCTGAGTCTTTTGTGACCACCTAATTCTGATTGACGTGCACAAAACACATTTCAGGGGTCATAAAAAAAAGAGGAAATTTTATATATTGCCCTTCTATTTCAAAATATAGAACAAGATACTCCTTTTCAAAATTCTTAACAATATGTTCACGTGGGCTCTACTTTTTCCCTCTCTTGACTTCCCCTCCCTCTCTGAATTCAGATCCTCTGTGTTACTCGAAAAAATAAAGTGAGTCTCAGCCGGTGGATTTAAATTTACACGAATCTCAAAGCACAAATAATACTGCCCCCTCCAATCACCCGAATATCCACCGGCTGAGAGCTCATTTTATTTTCTCGAGTAACACAGAAGATACTGGTTCTCCCTCTCTCCCATTCCTCCATTTTTACTCCTCTATATTATTTGTTTTAGTAAAAATATACAAATGTGATATGAAAAATAACATTCTATTTGTTGTTGACCATGTGTATAAATATAAAAAGTTTGAAAAAAAATCAAAATATTACATTTTAAATGTACTGTTTGATATTCTCTCTAAAAAAAAGTATTGTTAGATATAGAAAGAATATACTTTGAAAATCGTTTGATATTAAATCAATGATAGTTTTGCTTTGAGTAGTGTAAGAAAAAATAAATAGACAAAAATAGAAAAAACTTTTGTATGCCATTTATATTTATTAAAATTTGGCTAACGAATTTCTAGAGATTTATTTTTAAACTTAATTAAGATAATCTTCGAATACAATCTCATGATCACTTTTTTAAAACAATTATAACAATGACTTTTATATTATTATTATTATCACGTCAAACTAAACATAGCTAGATAAAAAAATCGACATATTAGTACCAAATACCAATCCAAAATTCTTAACCAAACATGTTATTTTTTTATTCTTTATTGTTGAAGCCCGTAGACATGTATTATAGCATTTAGGTTCAGACCTTATACATTCTTTAGGAAATATTAAGAACTGCTACCTAATTTAAAGGATAATCATAAAACACTAGAAATGAAAAATGCATAAAAAGATAGCAGAGTAAAACTAAAACTAAAGTACAAGCTAGGAAATTAATTTTAGAAACTAGAACAATAAGGCCTTAATTCCTACATAAACTCAATGTTTAGTTTGAAGTGAAAAAATAATAATAAATAAAAAGTCATTGTTATAATTTTTTTTTTAAAAGTTATGGATTTGTATGCAGAGATTTTCTTAATTAAGTTTGAAAATAAATATGTAGAAATGGAGGAGTGGGAGGGAGGGGAAAGTGGTGCCCACAAGAGAATTTTGTTAAGAATTTTAGAAAGGGAGTATTTTGTTCTATATTTTGAAATAGAAGGGCAATATGTAAAATTTCCTTTAAAAAATAGAGAGAACTCGGTAAAGAGCGCTAGACTGTTGAATCTCAGCCGTTGATCAGGCTGACCCATGATTGTGACTTAATCGAAAGGTTGTAGATTATGCGCTTGAAAAGAAGTGAAAGGAAGTCATATTAAAGAGAATCTAACAGTTGTTCAAAATTGTTGCGAGGTGCGGTTGCTTTGTCTCGGAAAGAAGACGAGATGTCTTTTCCCAAAGGATTTGATATTTTGTGACCTTTCAAGTGTCCATTCGGTGTGGCGGGTTATTTTCAAAAGAAACAAAGTGTTATCTGGACTATAATAATTCATTAAAGTTGAAATCGATTATTAAATAATATTTTAAAAAAATATTTCTAAATATTTCACAATGTGATCTGATGCGTTCAATTTTAGTTGACATCTCATACATTCTGTGAGATTGTGACATATTTGTTGCTATCACAACTGTGATAGTAGATAAGGACTTTAAAATGATAATGGAAGTAATTAGTTTTTCTAAATAAAATCTAAGATTTTACTAGCGAGATTAAAATTGACTACAAATGCATACAAAAAAAAATTAATTTACATTGATTTTTTTTTTCTGCAAGCAATATTCATCTCACGACGTAATTTTTTTAAAAAAGAAACATAAAAATCAAGCCACTAAATTCCCCTCTCACAACGTATATTATTTAATAAGTAATTAGGTAAATGATTTTACTTCTAAAGTACTTTTTTTTTCTCTCTCTCCATACAATCTTCATTTCTTTAATAAAGATATACATCTTAAGGATTTTGTATCTTAAATATTATAGTTCTCGGAAGATACTTTATTCTTAAAAAATTTCAACTTTATCTCTTAATAGACCGAATTTTTTATTTATATCCAAAAAATAATGGAAATTTAAAAAAATACCCATGTTATCTTGAAAATTCGAAAACTACCCAAACCGAAATTTTTTTTTCCGGATTTAACATTTTTTTTTTTTTTTTTTTAGAGTATCCGGAAATTTTTTTTCCGGATTTAACATTTTTTTTTTTTTAGAGTTTCCGGAAATTTTTTTTCCGGATTTAACATTTTTTTTTTTTTTTTTTTTTTTAGAGATTCCGGATAAAAAAATTTAACTTAACAAATTATTATTATTTTTTTTTTTTTTAGAGATTCCGGAAATTTTTTTCCGAACTAAATAAATTTTTTTTTTTTTAAGAGAAAAATAGCTAAAATACTGAAATCTAACGCTAAAAAATCGAATTGTTTTTTTAAATATTTGTTTCATTAATTTAAAAAATTTCAAAATGGTGTAGAATAATTTAGAAATTATCAAAATAGCTAAAATACTGAAATCTAACACTAAAAAATCGAATTGTTTTTTTACTACGAATAGGGCCGATTTTGTGCTAAAATACGGTAAATTTACTAAAATACGATAAATTACGTATAAATGGGGCTTATTTTGTGGCATCTTTCATAAATCATAAAAAATAGTAAAAAAAATTCCAAAAATAATAAAATTTGGTGTTCTAAAAGTTTATTACATAACTAATTTACTGAGCTACGTAGATTGAATAATAGAAATGAAAATCTTAATCGGAAACTTCAACTGAAGTTTTGAGGCTCTTCTATTTGTTTTTTGGCGATTCTGAATTTGGAAAACTGGCAAAGCCAGTCCGGACGCATGCGCATTTTCGCAAGCTTTCCGAAAAGTGGTCATTTGCTGAAATCGGACACTCGAGCGCCGTTTTATGGCCGTTTGAAGTTTCGTCGTCGTTTTTCGCCTTCTCAGTGAAGATATTATCCCTATTCGTACGTAATTTAGCGTACTTTACCGTATTCTAGCATAATTATTGTAATTTAGTGTAATTCAGCATAAATCAAGTAATTTGGCTTGTTTTAGTATAAATATGCTAATTATATATAAAAAAATGTAATCTAGCAAATATTTAAAAAAACAATTCGATTTTTTAGTGTTAGATTTCAGTATTTTAGCTATTTTGATAATTTCTAAATTATTCTACACCATTTTGAAATTTTTTAAATTAATGAAACAAATATTTAAAAAAACAATTCGATTTTTTAGCGTTAGATTTCAGTATTTTAGCTATTTTTCTCTTAAAAAAAAAAAAATTTATTTAGTTCGGAAAAAAATTTCCGGAATCTCTAAAAAAAAATAATAATAATAATTTGTTAAGTTAAATTTTTTTATCCGGAATCTCTAAAAAAAAAAAAAAAAAAAAATGTTAAATCCGGAAAAAAAATTTCCGGTTTTGGACTTCAATATCCGGAAAATTTTTTTCCGGATTTAGAGGCCAAATCCGGAAAAAAATTTTCCGGTTTGGGTAGTTTTCGAATTTTCAAGATAACATGGGTATTTTTTTAAATTTCTATTATTTTTTGGATATAAATAAAAAATTCGGAAGTATTAACATATATATCTTAAAGTTTACAATTCTCTTAAACTTAATGTCCTCATTTTCTCTATAGTATTGCTCCAGCTAAGATACACCAACGAAATAACTTGATTTTGAGTCTCAAATTTCTTCAGCATAGTTTAATTTTCTATTTAACAGAGACCAAGCATGACATTTGCATGTTTCCATCTTAGCGAGCAACGGGGCATCCTTTTGATACCATCACACCGATCAGTCGTCACAGAATTAACGCTTTTGTTCTTTCGTTCTTTCTTTTAATCCCTTGTCACTTTCTCTGTCTGCCTCGACCAAAATTCATGTCACTTCTTTTCGTTTGGAGTTTGGACCAATAGTTTATTATTATTTTACAAAAAAGGACCCATGGTAATTAGCAAATATGAAGTTTAAATTTTTTAATATTACAACATAAAATTATCATCCTTCCTACCTTTTAAAATATT
Organism: Carex kokanica; assembly: GCA_025461125.1. NCBI lineage: Eukaryota > Viridiplantae > Streptophyta > Magnoliopsida > Poales > Cyperaceae > Carex > Carex kokanica. Next base: position 1,243,794 of record JAJGRX010000856.1, on the reverse strand, counting down.
ATTATTATTATTATCATTATCAATTATCACTACTATCATCATTTTTTAATCTAGAGGACACTGCTACATATTGCGTCTCGCGAGCATATTTTCAACACGCAATAGAGCCAAACTTCCGAACCATGGAAGGGTCAAAAACACATTGGGGATCAATCATATCAAATTTTTGTATAGAAAATGAGAGTCAATTTCACAGTACTGTGACATTTTACTCTAAATTATATTGAAAGTCGAAAATTAATACAACAAATATAAAAAAAATAAGATCAATTGACCTCCATTCCATCTATGTTGCATGGATACGGGTACGGGTATCGTATCGGATACGATACGGATACGGCGATACGTCAATTTTTAAAAATCAAGGATACGATACGCCTATTATATATATTATTAAAACACTTGTATACATTAAATATAATTTTGGAGTCCAAGTATTAAATATCAAAAATTCTGGATACAATATAATAACCTAAGTATACATTAAATATAAGAGTTACTAACAACAAATGTGAACTAGTGTAGTGGTCAAGAGGCATGCTATTTACTCCACAGGACCCGGGTTCGATTCCCGCTAGCGTAAAAAAATTGATTTTTGGTAGGTGGTCCACGCGCGGTCCATGGGCTGGAGAGCTGCTCTGGTGTATGCGCGGTGCATGGGCTGGAGAGCTGCTCACTGGTGTCTGCAGAACGCGTCAGACACGTATCAGAGCCGTATCTAGTCTGTCAGATCCGTATCCAGACGAGTCAAAGCCGTATCTAAGACCGTATCCGGTGGTATAGGATACGCCACGTAAGCCGATACGCCAGCTGACGTATCGGATACATATCGGGGCCGTATCGGACGCGTATCGGTATCCGACACGCACCCGATACGGGTACGGAGCCCAAAATGGAGTATCCGGATAACATAGCATTCCATCAACATATATACACGCAACCATGATCACTGTAAGTTATATATATACTTCATCTAAAAATATATATATATCCGAGTTGGTGAACTTACAAACACCCTAGTTCTACTATACACACATTTATTTTATCTTTATAGATGCTGATCTCGTGTACTGCAAATTTAATTCCTGCTCAACCTTTCACCATTTATAGTAATGCACGTGATTTGCAACCGGTAGACGTCTGACAAATTCTCCTGATTTAAAATCTGTACAAATCACAAGAGGAGCCTGGACGGCTAATGGGTCTATATCATTTGAGCAACTTGACTCTACCCGTCGCATTCCAACTCGCTGCATATATGTATGGAGATCCATACTGATCATGTACTGTCACGAGGATCACCAAAATGGACAGACAGATCACAGATAGAAATTTATATGGTGCACACAGCGGGGCTGCCTTTGATCGTTTCTGACTTTCTGTTGTTATTTCCATTTCAGATCGCCAATAATTTTGGAGTAATGATATTTACATACCTATTTTGGCGTCACCCAAAGTACTAGTTATAAAACAAATGCTTGATAATTACTATAAATATAAAACAAATGCTTAAAATCTTTTGTCATAAAAGGAAAAAAAATACAAATGCGTCGAACTTATTTACGGCTGTCATCATTTACTCATAGTTCCGAAAGTTTCGCAGAAGTTACAAAGTTGTGAGCGGAGCTCGAACTCTCGATCTATAGATGACCACAGTTTCAAGACTGTCTTCTAGCCAACTGTGTTACCGCCCCCTCTCAAATTTACTCATAATTAACGTAAGAATCTCGACTTGACACACTTATTATAGACCAGAGTCGGAGCAAGATATGAAAAACCGCAATTAAAGTTTGAGTGTGTCTTCTATGGACATAAGGACCTATTTGTAAAATGAACATATTTTTATTTTCAAAGTTCAAACAGTCGATCCGACCGTTCAACATTATCTCCATATTAAAATGTACTTGGAGGTCAAATTTTACATTTTTTTGAATTTTTTTACTATTTATTAAGTATTTTACAAAACTAGTCAAATTCAGACTATTGAATTTTGTAAAATACTTAATAAATAGTAAAAAAATTCAAAAAAATGTAAAATTTGACCTCCAAGTACATTTTAATATGGAGATAATGTTGAACGGTCGGATCGACTGTTTGAACTTTGAAAATGAAAATATGTTCATTTTACAAATAGATCCTTATGTCCATAGAAGAATTTGCCTTAAAGTTTTGATTAAATTTATTAAAAACATTTTTGTTAAATAAAATTTAAATAGCGATCGAACAATTAAATTTGTTGAATGACAACCTATCGTTAATTACCGTAAAGCATTTTTTTTTAAATAGTGTTGAACAAAATCCCAATGCAGTGACATCTATTATCCCACCATCAATAGCATTTTTTATTTCCCATTATCATTATTTTTGCTGTTGGGATTCTAAATTATTATATCTGGTGAAAAATAATGCCAATGCGAGTTCCGAGGATAGATCCGGGACTAAGGCGTGATTAAATGATTAGTGTTAGAATATATTTAATCATATACTATCTTTAGATTAGGTTTAGAGTAGGATCATTATGGGCAAAGAGGTGGCTTTTTCTAAAACCACACCACCTAGGGATCCCCCCAATTCAACAATAAACCTTACTACAAAAGAAGAGGTTCCCCTCCTTTTTGACAAGAATTACTGACCACTGAGCTACGAACAGGAATAGCAGTAGGAATAGGAATAGGAAAAGCAATAGGCATTGCTTTGCAGTTGTAGATTTAAACGTTGAAATTGCAGTTGGGAGGCCGTCCAATGGGCATCGGACCAATGACCGGTCGAAGCCGTCCAATCAGCATTATGATCGGTGCGCACTTGATCTTGATGTCAATCGGACGGTTACCAGTGGATGTTGGATCGAATTTGATGCGACGCTCGTTGGATCGAACCCGATTGCGTTGGGATTAGGGAAAGGGTTTGGATGAGTTGTTGGTCCCTAGGCGCTCCCTGCTGCCTCTCTAGTCTCTTCCATGATGCCTTCTTGCTTTAGCAAAAGACTCTCTGGATATATGGTTTCTTTGTGGGACCATTCAGGGAAAACGATCTCAGCTCAGATGGTTATTAAAGGTTAAAGACGTAAACAAGCACTGCCAAGATGCTTGCGGTTGAGGGATGCTTCGGTGCACACAAGGACCTATTTGTAAAATGAGTCCTATTTTCATTTTCAAAGTTCAAACAGTCGATCCGACCGTTCAACATTATCTCCATATTAAAATGTACTTGGAGGTCAAATTTTACATTTTTTTGAATTTTTTTACTATTTATTAAGTATTTTACAAATTCAATGGTCTGAATTTGACTAGTTTTTGTAAAATACTTAATAAATAGTAAAAAAATTCAAAAAAATGTAAAATTTGACCTCCAAGTACATTTTAATATGGAGATAATGTTGAACGGTCGGATCGACTGTTTAAACTTTGAAAATAAAAATAGGAATCATTTTACAAATAGGTCCTTGTGTGCACCGAAGCATTTGCCTATTTGTTATTATTATTTGACATATGGATATGGGTTTAGATGGATTGTCAATAAATTACTATTTTTTCCTACAAAATAAATAAACTACTAATTTGATAATTTCGATAATATTTATAAGTCAAGTTAATATTATTTTATAAAGTAAAAGATATGTAAACATCCTGTTAACTTTATAAATTGATAGTATATAAAATTTTATGAAAACTTAAAAAAATTGAAGTATTGTAAATTCATGCCGTTTAATAAATAATTAAAATTTCATTAAAATTTTAATAATTTTTTTATGCATGGTATTAGTATTCATATAGCGTAGATTGTGTTGACGAATTAATTTGTTTTTAATGCGTCCAGTCTCAAATTATTAGTATTCATCTTGGTTATATTTCTTTTATGCAAATATTATTTTCGACAATTATTAGTATTATTTTTTAGAATGAGTAGAAGTACTCAAATTATTTATAGTGCGAACAACAAATTTCGAACATGAGATACTCTTTTACATTAAACAATATTTTAATTAGCTGCGTTTGATATAATCTTTTTAATAGATATTAAATAAATTAGCAAGTTATTTATTCTCAATAATGCATCCGAATCATTCGCATATTGATGTACCGTCATTTGAAATGTAGTTTTCGATTTAGCTTTCATTTCGTTTCGGCATTTTTAGTCGAAAGGCATAACCATGTCGACTCGTTCGTTTATTTACGCCTTTCAGACAGTGGTGGATTAAGAATTTTCGTTAGGTGATGCAAAAAAAATAACGAATTGGATTTAAATAACTAATCAAGTTTAAACCCATTAGCTAATTGGGTACTCAATAAAAAAAACAATGCTTAACTTATACTTTTCAATTTTTCAATTTATAATTTATGATACTCTAACTTATAATTCTAATTACCAACCATAATTTAAAAAAATTATTTTAATTTTAACCCTAAATTTAATCCGATTTACAAATCAAAATTTCAGAGGGGGTAAAAAAAAATTTGGAGGGAGGGAAGGATATTCATGAGAAATTGTATTTTATTTTATTTTTAAAATATTTATTATAAATACTAATTTTCTGATGAATAGTTATTAATATTTTTTTTATCAATTCTAGTAATCTAAAGTCTAATATTTAACCTACAATAAAATTTAGAACACAAATAAATTATAAGTTAATAAATAAATAAAATATTTTTAGTTAGCATTCTTCGATAAAACTGCATGATATTAAAATAATGACAAAAATCATCTTTATTTCCAATAACCAAAAGCAGTATTTTAAAATTGGAAAATTAAATTAAGTAACTTTTAAAATGATAAACTTATGTGAGATTTAGATGCAAGTATAGGTATATATAAACAAATATAATTTATCCAATATGGAGCACTAATGAATTCAACATTTTTATTTGAAAAGTTTGTGAAGATAGATGAAGTCGGAGATGAGAATAATTAATTTTATTTGATCTAATATTTTCCCCGTATATTTCTGAAGGAATGTTGATAGAGAGAGAATAAAATCTGATCTCGTGCTCGAAAGAAAGAGCATCCGAATATCTCCTTAGCAAAACCATGTTGATTTTGTTGCCGTTATCGTCAACTTTATTTAATCGTTTAAAAAAAAAATGCAAGATTGATTACCGTTTGGAATCACAATTTTCAAGTTATTTAGTACTTGAAACCAGAGAGCTCCACGTCTATACCACATATCTAAGGTCCGATTTTTTTTTTTTTTTTTCCGTTTTCTCAGACCTACTGTTCGTAGGGGACATGTGATCATGCGCTTGATGAGAACAAAAAACCAATATAGATTATTGGTTTATTTTTATTTTATTCAAATTATTGGTTGATTTGATCATGCACTGTCTACATATGATCTAGCAGTTATATTTGGTCTATAATTTAATAATAGGACTATCCACTACCTGTGCTTTTATGTGATTTCATTTCCCTATTTTATCCAAACGGGAAAAAAAAATCAATCACATTAAGAAAATTTCCTTCTGGTATAGTAGTTGTAATTAAGAAATATTTTCAAGTTAGAAAATTTTTAATCCTCATTTTATAATAAATAATATTTACTTTTCATGGAACTAACAATGATTTTTTAAAAACAATCAGCAATTGACAAAGTGACAAAGACAATTTCTCGATATGTGTAGTTTTAAATTTAATTAAAAGATGGATATTTAAATTGAAAGACTTAACCTCTTTCTATATTAAAAACAAATTCGTATCCTCTGAGTTAACTCAAATTTTGAGTTTAGAGCCAAACTGACTGATTTAAATCCGTACGAATGTTAAAGGAATTCATACATTACAGATAGGAGGCGGATGCATGTACAATGAATGGAGGCTAATTGACTCTATTTTTAAAAATATTTTTTGTATTTATGTATGTTTTTTCTATATATTTAGAGTAAAATATTATGAAAACTGTAAAATTGACGTTCATTCTTAGCATGGAAATTTTATATGATTGATTTCATTCGTATTTGACCCCATGGTTTGAAAGTCTAAATATTTTCTTGATTACAGGTATGAGCCGGATTGGTCCGGAACTAGACTCAAACATTACATTAATGCGGACACAGACTCATTAAAAACAATATATATTTTTTAAAACGTGTTTTATTTTGAGAGAAATATATATGTCAGAAACAGATAATAAGTTACAAAAATAGGTTACTGGCTTTTCATTTTTTTTATTTTTGAGCTTGTATTGGCTTTTCATTGTTTTGTATACCAAGTGCATTATTTTCTTTGGAGAATCTAACAATGGAAATGACAAGATAGAAGCTTGTTTATGCATCTATTAGTTGGGAGATAACGTGGCAATGCTCTCCAGGCTGGACAGTCTGGTTCTCTCCGGTCTTTGAACAAAATAGAGTATCTAGGCAGGAGTGGATTTAGGATTTTTTGTCAGGGAGGGGCAAGAAAATAACGAATCGGATTTGAATAGTTAATCGGGTTCAAAATCATTAGCTAATCGGATATTAGATAAAAAATAATGTTCTAATTTCTAATTTCCAATGCTCTAATTTTTAATTTTCAACACTTTGGCTTCTAATCCTATTTTTTAGAATTCAAGAAATTTATCATAATTTTAACCCTAAATTTAACATTAATTACTAATCAAAAGTTCAGAGAGAAGCAAATAAAATTTCAGATGTGGGCAAAGTCGAACCAAATTTATAAATTTGTATAAAATTTCAAAATTCAGGGAGGGACAGTTAATCTCCCTGGACTAGGTTGGGTCGGCCCCTGTATCCAGGAGTGTAGAGTTTAATTAAAGAACGTGTTGTGTTGTGTTGTAACCTGTATATGTTATATATCATATGACGTAAAAGTATAGGATTTGGTACAATGTTAGTTATTCGAAATATTTAGGTTTTAATAAGAGACAACCACGACATGTGTGTAGAGTGTATGTACTTAAATACATATTATCCTATAGTTTATTTTAATATATCTACTGTTTGTTGGAGGTAATCATTAACACGTATTAAATAAATACGAAAAAATGTAAAAAATTGAAAAAATATTGAACTTCCAGATTTGAATAATATTTTAATTTTTTCCTTTGTTTTAATTTTTTTCGAATTATTTGAAGGAAATATTGAAATATAACAAAAGTTGCACTAAAAAAAAAAAAAATTACAGTTAGCTGTAAATAATTCGAACAAATTTTTTTTCTGAACTGCTCTTCTTTGATTGCAAAAGCTAGAAGTGTACACTAACAAATAGAATACCGTGATGTGCACATGGCAAGAATCGTGCAACATGATGTTAAAATGTGTCAAAACTTCTCATTATGCCGTCTAACAAATTTCTTGACACGAAACATTGCATGTTGCGTTTGACACAAGACTAGTAATGTGTCTTACCATGTCATATCATGTCGTGTCATATATCAGGACATAATGTGTCGTGCATGACATGCTACACCAACTTTCATATTCTATTTCAGTCTATCTATGTAATACCAGATGGTTTGAAATAAAAAAAAAAAGATGGTCAAATTTTTATTTAATTATTTCGAGAAAAAGCAAACTGTCAATTACTGCCTTACTGAAGTGAATATACTAGTTGTTACTGTTCACTTTTTGACTGAAAGTTGTTACTTTTGTCATAGAAAGAGATGGATGGAAATTGTGGAATGGGGGAAAAGCCAGGGACTTAAAAGAAAACAACCACACTTGTGTGTGTGTCATAAATTTGGGAAAGAATAAATAACCCAAAGGAATTGCTGAGACTCTATAGTCTATATCAATGTTCTAAAAAGTACCCTGTAGCAACGCAATAGCGGTATTATAGTGTTTTTGGACCTTAAATGCTAAGTTATGAGATAAAAGTATGTTATTTCAGCTACGGCCATTATAGCAGTAATAGCGATCCGCTACTTTCGCTATAGCGCACGCTATGCTACATAGACTTTTATTTAAAAGTCCAAATTGAAACTTTTTTTAAAGATCAATTTTTTTCAAGGTCTGAATTGCTTTTGCTTTTAAATTAGAAAAAAGATAAATAGTTTATGCCATGATGCTTAGGTTTTTTTTAATAGAAAAAAATACATAGGTTATTTTGAATGGAATAAGATAGATAATTTATGATATTTTAGAGATATTTTGAATAGCAATTTAGACTTTGTACTGGTTCAATATGAATATTCTAATTTCTTTATTAATTTTGCGTCATTTATCGCTATGCCTATATGAGACTTCAGATAATGTTGATAATTAGTAGAAATATAAAACATAATTTTTTAAACAAAAAACGCTATGTAGGATAGCTTTTGCTATAGCTACGCTATTCGCGATAGCTTTTTATTTAACCTATCCGCGATGACGCGATAATCGCTATTTAGAACCTTGGTCTATACTAAATTACTAACAGTTGCTAATATTGAGCTTTTGGGATATTATTTTTTTGGGAAAATATTCAGTGTACCTATACAAACTTTTAAAATAGCCAATTTACCCATAGAAACCACATAATATCCAATATTCTCAATAAAATTTGACATTCTTTCCACTATCCCCATTCTTATTGGCAAATTCTTCTATGGACATAAGGACCTATTTGTAAAATGAACATATTTTTATTTTCAAAGTTCAAACAGTCGATCCGACCGTTCAACATTATCTCCATATTAAAATGTACTTGGAGGTCAAATTTTACATTTTTTTGAATTTTTTTACTATTTATTAAGTATTTTACAAAATTCAATGGTCTGAATTTGACTAGTTTTTGTAAAATACTTAATAAATAGTAAAAAAATTCAAAAAAATGTAAAATTTGACCTCCAAGTACATTTTAATATGGAGATAATGTTGAACGGTTAGATCGACTGTTTGAACTTTGAAAATGAAAATATGTTCATTTTACAAATAGATCCTTATGTCCATAGAAGACACACTCTTATTTATTTAACCTTTTTATTTAATTATTTTAAAAATTAAATTGACAAATCTGCCCTTACTTCTAATCTCCTTCCTTTCCCGTGAAACTTATCTATACATGCTTTGACTTTATTCATGCTTCCATTGGCACGTGGGAACCACACAGGGAATGCAAGCGGACCAGAGAAGAAAATGATTTCTTCAAGTCATGAAGGGGACTCCAAGTTCCTTCTCTAGATGAAATGACAAGATCGGCCGGGTAATTTCTAAGAGACATGACTACATCGCTGCCATGCTATATGTAGAATGCCCAATAAATTTGAGTGCAGAGAAGGAAAGGTGGATTTGAAATCAAGAGGCAGACCTAGGTCGAAACAGAGTGTGGACAGGGGGAGGGAGAGCAATTCAGAGAGCATCAATAGACGTGCCACACGAAGGCGTGAATGGTTAATGTTCTCTTAAGATGATTTTCTGATTTATTTTATAATTTCAATATGAATTTTCAATGCTACGAGTATTTTTGCAAATATATTAATCTTGGGTAATGGATCCCCGGTCCGGTTTTCTCATGCCCATATGCATTGTAGTCTACAGTACAAATAGACAGATAAAAATTGATTAAATATAGGATTCGTGTAGTAAAAAATGCATAAGGCGCCAAAAGATAAATTTTCAAGCTAAGCCTGCCGACTTATTTCGTGTGTAGTGGCGGAGGAAGCAACAGAGAACTGGAATGCTAACACGGAGGTTTTTTTTTTTAAATCGAAGAGGAAGATTGCGGAAGCCGGGAGAAAATATTAGACGGGGAGTAATGAGAAAGGAAGAAACAAATTAGAAGTATCTGTTATCTCTTTTTAAAATGTGATTTCTATAAATTGGGCATATTTGTCAATTCAATTTTGTAATCAATCAAAATAAAAGGTTAAATAAATAAAGGGGATAGAAGAAAGAATGTTAAGTTTTTTGGGTATATTGGATCTTAAGATGTTTTGTTAGGCAGATTGGCTATTTTGAAAGTTTTGATGGGTTGTTGGGTACCCTAGAAAATTTTCCTATTTTTTTGGTTGGCGATGGGCCCTGATTTAACATAACTAGAGATACTAAAGACATTAGTTGCCATCAAACCAGCTAATTAAAAAGATACTTGAGCTTCTAGACTTCTAGTGGAATATGTCTCTTTCCCTAATAATCATAACTAATATTAATTATGGTTTAGGTCTCAATATAATTATGTATATTCGAAGTAGCAGTTGTGGTTGAATTGCTGATGTGTACATTAAACCAAGGAAAAAAGAAAGATAAAGCATGAGGTTTCCTATGTGGAGGCACCAAAATCGATTTCAGATTTTATAGTCAGAACCTGAGCATCCACTAATGAGGTTCTAATTTGTTAAATTGCATAGTGGGAGCATGAAGGGGACAGCAAACGTATTCTCTCATCATGATTCATGACTACAGCTTTTGACATCCATTTATAATTCTTAAATTAATTCTCCTACAAAAGTTTCAGAATATAGAGTAGTGCATAATTATTACTGTAGAAAATGACATCTAGTTTCATGTTTGGCACCTCATGCATTCAGAAATTTAGATCAGGTGAAGTATTGATAAGGCCACGTTAGATCCGGACAGATTAACTTAAGTTGCACGAATCTTAAAACGCACCATCTAGGTTTCGAGAAAAAAAAAAGCTCAGCTTTGATTAACCTGACTAGGGGTGTCTACGATACGGGTAGGGTGGAGCCATTTTCATACTCATACCCACTAAGAATTGATCTACCCATATCCTACCCATACCCATTAAGAATTTGTTTTATCCTACTCTACTCATACCCGTTATAATTAATGGGTAACGAAACAGTAGTGGGCGAATAACAAATACTAATATAATGGTTTTACTATTTTTACAAATAAACTATCTAAATTCATCACATCATACATACGCCATCACAATTACTAATATAAAAATGAAAATACAAATATGCAATCAATTCTAACTAATAGTTTTTTATAAAGCAAAAATAAAATAAAAATCACAAATATCTCTTCTAACAAATTCAATTTGTTAACTAAATAACAAAACATTTAAATAAAAAGTAACATGTTTAGCATAATATTTTTCTTATAACAAAATGCATACATTTTCTCCAGTATTGATACAGCAATATGGAAAACAGGGAAATAAATAAATTAAATATAATATTGATATATATATATATATATATATAATTTATTTCATATAATTACCCGTTACCCAACGGGTACGAAATAATCTTTACCCGTACCCATACTCGTTTATCTAATGAAAAAAAATCTTTACCCATACCCATACCCAATAAGCTAACGAAAAAAAACCTTACCCATACCCGTCTTATCGAATATGATATGGGTAGGGTAAACGGGTGTCATTGACACCCCTAGACCTGACCGCATTAAGTACAAATCCATTTCCTCTAAGGTAACATAATATTTCAGTTTGAATCACGGCCGTCCGATAGAAATCCGAGCCAAACATAAATATTTTGTCACCTTACAAGATATTCATTCATGCACTCAAGTCTATAATCCACTGACCAAATATATTTACTAATGTAAACAAGATAATTGGTGATTCTTAGAAGATCTGTTGGTATATTGCAAGAGAAATTAGAGGTTATACGTATTTCATTGGACTTTAAACTTAATTTTCCTTTTTGTTATTTTATTTTCTCTTGTGGTGTTCCCTCAAGCAAATAGCTAAAATAGTGAAATTTAAAATTAGTAAATGAGAATAGAGAAAAAAATAGTAATTTTCATATTAGTTTTAAAAATAGTGCTATTTGGATTAGTAATTTTTTTTTTTTTGGATTATAAATTTGAAATAGTGACTAGATGTAACCGAATAAGAATAGTGTTAACAATGTGCCAATTAAGAGGAAAGATAGGCAAGTGAGTTCTTAAATGAATTGTCACGACATGGAGATAACATAAATGACATCAACTCTATTATTTTGAGACTGTGCTAGCGAAAATCTGAAAATGAAACATTTTTCCCTCTCTCTTCACACTTTGAATAATAGCTATTCCAATATTTACAAGAAATAGAGTGCGTTTGGATCACCCAAGAATAGAGCTAACATTAGGTAAGGTTAGCTCTACTATTCTCAAAACTTGGTGATCCAAATATAAATTAGCAAATTTGGTTAACTCAAGAATAGCTCTATTCTACTAACCCATATAAATGGTGGGTTAGCAAGAATAGAGCTAGTGAGGTTAGTGATATTAATAAAATATTTGATTTCTATCAATTAGAGTTAGTTTAAATATTAAATTAGTATTAAATAAAATATTTAATTATTATTAAATAAATGTAATATAATATTAGAGTAGTATTAAATATTAAATGTCATATAATATTAATTTAAAATAGAGATTAATTTAAAATAAATATAATATCAAATTAGATTAATATTAAATAAAATGTTAGATTAAATATAATATAATATAAATTTAAATATTAAATGTAATATAATATTAGTTTAAATATTAGATTAGTATTAAATATAATATAATATTAGTTTAAATATTAAATTAGTATTACATAAAATATTAGATTAGATTAGTATTAAATAAAATATTATTTTAGTATTAGAAATATTAGTTTAAATGTAATATAATATTAGTTTAAATATTAAATGTAATATAGGATTAGTTTAAATATTAAATGCAATATAATATTAGTTTAAATATTAGATTAGTATTATTATATTATTCATTCCCTGCATTGCTATTTCAAATATACAATCAAAATGACATTTTTACTAACCCGAATAGTTCAAAGTCAACGCTATTCTCAAACCAATCGGGTTAGCATTATTCTCAACCACTAACTCAAAAATCATTATTCTCATACTAATCCTACATGATCCAAACTATTATGAATAGCAAGATTGTTGTTTGCACATGTTGCTGTTCCGAATAACTCTATTCTCAAATAACCCCTAATCTTAGTACATCCAAATAACCACACCACCCTTTTCCCAATGTTAACATGAGAAAAAATTATCTGGATTTCCAGGAGAACGATAAGTACTTTGTCATTGATAACTGGTAAGTAATGATTGTAATCATGAAATACAGCTACATATATTATTTAAAGCAGCGTAGTTGTAGAGTACACTAAATAAAAAAAATTCCATCTGGTATCTACCTGGTATCCCGAAATGAAATAATTTCTCAAACATCACTACAAGAACGCTCTGTCACGTATAAATAATACAGAAATTAAACCAAATGAAGTATATCATATTGAGAGAAGTGCACAAGCGGTCCCAACTCTGCTAAACTAGGAAAATGATTGGAATTTACTCTAGTTCCAGACCAAAAGAGGCGACAGAAAACTTTGCTGCTTATGATAAAATATAAAGGAACCGGCACCAAGAGGCAGATGCCACCTATATAGTTAAGGTTTAATTAAGCAAAATTAGGCTTACTTTACATAGTGGAAAGAGACCCTCTTGGCATTTATGAACAACATCACTTTAGCACGCCTTCCCTATATTAGTATGGTCCTACTAAGCACTAAAAAATATATCCCTTATTGGCAATTTTCTCTGAAAAAGAAAGATGATGTTAGGGTTTGAGTGTGAAAAATGAAGAAGAGAGGAGAGACATAATAACATTATGTGGAGTAATCTGAATTTATTAATTTTTTCTTTCATCAAGAGTCTAAATAACATAATGAATATAAGATACATGACCCATTGAGCCCAAATAGCAATTTGGATCAAACATAATAGATGGAGTTCTTGTATATTGAAGAATTTCTCATCAAGACCCAAATTTTTTCAAGTAGGATAGGAAATGTGAGATTGTACATGCATTTGCCAAACCTGAGTTTGAATGTGATATGAACCATCTCATATAAAATGTTGGTTTGTACTTTGGATCAATATCTTTAGTTTCAAAGTTGAGACAGTCCATCTGAACAGTTCAACATGATCTCTATATGAAATGTACTTGTTGATCAAATTTAAATTTTACTAAATTTATTTTACTATTTTTTAGATAGGTAGAAAATCACTACGTTTGAATGGTCTACAATATGTAGATCAAGTGATTTTCTACCTATCTAAAAAAGTAGAATTTTTTTTATAAAAAATATAAAATTTATTTTGCAGATACAATTTCATATAAAGATCATGTTAACCGGTTCAGATCGAGTATTTGAATTTGAAAAATGAAGATGTTAACCCATACTACGAATCAATATGCGCTATGCATAGTACCATAACCTCACTCCCGATGTAAATTACCTGGTCTGATATTGGTGGGATCCATGCAACTTTCATACAAATCCAGATAAAAGCCATATATATTTACAACTTGTAAAAACAGTAGATGGGCCCAATTCTCCAAGTAATACATTATTTCAGGGCCCACTAAAGATACTTGAGACAAGCCATTTGGTGGAGCTTCCTGTCTTTGCTGCTCTACCTTAATTGACTAACCAGCAGGTCCCACCCATTGTCAGTATATTATTTTTATCAGTTAAAAAAAAGGAACAATCTATTAGGATGTTACTGCTCTATTTTATGAGACTCAACATTTCTCACATTTTTTAATTATCAACCACCAATTTATGTAATATTTGTAATGTCAGAGAAACAACAAGAACCAAGAGTTTAGTCATGCAAAGAATGACCCAATGTCCCTAACTTTACAAATTTACTGAAACAAATCTACTCATAACAAGCTTATGCGCAGGTAAGAAAGAGCTTCCTATATTTTGGATAAATTAAACATGTTTAACAGTATACGTAAGAGCACTGCACAAATTTTGAGTACTATCTGCACTTATCTCCCAAATAAAGGTTGCCAATTGCATATAATTAAACATGGTTAGAGTCACATTTCAAAGAGCAATTTTTCACCATAGAGAACCAGAATTTGGAAAAGATGATATTTTTATCATGGACTTCAATATTTATACTTATAAAATGAGTTTCACAAAGGAATGTTCCCAGCAATCTCCCCACCAACACTGCATCTAAATCATCCAACTTTGGGTCCGAGATTCTGGTATCAAAATTCTGAAGAAGAAACTTTATTATGTAAATGGGGTATCAAGTACAACACCTATTTACCAGTATACTTTGGTTTCCTTTTCTCAGCAAAAGCAGCCAATCCTTCAAGCCGATCCTCTGTGTTCAGCAACTCTTCATAACACTGTTCTTCGATAACTAATGCAGACGACAGGTCGACCTCCATGCCTTCGCTTATGGCTTTCTTTGCCATTTTCAAAGCTAATGGCCCCTAACAATTACGTAGTATAAGTTCAGCGAAATCAAATGCTTAGATTTTAGAGAAATAAGTAACAAGCGGGGGCAAACCCAGTGTAGCCCAGGGGTAGGCAATTTTTTTTTCTGACTTCTGTGAGGCGGGAGGGCATGCTTATCCTGGTAACCCTAATTTTTTTGAAAGAAGGGGGCGTCCGATGGGCATCAAACCGAATTGCATCTGACTGAATTTGGTCAAATACCCAGTAGTAATCCACTTCAAGATTCGTGCGGACCGCTTCAACATTCATGTTTATCAAGTACGCAAAAAAGCTTGACACGAATCGAACGGCTCTGACCATACATTGGACTGAATTTGATCTAATGCCCATCGGACACCATCCGGGTCCAATTTTTTTGCCTACCCCTAACCAAATTTGTGGGTCCGCCCCTGGTAACAAGGAAATGTTGGCATAAGTGAGCAGTACTTTCTGATTTATCTCTCGAGCCAGTTGAAGAGCTTTTTGATACGCTTCTCCTGTGGGTACACAATAATTCACTAGCCCTGTCAAAAGATGGTCCAAAAGTTAAAAACATATAAAAGTTTGAAATTGAATTAAAGGTTATGTTTTCTCAAATAACATCCCATACTAAGCTGTATATGCAAATAGGATAGCATTGCTAACCTGGTTATGAGAACAGATTTATGTCAAATACTGAGGGTGTCTTGCCAAGGATAAAATCTAAAAGAGTTAAACAACAACAACAACAAAGCCTTTAGTCCCAAACAAGTTGGGGTATGCTAGAAATGAAACCCAATCAGAGTCACAAAGTCTACGAGTGGGTTTCATCTCCATAAAAAAGGCTGTTTTTTTACCGCTAGCTCGCCACGCCTATCACGACCCTCCTTTTTCCTGGCTTGGGACAAGCTATCTAAAAGAGTTAAAGAAACCGATAAATTAATTTCATTTACCTATTGACAATGCTTCATTCGCATCAATTCGACGGCCGGTAAAAATGAGCTCTTTTGCAATGGACGTTCCAACCATCCTTGGCAGACGCTGGGTCCCACCGGCTCTGGAAATATATTAGAAAAATATAGTTTAGTTACTTCTCTAATGTCATTATTTGCTATAACAGTATCTCAGGTTGAGCAACTATATTCCTGCAATAACTAATAATCTTAAGCAGCCAGTATGGTAATTCTGAGTTCTTACAATTTATGCATAAAATAGGAGAGGGAGTGCGCAATAAACAGACAAGATAAATCATAGTTAGATAAATATATTTGAAATTACCCGGGAATTATAGCAAGTCCTGTTTCTGGCAAACTAAATGTTGCACTTTCTCCTAGGAACAAGGAGAAATCAATTTGAAGTTGAATGATTGCAAGGTCTAAACTGAGAATTGTTAGTTCAAACAAAATTAAAGGCCTACCACATACACGGATGTCACATGAAAGAACTAATTCTAACCCACCACCTAGAGCTGCTCCTTCTACAATTGCAATTGTTGGTACTTCAATGGCCTTAACAAAAAGAACAAATCGAATGAGATAAAGTGGGAGAATACAATAAATGAACAATAAACTTCTGAGCTTTACATTTTGATAAGAAAACCAGAGATGTGCTACGGTGCTTTGGGAAGTAAAACACCCGTTTTACTTCCCGCCCAAATATCCATTTTCAAGGTACAAAAAGTTGATCCGAACCGTTCAACATGATCTCCATATTAAAATATTGGAGACCAAATTTTACACTTTTTGGAAATATTTTACTGTTTTTTCAGATAGGTAGAAAATCACTGCTTTAAGTAAATAAAAACAGTGATTTTGTACCTATAAAAAAATAGTACAAAATTCCTAAAAAATTTAAAATTTGGTCTCCAAGCACATTTTAATATTGAGATCATGTTGAACGGTTCAGATCGACTGGTTGGACCTTGAAATCACAAAATATGGGCGGGAAGTACAACAAGGGCTTTGCTTCCTAAAGCACCATAGCCCACAAGATATCGCACAAGTATGTTTTTTAATTCATATTGTAACTTTTCAAGTTCATCCTCGAAATAATGGTGGTTAACTCTTCTACAAAAAAAAATGTGCAGACTTGCTTAGTTATGAAACAAATTTAGCAAAGCTACTGCAATATTCTTTCTTAGCTGTTTAAGAAACTAAGATTACTTTGGCAAACAATATTTGGCACAAGGACTTGTTTCTGAGAAAAATCCATTAATTCCTGCAAACACATTATTCATGGAATGATCAACATTATATTTTTAAACATATATGCAATGCATGTATATGAAGACAATTTTCTGAAATTTCCTCACAACCAAAGTTTACAACATAGTCTCAAGTACAGCTCATCTTTTAAACTTGCTAGTTTAAAACTATATATTTTTCTCAAGTGTCTGATAGACTCTCTGGTACCTTCTGGTAAAGTCTGGTACAATTGAACATACCTCAAAGGAGGAAAAAGTTGACCTTAAAGAATTAACGAAGGATTGTACTTCGGAGGGCCCCATTAGCCTTCTTTCCTGCCAGTAGAGAAAAATATGCGACCTATTAAATTTTGCAAATATCACTCAGTAGTTAACAAAGATGCAATCACCTTTAGATCAGCACCAGCACAGAAAACCCTTGGGACAGAGCTTGATAGCATCACAACATTAGTGGATGAATCACCATTGACAGCCTCAATTGCTCTTTGAATCCCTTTCAGCATCTCTTTTCCAATTGCATTTTTCGCCTCAGGCCGATCAAACTTCACCTCCACAATTCCTAATTTAGATACCCAAATTTTATTTTATTCTAATAAAATTCTCAAAATTCTGGTCCCGCCTGAATTCTAGAAAAGGAAATAGGAATTAGGTACAACCTGTATCTGATTCAGAGAAGCGATTTAGTTTAACTGGCTCAGGAGCGGTTTGAAGGATGAGGTGTCTACGAAATGAAGCTCGGAAGAGAGACGGAGGCTGACACGCGGGCCCTCCTGGTAGAGTGCGAGGTGTTGTGGAGGTCCCACCGGGACAGTTAGAATCTCCGGCGCGAGACAAGGAAGCGACCGGTCGGATTGAGCGGTGAAGATGGTGGCGCGACCGCGAGATGAGCTCTCCAACCTTTTGCATTTTTTCTATTTATTATATTTTATTTTTCAATTTAGTGTATACTGTGAGTCTCTGACTGTGTATGAACTGAAAGACCCTGTCAAATAGCATCCGTACTAATCTCTACCGTATTCTAACAATCAAACTATCCAAGTCGTGTACTCGATCTCCATTTTGGATCCCATTGATTTTGGAGAGTTCCCGTCTGCTATCGAATCCAAATCCTCTGCGGTAACGGAGCGTGTGCAATACTCTCACGGGCTTAAAAAATCACCCATTTTTTATTTAGCATTTAAAAAAAATACAAAGTTACATATTTGTATGTAGATATTGTCTACTCATCGTTCAAAAACGGTATGAGTGATGTTTGTGTGGATCTAGAGACGACATGTAGATATTGCTTGTGCATATTTTGAATTTTTTTCTGCATGTGCCAGCGATATTGTGTATTAGAAGATTCATTCATTATCATCTTGGACCCAACAAACAATAGTTGTTTATTAGAAGCTTCATTTATTATGGAAGCTACAATACAAAAACAGATCAAATTGAGATATACATAAAGTAATGGATGGTTGAGAGTTAGTCGTTATTAAGTAGAGTTTGCATAAACAAAAAGCAACACTAAGCATCATAAATAATTGTGCAGAATGTAGAAAGACAAAATTTCTAAGAGTGCTGGTAATGTATGTTTGTTGTCCTAAGTCTACACAGACATTACTTGTGTACAAGCTAATGTTAAAATTTTGTTTAGTGTGCTGGCAACTTTTTTTTTTAACAAAATGCTAACTAAAGAAATGCAAGCTAAAGATACGAATTCGTATCACTTAAGGTAACAAAATATTTCTGATTGAATCCAGACTGTTCAATCAGAATTTGCACGACTATTAAAGAGTTCCTGAGTATTCCACCTCTGACCGGATTCTGTTACCTCAGAGGATATGGATTCCTAAAGTCACCCGGTGCCTATTTAGAATACGGGGGTCTGATTTGAGATTCGTGCCTTATCAAAATAAACAACTCCGAACTCATTCTACTCGGTAGCTACCCATACTTCATTTAATCATTTAACTGAAGAGTAAAGGGACGAGATAATAATTATTTTTCTGCCATTGAAGTTTGCCTCTGTCCTGTGACAAAGTCGGGTGTAAAATTTGGACGGACTGGAACTAGTACTTGATTTGGACAGGCTATTTTTATCTTTCTATATTACCATTCCGAATTCATGTCACCTAAAGAACTCAAATAAATTTTGAGTTCAGATCCAAACCGACCGATTTACTTTGGCACGATATTATAGGGCTCCTTGCATTCCGCTTCGATTAATATGGGCCGAATTCAAACTCAAAATTTATGATCAACCCTCTTTATACAACTTTTGACAACGAACCTTTCTGGGCCTAAGTATCATTTGTAGCCTAAAATGGCAAAAGAACTAAGCATAAATAAGTTGATGAATTAGACCTTTGAAGAGAACGCTGATGCTTTACAAATCTCTCTGGTGGTGGAAAACTGGAAATTGTTTCAATGCTGCCGAACGCCAAAGCAAACTGCGGTCGTTTTTTCCCATAAATACACGAACATAGGTTGGCAAATTTCAATGGGTCAATTTTATGTCTGATACAGTTCCTCCGCTACTGGTATCATGTAATTTTATCATCTTTGAATACTTTTTTTTAGCTTTGCCTACTAAATTTTTAATAAACTAAATAAAAAGAATTTACAAGAAGGAGAATAGAAATTCAACAAAAAGATGAAAAAAAGAGCAGTACAAGAACTTTTCATGTCCACAAAACTAGAGAAAATCCTAAGAGTAAAAGACCTAATTGAACCGAAAAAGAAATTGTGCTGTCTCAAATGTCATTTTACTTCACTTCCACAGTTTAATTACCATGTCTGAAACTTCTGTCATGCCATTATCTATCACTTGACTTCACCGGAAACTACTGATCCGCTACACAAATTGCAGCAAACACCCACTGCACTAGGTGCAGCCTTATAAGGACCCAAATAAAAATTCGTGTGCAATATATCTACATGGAATATCAGAAAACAAATGGACATTAAGAACACAACTATTGTCTAAATCCACACAAACAAATGCAAGTAAAAAATTCACACTCAAAAGTGCTATGAATTTTATCAAAATCTTCAAAAGCTCACTGGTTGATAAATACATTCGAACCCAACCAGATTCAAAAGTCATCTAAATTTATATATATCATTTTCTGGTTGTATGGTGAAACATCCTGTAACATACTCGAGGAACATTGGTGGAACCACTAAATGTACCCCACTGAAATGTACAAAGTCACTAAACCATTATGGACATTTAGTTGATCAGCATTCTAAAATAACAAAATCGGCCGCACTGAGGTCATTTCATTTTTTTTCCCTCCGCACTGTTCAGCAAGGTATCACACGTCAATTCAACACAATTACATTGAGAAAAAACATGATATACAGATGGGAAAATACACAGTATCAGATTAGTCAATTTAGATGAGACTCGGAAAAATCCAATCTTTTCTCTCTTCCAGTGACCTCTTCAATAAGTCTAGTTGTGTACTTATGTTGCCTTGACTCTTGAAGGCAATTGTTTTGTTAGAAAATAAAAGTTCCATTGCAAAACCATAAAGGTATTAAATGTGCGATTAACCCAGCACAGACCTAGAGTTCTCTGAAATATGAAACAAACTACGTAAAGTTATTTCCCTTGATATAGCTTGTGTAAATTTGGGGGTCATATGACTATGACAGAAACAACAAAAACCGTGGCAACAGGTATAACCTTTGTAATACCAGTATATTGCATGTTTGCATATGTCATTCCCATATAAAATATGTACCTCAAGTGTCCATTGCAGGGATCTTAATTTGTGATCCTTCCGTTTCACCAAGGTCAAGGGCATCCTTCATTACAGATAAGCACATCTCTGCAGCTTGGTTCAACATAAATGATGTTGTACAGGGTATATTTTACCTGACCAACTTGTGTATATATTTTAATTGTTACTTAAGAATTTATTTCCTTTTGTTAAGGCAAAATTAATACTTGATAATCACGGTAAACCACCAAGCACAATGTAACCATTTGTGGACATTACCAATGAGGCTCGAAAGATTTAGCATAAGGGCAAAATTGTCCAGTGTAAAAAAGTTAGACATTCTTTCAAATTATCATAGTTTAACAACAAAACTAGCATTGGAGGTGGAATAGTAACGATTATAACATGCAAAAAAAAACACTAACTCGCTCGATTTATCCATTGTTCAAGCCTCAGCTGCTTCAGAGGTGGGCCCACATATGGCTTTCTTTTACGAGGACATTGCCATTTCCCAGATGGTAGCTCTTCAGTCGGTAAAACATCAACTGAAAAGTCGGTTTTGTTCACTGAAGTGTCCCTTAAACCACCATCTCTGCCTTTATCCGCATGATTAGTTTTCTCCATCAGCAACTTTCTAAAACCACCTGAATCATGACCCTCCCTATCAAAATTACCCCTATTCATGCTCTCATTTTCTTGATTACCATGTAACTTAGGCCTGGATTTGGGAGAAATGAAATCAGCTACGCTGGTATTTTCGTGCAGTTTTTCTTCCGTATGGTGTATCTGATCTTCTTTCTTTTGTTCAGAATTATTTGAACTCTGCTCCTGGCATTTCTTTTCTAAGTTCTCATTGCATGTTTTTCCCTCCAGCATGTCACTTCTTGGGTCTATTTCAGGCGAGATGGATCGGTCAATTATGGTTTTCTGACAGTTTGTCAGAAAATCCTCTCCAAGTATTTTCCGCAAGCTTTGCTTTTTCTTTGCTACTACACTGTCAGTACCGGTGCTATTCATTCGAAAAATTTCCATAGTTGAATTAAGAGTAAAATTTCTTGCACATGTGTCTTTGCCAAGATCAGGCTGTTCCTTTTCTGGAGATAAACACTGAAATAAGTAAAAACTAAAGAGATTAATATGGAAAATTCTAAATCACAAACTTGAATTAGAATAATAAAGAGCTTTATAGAGAGAAGATATCAAGAAGTTACTATTTCTTGGAGCTTCCTCTTTCTAGAATCTTCAAAAGGGTCTTGTGTCTCACTCTCATTTAATTCATGACTGTGATGAAAATATGTACCTTCAGTTGAATCGGTGAATTGTTCCGATTCGTAGCTAGCAATCCAGTTTCTAATATCAGGGGGTTCTGGAAGAATGTAGTTTTACTGCTTTAGAACAAATTACCAAAAGACAAAGGGGATAACCATAAATTGTTGAGAATTAAGAGTAGAAATGAGATTAGGATCACTTACGAGATGGAAGTGAAAGCGGGCAAGATGAATCATCGTAAATCTGCCCAAGAGAAATTGCTCTTTAAGTGTATGACAAAATGCCAATTAGAACTCAAAACAAAAAAGAAAAGAGGACAGATTGTACCAACCTCTGAATTAGGAAGATCAAAATTAGGGAATGCACTATTTTCCATCGTTCTCTCTTTTCCTACTTCATCCATCTTTAGGGTTCCAGAAAAATAAACGATTGAGCTCGAAATCTTGATTAAATTTTGTTGAAATTTTGTTTTTCAAAATTTCCCGCTTCTGCCAGCGGGGGTCTCTCATTTCCCTCCATATATAAGATTTTGCATGGATATTTTGGAAAAATATTTTAACAGAGGAGTTTTGGCTTCATGCAGCTCACGGACCATAGAATCTAAAGAGCGCTGCATTTGATTCGTGCGCTGCATTAAGATAAAATTACTCTGTTAAAATACTACCCGATATTTTGGATTTTGACTGATCAAATGGGCTTCTATTGGGCCTTGGTCTAGAGAAAGTTTCAGATCATGAAGTTGATAGTCCTCGGAGCCGGAGGCTGCCATTTAATGGCATTTAATGCGAATTAGTTATTTGGTTCCCGGTTGCAAATTTGCAATTGATGTTGCCAAGTCAACTAGCCTTCTTTATTTGATAAAGTCTTATTCTTGTCAAATAGAAGTTCGAATTAATCGAGGTAGAACAAGTAAAAATATCAATGCCTGGTAACGTTAGCCCTGAGATCATTGGACAGAGAAAGAGGACGCAGATAGTGAACCTTTATTTATATGAGTCCGAATCTGCTGCGATTCCGAGACGGATCGCAGGATTCTAAAATTTAGAATCAATGGTTCAAAATTTTCTGTGTGCGAATTTCGAAAACTTTTTAAAAAAGTAAATTTTCATGCACGCATCTCAAAAAATATCAACAGTTGAGATCGGGAATCGCAGGGTCCTGTGATTCCCGAGAATCACAGCAGATTTATTTTCTATTTATATGATATATTCTATTTTTGCTTTGAATGAAGTTAGGGTCTATTGGAATTGGTATCCTCTGCGGAGCGTTATGGTGCGGTGCCGTGCGGTGCTTTTAATCTGATCCGTTCGTTTTGATCGGACGGACGAGATCAGATCTTATCCGAATTGAAAACAAAAAACTAAAATTTCTCTGTCCGATAAGATCTGATCTCGTCCGTCCGATCAAAACGAACGGATCAGATTAAAAGCACCGCACGGCACCGCACCATAACGCTCCGCAGAGGATACTTGCTCGGGTCTATTGATGCCTCCTCCTTTACATAAGAGTATCTCATAGCGTCTCCATCTCAAAAATTACTTAGCAATTAATTGCAGCTGTCTAGGAGATAATAAAAATTAAGTTAGAAACAATTTCTAAACCGTTTCATTCTTCAAACTCCTTTTAATTTCTTACGAACGCCACATCAGCAACAATATTTTTTTTTATTTTGCTGAGAGAGTGCAGTAAAGATTTTAGCAAATTAGAATTAAATTATGCCATGCTGGCGGTAAGAAATCTTTCTAATTTAAGAAATTATGTACATCCATCAAATTAAATTAGAAATTGCTACATCATATTAGAAATCTATATAATTTTTGAGATGAAGAAGCTCTTAATTTCTGAAATTATAGAAAACAAAATTTTAAAAATTAATAATTTTAATAATTATCTTTCACACTAAATTTCATATATTTTTTCCATTCCTACGAATTTAAATAATTTATATAAGTTCTACATCATTGTAATTGCCAAATGCCAACTGCACGCGGACATGTTACTACTCAACATAATTTTAAATAGCAACCTAACTAAATTAATGATTGCTTCACATCCATGCAATTAATATTCTATTACCGGTTCAACGTGTGCAATAACTTCACAAGTTGTATGGAGATGTTCTCATGTTCTCTTACTTATTTATTTAATTTATTCATTTTTATTGTATTATTGTAATTGGCATCTCATTCATGACAGTTATTTTTATTTCATAACTAAATATATTTTTTAGAAACTGGTATAATTTTCGATGTTGTTCATCTTCATTCATAAAATTAATTAGCAATTTCAAACAGCTGTTAAATAGTAAACATAAATTAACTTCAAAATTAATTTCACAACTCTTACATTCATACAATTAATTAGTAATTGCTTTTAATGACATGACATGAAATTTGATTAGTTGTTTGGCAGTGAAAACAGATATAAAAGTTTTCACTTAGTGAAATCTTTTAAATTTTTCAATTGCACTGCATCCTTGAAAGCGAAATTGAAACTGACAACGCAAATATTTTTTTTGCCAGCGAGAATTTGAAATTGAAAACAAAAGCTGACAAAGATGCTCTTTAGATTTTTTTTGTAAAAACAAATATTATACCAATATTACAATTTTTTTTAAATCTCTATGTTAATTGAATTTGTAATCGAAAAATTTAAAATAATTGTAGCAATAATATTTTTCCCCTTTTAAGAAACTAAAAAACTACAACTCTTTCAATATCATATAAATATTGAAACAATTACACTAGTACCCTCGAAAATATTTCCAAATTGCCAAAAGCAAAAAAGATCAGATGGTTTAAGGAATTTTGCGGCATCCCCTAATTATGACCATCAGATTAGATAGAGGATTAAATAAATGTTGTGTGAAGTAAATATGATGTGAAGTCTTTTCTAACAGCAAAATGGTAATTACATCCAAGAATAAGCATAATTTAAATAAAACATGGTCATATGCGAATATTTCCTCCCTTTCTGAACTTTAACCTCAAAAGTGGAGTGTGTATCACATATTCACATCCCACTAAATTTGCTATAAAAATGGTCAAACAAATTATCTTATAAGAGTAATAAAATTTTCATCTCCCCTATTCACATTGTTTAGAAATTATATTTACAAACAATTGGAAGTTTGACTTTTCTTCCCTAATTCAATCGCAAAAGACCCAACCAAACCTAACATTCATCCCCTGTTAAATCTTAGATCTAATCAAATCCGTAGGCCCCAATCCAATCCGCACCATTTCGGTGAAGTTTTCCTTTGGACCCCTCCAAAATATGTTACACTTTTCAATTTGCAAAAAGTGAAATATGACAAAAGTTGATTATAAAAAATACAATCAAGAAGAAAACCACGACCGGTTTACCGATAACTGGGGCTAGGAACGCACCCAAAAGACTCAGCCCGGTTCAGCACCGCGGCGGTCCGGTCAACTCCAAGAGCCATAGCCCGGTTCACATAAACCTCCTTTACACTGGTTCGCTGATGCCGCAACAGCCTCACTATACTTCTGCTCGCATTGGACCGGAATGGTTGACCGGTTCCCGTGAACCCATCGACCAGGTGGAGATACGCCTCCAAATCGTGAGAACAGGCCAGTCCCGCGTCGGACCGGAGACACGGTGAAACCCTCGAGTCTACCCTCAGTTCGACACCCACGTGTTCGTATCCCTCCCTCGCACGATTGCGCCTGGGAATCTCGATCCCAATACCTGGCACGCGCGTGATGACGTCACCCTCATTGACCACTCGCAATACTTTGACTCCTCTGTTTTTGAGCCTTTCGGCGAAGGCTTTGTTTCCGACTTTGGGGCCTCCGAAGGATACCACGGCTACCGGAGGCACGTGCGGTGCGCATGCGGTTATCTCGTCTGCTACTAACAGAGCAAGCGCTGCCCCTAGACTGTGCCCCACCACGGTTATACTCAACTCCTCTCCTTTGTACACCTCCATCAATCGCTTCACCTCGTCTATTACAGAACTTGAGAGGCTCTTTGCTTCCTCGCTTGCGCTCTTGTACAAGCTTAGAAATCCACTTGCCACCTTTGGCACGTGCGATGTATTGTTGCCCTCTTGGCTCTCTTCTCCTTCTTCTTCCTCTAGATTAGTCAGAGAGGCTCGCAAATTCTCGAACCATTCATGACACGTGGCAGTGCCTCGTAAAACTATGGTTATGTCTCGCCTCCCCATGCGCTCAATCTCTCTTTCTGAGTCGCAAACCGCCACGTAGCCAATCCAGCTGGAGCGCTGAGTCAGCCATTCCGGGGTACCAGGTCGGTGGGCCCACTCAGGCAGTGTCAGAGAAGACGTAGCATAAAGACTGCGTGTAGCCCGGTACGACCGGTCAGGGAGCATCATCTGTCGGTTTTTTGAAGGGGATGTTGGCATGGAATGAAAAGCATGGTACGCTGATTGAACAAAGTCACCATATCGGATCAATTCTCGACGTAAGTTCTCGTCTAATGGGTCGAGGAGCCCGTACCAATCTGATTGACCGTGGTACATGTGCCAACGTGAGGCGATCGAGTTTTTCGGAGATGGACGTGACGAGTCCGACAAGAGGCGTTGCAGATGAGTAAGGCTGCGCGGCGACATCTCGTCAGAGGGTGCGGGTTTACGGATGAAAGGGAATAAAGAAGGTAAATTTAACGCGTGTAGTAGGTACGGTGTTTTCTCATGGTGGTTTTGAGGTGGCTCCTTGTTTGGTATTATTGGATTTTGATCTTGCTTTGGTTGTGAATGTTTTAAGAGCAACTTGTCTAGGTTAGAGAGATGGATTTTGGTAGCAGTTGTTGTACCAGTTGTGGTGGATTTGAAGGAGGTGCGAGAATTGGGGTTTAGAGGAGAGACATGGCGAGGTACTGCCATGGTGGCGGTGTGGGATGATGTCATGGCTAGAGACATAAAAGCTTGAATGAAGTTTTGGATGGAAGCTTGACAGGGAATTAGGGATGATATTTAAGTTGAAATTTCCTTGTAGAGAATTGATCAGCTGATGTGTTCTATCTATCTAATTAAGATGAAGAAGAAGGATGCGCTTATTTATAAGGCGAAAGGTACCGAGTTGAAAATGACTTCAAATGTGGTGGTTGAGTGGGAACCCTCACGGTAGTCTCACCACTCGGTCGGATGACTAAGAACAAAAGTTACTCTAATTACCTTTTGAATTTAAACACCGTACACGGTACGAAATGAACTATGCTGTTATTCAAGAGTTCTGTTTTTCATAACTATTTAAAAAAAAATTATTGCGTATCTCGATAAAATTTTTTTTTTAGATATAAATTTCAATAAATTGTGTACGGTACGAAATGAACTGTGCTGTTATTCAAGAGTTCTGTTTTTCATAACTATTTAAAAAAATTTAATTGTGTGTCTCGATAAAGAAATTTTTTTCAGATATAAATTTTAATAAATTGGATGATTGTGATAAAAAAAATAGGCTTCTACTTTTTCATTAAAATAACAGCAGAGTCGTATCCTACACAGTACATTCCTCCAGTAGTTGGAAATTTTTTTAAAACATTTCATAATTGATATTTAATAGTACTACTATACAATTATAATGTAAGTTTGGAATTGCTTGATAGGTAGTTAACGGGGTAAGGCATGATTAGTAGAATGTTAGAGCGGTATGCAATAAGAGAAAATTCGGCTAGCATTATTAAAAGACGCTGCGTACTGATCGATGCTTATAATATTTTTTTGCTTTATTTATGGTCAACTTATAAATTTTTTTTTTCCTGTAATATCATTAGTATCACATTAATTGGTATCAACTCTCACACATGAGTGTTATGCGGAGGTTAAATGACTCCATATCTCATGCTAATTTTTTGAATATGTTATTATTTTTAATGGAAAGCTAGTCATACATCTTGTGTTCCATGAGAGGTAATTTGAAAATTTTGACTTTCATATCTTATGCTAAAAATAATCAAATTAAGTAAATTTTTGAAAAATCAACCATGACGAAACACGCACAAGTCTGAGTTGATCCAACATGTGGACAAGAAGCAAATAAGTGGATTGTGAAACTAACTTAAGAACTAGTTTTTTTTTTATCCAGCAACAAAGATAATGAATTTTGTATAGCAAGTTGCAGGTTCAAAATTCGAATAGAGAGTTTTTTTGCGAAATTCAAATAGAGAAATTTTTTGTGAATATTAAATAGTTGAGTAACTTGACATCCAATCTTTACTTAAAAAGTCAGAACTAATTTCAAAATAAATTCTTAAGAAAATCTTAATTTATTTTTATAAAATGAGTAAAAACAAACTTGTTATGTCAATCTGAGTCAATTTGCTCTCAGAACATGAAAGAGAGAGAGAAAAAAGGAATTCGCTTTATTAACTTGTTTACCTAGGATTAAAGTGTTTGTTGTATTTTGATTTAAAAAAATATATTATTTTGAACGAAATTTGTAGTCTTCTAATTTTATATTATGATAAATTTTAGCAAAAGTTGATATTTTGTTTCATTTAAAAAGGAGACTTATTTTTGCCTACTCCTAATTGAAAGAAACACTAGTACAGAAAACGCAACCATAAACTAATATCACACGGTTACACGATCGTATCAACGAGCGTCGTGTATGATAGGAGGGATACTTTGTACACGGTTACCGAACCGTGTATGTATAAGACTAATATACACGGTTAATAAAATCCAATCATGTCAGATCTAAAAAAGAAAGGTGCTGAAAATGATATTTTCTACACGGTCAAAGTACCAGTGTACAACAACTAGGTTTATATACATGGTTTCTTTAAGTCATCCGTGTATTATTTTCTTAACCATACATAGTTTGTTATTTAGAACCGTGTATGTTTTATATTTTTGTAAACGTTTTATAATATGATAGCACCCATATTTGCTAGATTCTCAGGTGGCGTACAGATCTACATGGGTAAAAGAGATAAAAATGTATATCATTTACACCTTACCCATTTTGAGTCAAGACATGTCTAAGTGCCGTAAAAACTAGTACTTGGTTATGGTATTGTAGGCTAGGTCATGTTTCCATTCATGCTCTCCAACAAAATAGCTAAGTTAGGTCTTGTTCATGATTTACCAACTCAAAAATTTGAAATGAATGATCCATGTGATGCCAGTATTCGTGGAAAACACTCCAAAAAGAGTTTTAAATCAAAAGACATGGTATCAACTGACCAATCTTTACAATTAATTCACATGGACTTGTTTGGACAAGTTGATGTGACTAGTTTAGGTAAGAAAATGTATGTTCATGTAATAGTAGATGACTATAGTAGATTTACGTGGATTATATTTTTACAATAAAAGGTTTAAGTATTTGAAAAATTCGTCACATTTTTCACCCGTGTTGAAGATGAAAGTGAAAATATTATTGGAAATAAAGCCAGACTAGTAGCACAAGGATACAAACAACATGAATGTATCAATTTTGAGGAAACATTTGCACTTGTTGCTCATCTAAAATTCATTTGAATGCTTTTAGCATATGCCTCTCACAAGGGCTTTACACTATTCCAAATAGATATTAAAAGTGCTTTCTTGAATTAATTCATAGTGAGGAAGTTTGAGTTAAACAACCATCTGGTTTTGTAGATCCAACAATACTAAACCATGTATATAGATTAACAAAAGCATTGTATGGTCTTAAACAAGCACTAAGAGAATGGTATGGTAGACTTAGTATGACTCTAATTGAAAATGAAATTGTTAGAGGTAAAAATGATACAACATTGTTTACAAAGAAAAAGAATGATGCTATTAATTGTACAAAATCTATATAGATGATATTATTTTTAGTTCAACTAATGCGGCACTTGCCGAGAATTTTTCTTCTTTGATACGTAGTGAATTTGATATGAGCATGATGGAAGAGTTAACATTTTTCTTAGGATTACAAATCAAACAACTTAGTGATGGAACGTTTGTCAGTCAAACTTAGTATGTGAAAGAGTTGATCAAGAAGTTTGGTATGATGGAGAGCAAGACATGTCCAACTCCGATAGCTGTCAGTGCAAATCTAGACTCAGACTCAAGTGGCACATCAATAGACATCACACAATACCGAGCCATGATAGGTAGTTTACTTTATTCAATTGCTAGTAGACCTGTTATTATGTATGTAGTATGTCTATGTGCTAGATTTCAGGCAAATCCCAAGGAGACGCAACTGAAATCAGTCAAGAGAATCCTCAAATATGTCAAGGAAACTTTAAACTTGGGATTACGGTATGACAAATTCTCAGAACTAAATTTGATAGGATATACCGATGCCGACTTTGCTGGAGACTGGGTGGATCGAAAAAGTACAAGTGGCACATGTCAGTTCTTTGGTGGATTACTGGTTTCGTGGTCAAGTCACAAACAAACATCAGTTACTCTTTCCACTGCAGAGGCTGAGTATGTTGCAGCAGGAAGTTGTTGCATACAACTGCTATGGATGATACAAACACTTCAAGACTACGAATTATACTTCAAAAAGGTACCAATCATATGTGATAATACTAGTGCAATTCAAATTTCTAAAAACCTGGTACTGCATTCCAGAACCAAGCATATAGAAATGAGGCATCATTTTATTAGATATCATGTAGAACAAGGAGATGTAGAAGTAACTTATATAGACACCAAAAATCAAATTGCTGACATCTTTACAAAGCCCCTTAATGCTCAACAACATAATGAACTCAGGTTCAAGCTAGGAATGTTTGAACTAAATGACTATAATTTACTACGTAATTGTTTACATACATATTAGATAGGAGTCATAGCAATCATATAGGAATATGAGTATTATATTAATAACGATCGTATAAACGTCTTTATAAATTAGGTTCTTACAAATTAGCATAAGAAATATTTACATAATATAATAATAATCTATACAAAATATAAAATTATTATAATATCTTCTTTCATATGCTGGGTTGCATTATTCATCTCCTTTGAAAACTTCTTGAAATCAAAAGATTCACATATCAATTTTGCTTCTTTCCCGTTTGAGATTTCCCTATTCATATTTAAGCAATTCATAGGTGAAGTCGATAATTAAGTTATCAATTGTGTTGGGTCTCATCTTGATAGATGCATGAAAAGATAAGCACTGATACAATTGATAATCTAAATCTCCACACTATATAGATAAGATCCTAAGAGAGAAAATGAAAAGACAAGGGAGAGGGGCCGGACTTAAGTGAAGAAGGTGAAAGGGTAAGCATAGTGAGGAGGCGATTAGTACAAGAAATTAATTTTGAGCAGGCTTGGTTGAAAAAGCGAGAACAAAAACTACACGGTTTAAAAGTACAAATACGTGTTTGGAGATTGGTGATAACCATGCACGACTTTTAACTAACTATCCGTGTACGATTCCATACTATCATACACGGTTCAGTATTATAAAACTGTGAACAAAAGTTGATGACTTCCGAACATGGTTCGTTACTAGTGGACCGTGTGGGTATCTGTGAGCTTTTTTTCACGCAAGCGCCTCCTCCTATTATACATTGTTAATGTGCAATTTTTTCTTATTCGTGCATGATATGTTATATATGGTCGCGTTTTATGTTCTAGTGTTAAGCTCTGCCTTTATTAGAAATTACATGCAAAAATGTATCAATTTTTTTTTTTTATGATTTCGACGCCCGTAGGCCAAAATGTATCAATTTTAATATGAAAAAAAAGCTGAGACTATTTTCTTTCTTCGAGCGCTTTCTTTGCCAATAAATCAGTAAAATAATCTCAGAAATTATATTATTAGTCCTATCACCACAAAAAACATTACGTTCTTTCATAAAATCCAGTACGAGACACTTTTGGTTGGCCTGGAACCATATGCTAAAACACTATACCAAGAAGTAACTGTATTCATTTCCTAAGCTAGTTGGACGACTATCTTAAAATATGAAAAGAACATTTAATTTTGTATTTATTGCTAATTTGCGTAACATGATAGTCCGTCATGTTATAAGAGAATTTTTCTTTTATACAAAATAGCAGTGTTCTAAATAGCGCGCTATAGCGTTTTTAGACTCCAAACGCTACGCTATGACATCAAAATACGCTATTTGCGCTACGGCCGCTATAGCGGTCCGCTATTTGCGCTATACAATATGAGTTTTTTTTTTTAACAATTTATATGGGTTTTAAATAAAGATAAAAAAAGCTCAAACCGAAATTGAATTTGTTGCTACTTGCTACAGATAAATCAATTTGAAATTGGGAATATAAATTGAAATTTGAATAGAAAAAAAAGTCCAAACCAAAATTAAAATTTGAATAGAAAAAAAAATAGATTATGTCATGAATCATGATGCTTAAGATATTTTTAATAGAAAAAATCGATAGTTTATGATATTACTATGGATATTTTGAACCGCAATTTGGACTTTGTACGGGTTCAATATGAATATTATAATTTCTTAATTACTTTGGTGTTATTTATTGTTCTATGAGACTTTAGATAATGTTGATATTTAGTACAAATATTGAATATACGGAATGTAAAAAAAAAAAAAGCTATTTGAAATAGCTTCCGCTATAGCGACGCTATTCGCTATAGCTTTTTTTGTAGCCTTTCCGCTATGACGCTATAAACGCTATTTAGAACCTTGCAAAATATCATATACAATAATGTAGTATCCACAAGGGTAAAAAAAGTGATTATTTACAAGAATACACCAACATAAAAGTGTTATTTCTGAGCGTGTCGATATTACCGACAGGAGTATCCGTGACGATACCCTCGCGAATACTATCCTATTCTTGTAGATATATATTTTTATAAAAGAAATTAAACTAAATGACAAATAACTTTTGTTAAATGACATCTATATGTAAATAATATTTCTTAAATAACATATTAAATGATATTTTCTTATCTTTTTGACATATTTTTATAAAAAAAAAATTTCATAAAAAATGACATATTAAATAACAAATAATATTTTTTAAATGATATAACAAGAATAGAAAGCAATGAAGACATGACTAATCAATATCAATAAATTCAAAATTTCTTAAATGATATTTAAAAAATAGAAATAAATCATTATTAATCAGAAAGATGATACAATTTGCATACAGAAAATACGTGTACTGGCGAGTATTGATGTAAATAGATTTAGATTTCTACACTTAAAAAAAACATCAAATAGATGCATAGAATCAAAATATTTAATCGGAGATTAAATTTGAAATTTTATCTTTAAATCGAAGCCGTTGACAGATTAGAACATCAACGTGCTTAATATAAGAATCAAGATAACTTGCAAGCTGACCATGCATGAGCTATTAAAAAAGGTAGGAATGCGTAAAAACACCCGTGTGATGTTTGTTAATCTCATTTTCCCTTCGGAAAATTGATCTCAAAGGGAGAAGTTTTTATTGTCGTCAAAGTTTGTACTTTTCGAAGGAGCCCAGATACACTTAAAAGCAAAACAAGAACATAAATGAGATATTTTGAATGTAGCATGCAGAGAGATTCAACAAAAATTCCACACATTATATTAGACCATGTCAAGTAGAACAGTATAATTCAATGATCCTATCATAATCAAATTTTTTGTGTATAATCAAACCATTCTTTAGGAAAGAGCGAATTTTACTTTGATAACTCTGTCTTGATTCAAATAGGTTTAATTGACCAACGGAAATCTGCAATCCAATTAAAATGCATTAATAGAGCGGTTGAGAAAACCCATAAGTCCGCCCACTATTTCATAATGAGATCCGAATCAAGAACTAGGACCAAACCACAATTAGATGCTAGATCCAGGTCAATTCGGATTTAAGTCAATTATATAATGGATGGGTTGTGGCCCTGTTCTACAGTGCGATTTTGTAAGTATCTGCTTTCTCAAGATATACATCTGGCATATTTGCTGAGTCATGTCGGTTGTCGGTTCTGACGTAACTATAGGGTTGAAATTTATTTTCTACGTACTGGCAGGGTGAAAACGGAGCGAATACGGATGGTAAAACCATATCCATATCTCTTTTTAATTTTTCGGATACGGATACGGATCGGATCGGATATTTATTAAAATAATATTAAAAATATCAAAGTTCATAATATTTATCAATTTTAATGGTGAATAACAATATTTTTTCATAATATATATTAAAATATATGATATATATCTACTATTCGGATACGGATAATTGAAACGTAAAATCATATCAGTATCTATATCCACACGGATATTCAGATATCGGATATCCACATCTAATTTTTCGAATACGGATCGGATATTATCCATACCGTTTTCATCCCTAACTGGCATCCGCCTGAATGTTTTATTTTCACAAATATTAAAAATATATTTTGGAAAAAGAAAGAAGTGTCTTCTTAGATTTCATAAAGAGACTAAATTATTGATTTAGTTCCTCTAAACCGAATTTTTTAGAAAGAGGTTAGAGAACTGATTCTTTAATTTAAGAGGTGAAAGTGGTGTACAAATTTGATGAATTAAATAGATTGAATAGTATTTTTTAGCATTTAAAAAAAGCTCGGATGCACCGGAAACGTTTAATAAAAAAAAAATAGACTGAATCATATGTTTGGTTCCTTTGGACCTATGTTCAAAGGAATCAAATTGTTGATTCAATGAAGGCCGAAGGGACCGAATTACTGGTTAGATTCTTTTTTTCTATTAAATTTGAAAAAAAAAATATAATTCATTCCTTTTTTCGAAAATATATTTTTAATATTTTAAAAAATAAAACATTCGGCATGTATGAAACTTCATTCCCAAGTAAAACTTGGATCAAATTTGGACTTGATCCAGATCAGTCTATTTATGAATTTAATAACCACACCCCTACGTAATATACTAAAACACGGTTTATCCATTAGTCCGAATACATTTCTATTCAATTTGTTTCGCGGCGACTGGCGACTGGCGTCTGGCCATGACCAGTGAATAAATAATCTGACCACTATAGTAGAGGCCTAAGATATTTGTCTTTGAGTTTTAATAAAATATTTGTCTTAAGTCAATAACTATTTTCCTTCCTCCGGGGGGGGCAAGCTTGGATCCGTATCCTCTGCATTAACTCAAAAGGAAATCTTTTGAGTTAATAAATTTCAACCGTCTGATTTTAAATGAAGCCAATTCGGATCTGTGTCTATAATATAAGGGCCCTTTAATATTAATGCAGATCTAATTCGCACGAATTTTGAAACATATTGGACAGTCGATATTCATTAACTCAAAAGATTCTCTTTTGAGTTAATGCAGAGGATATGAATTCGGCAAGCTTAGGGGCAGTATTATTGGTCTTTGAGATTTGTGCAGAGTTAAAAATAACGGCCCGGATCCACTAATTGTAAAAGATTCTATTTTTGGGTATCTTAGACTGGGAGGATACGGATTCATAGTAGAGTAGAGATTATATACCATGAAGCACTCCGCATTTTTACGTATTACTCCTTTTAAAATTATAATACTATTTATTTTTTAAAATTTTAAAAGTCAAAATTTTCTCTAGTTTATTGTTATTTTTATTAAAACTCATTTTAAATTTATAAGGTCCACATTTTATTCATTATTAAAATATAAAAATATGTATCGTATGTAAGAGATACATTTAGTATCTAATTGAATAGTTTAGGAGGACAGAAGATTAATTTTTCTTTCAGGAACACATATGCATTGACATTTAGACATACGATAGTCTATGTATCAAAAAGTGGCTAATTAAAAAACTAGAAACTTACTAATTAAAAAACTGATCATTTCTCTTACACGTGCTACATAATTTTTATTGACTTAAGAAAGGAAAAACTAAAATATTTATAAAATTCAAATGAGTTTTAATAAAAAAAAGACAAAAAATTAGGTAACTTTGTGATGAAATTTAGAAAGGTGCATATGATATCAATTTTTTAAGGAGAAATATATAATTTTACAATTTTTAAAAAATATAAATAAATTTTCTGTAAAAAATAATTAGTTACTTCATGTCTAGATCCAACAATTAAAGCCACGGACAAATCTGATAAAACGGTAGTATATTTTAAATCTTGATCTCATGAGATGGCTCTAATGCTTTCATCTTACGACTACAAAACGGCAATCTAAAATTTGAAGTTCAAAAGAAATGCTGCTAGATATCATAAATACTATTTGCATGCATGTAAAATGTAAAACACACACACACATCGAACATATGTCAAAAATTACAAAATAATTTTTGTGTAATTTATTTGTATTCATACCTTTTTTAGATTCAACCAAATTGAATACGATATCAATATAAATTATAAAGACTGCATATTAACAATGCTGAATTTTTTTGACATGCTTGCAAATAAAGTGATAAATGTTAAACACATTGGACATTTCTGTTTGAGTGAAGCTATGGTACTTCGGCTAGTGTACTATGGCTAGTGTACTACGGCTCAATATGGTACTTTTTAAAATCCTAACGGTCGATCCGAACCGTTCAATGTGATATCCATATAAATATGTACTTGCAAACTAAATTTTATATTTTTTCGAATTTTTTTACTATTTTTTTAGATAGATAGAATTTTCAGTATTTTATACAAAATATGTACTATCAAAATTCTACCTACCTAAAAAAATAGTAAAAAATTCAAAAAAATATAAAATTTAGTTTGCAAGTACATATTCATATGGATATCACATTGAACGGTTCGGATCGACCGTTAGAATTTTAAAAAGTACCATATTGAGCCGTAGTTTACTAGCCGAAGTACCATAACCTCACTCTTTCTGTTTTATATGACTTTATATAGATTTGTTATTATTAAAAAATAAATAAAACTGAATACATAAGAAAGCCAGCTCTAATGCTCTATGTATCTAATATGAGCAGTTTATTAAAAACTTTTTAGATATTTCTTCAAATATTTAAAACACGTAAACAAAATTATACGATTTCCTTAAAAGCTTTCTTGTTTTTGAAATACTGGAATAATTAATTGAACAAAAGGTACCACGAGTTGGTGACGAATTGAAATTACCTTCACATGTTTCTTTTTATTGAAGTCAAAATTAGACCTCGATAGTAATTATAAATATCCGAAAGAAATATTCTGAGTCTCCGACCAAAAGCACATATCGTCATGCATGCGCGTTTACATATGTCGTTAGAAATGCGTACAAATTTCTGTTTGTAGGAACATAGATCTTAATGGACAGAGCTGTTTTAACTTTATACAACACACTAATTATATACATTTTGAAATTTCTTCCAACTGATAGTATGCTGCAAGAAGCTAAATTGACTCTGTCAATATATTTACCCCTGTTAATAGAAAAGTCTTCGTGCGACGCATCATCCGTGACCAGGTCAGGGCTCCGGTATAGTAAGTTTTAGTTTCATTCTTGACCTAGAGAAGTAACGCATGTATGATGCATGTGACGTGCCGTGCATGATTTAAAATAGGGGGAATTTCACGTATATCGCTCAAAAGTTTCAATATTACGTATTATCTCTCTAAAATTAATAATTACATATTTATCCTTAAAAATTATAAAAACTAACATATTTATTCAATCCATTATATTTAACATTAATTTTCTATGTATTCCCATTTTACCCTTCTTTTATTTTCCCTTCTAAGACCACTGTTAAAAAACAATATTAAATCATACCAGTACCAATATTGAACAGTACCGTACCAGTACTAACACTGAACCGTACCAGTACCAGCACTGAAACCGTACCAGTACCATTGCTGAACCGTACAGTACCAGTCATTACAGTACCAGTACCATTGGAGAGAAGAGGCGGGATGTTTTGGCGCTCTCAAGACTCAACAGATTAAAGGGAGAAGAAGAAAGGGTATAGTGGTCATTACAATATTAATTAATATTATAAAATAATTTTTTTAAAAATATTATTTAATTATTTTTGGAGATATTTGATATAATAGAGTTAGATTGGATAAATATGTGAGTTTTTATAATTTTTAAGGATAAATATGTAATTATTGATTTTAGAGGGATAAATATGTAATATTGAAACTTTTGAGGGATATACATGAAATTCCCCCTTTAAAATATTGAAACAGGATATAAAATGAGATTTTGTGGATGCATACGACTATACGTGTCTAGTCGTGCACTGAAATTTGACGGTAGAAAGATGGTCAGATTGTATTGAAGACACCCGTGCGTGTCCACGTGTCACCAGCCGTATTCAAATCAAGACTGGCCAATTTTCAATTTTTCTTTACAGCATTTTAACGGAACGTGCGTTAATAGATCTGAACCGTTCAATTGAGATACGCACTAATTAAAGCGCCCGTGCATCATATGTGTGGATCAGATTGGCTCCGATCCTGATCAGACAGCCGAGATATATTAAACTCAAAAGATGTTTTTGTATCTTGGATCTATAATATGGTTATGAAAAGTAGAACATGTATCTTCTTTAGAACCTGTTCCGATATTATAGGACTACACATGAGATTTTGACGGAAATAAGAATTTATTTTTGAAAAAGTGGAAACTCACAGGTACGGGTACATACATGATTAATTATGAAAATATGTTAAATTGAGTGTTCGGTTGTACCGTAAATTAGTTGTGGAAAATTCTATTTTTCTTTCTAAAATATTTGAAAGTGCGTGAGAGATTATATTCTTATTTTTATGGGGGTGTTTATGACAATTTAAGAGGATATAATTACCTAATTATAATAGTAACTAACACCAATCAGAATCAATTTAGTAGACTAATCAAAGAGAAAAATTACATCAGCAAAGAGAAAAAAAGTTAAATCTAAAATATATATAAATGTATGAAGAAAATTTTTCAACGTCAGCAAAGAAAAAAAATACATCACAAGAAGAAATATATAATCAAACTCAAACTTGTAATAATACAAAAAATTTACAAAGCAACCTAAAATTAAATCTAAAATATATAATCAGAGAAAGGTTGAGAGAGGTCAAACTGTTATGGTCAAACGTCAAACCTAAAATTAAACATTTGTAACTAACAACACACGATTTGGGAAAATTCAAATTGAGTCGGACATCATTTACGTTTTTTCACGAATTTACACTGCATGGAAAAGAATCTAGGAAAAATAATGAAATTGAATTGAGAAAAAACATAGCATTCGAATGGAACTTGAAATTACAAATTCAATTACCTCAAAACCCAACATTCGAACGGGCCTTACTAGATAACTAGGAGCTATTTTAATTGTAAGAGACGGTTAATAGTTAATACAAGATGACCCATTATCTTCTTTTCTTTTTTATATAATAAAAAATGTCCTTAATTAGCAGGCCCAGGAAATTTCGAACATGCTTACAAAAATCAGGCGCCAATAACTTTTCAACTTTTTTTCGGCTTCTTAATTTTAGCCGTGAACTTTTATACAGTGATTGAATCGTTGAACTTTTTTTTGGCTTCTCAAGTTCATTATCAAGTTCATTAATATTTTTTGTGAACTTAATTCTAAAACTTATCGAATTAGTTTCAAATGACGAATTTGAATCGTTGAAACTCATCTATCTTATTAATGATGCGTTTATATTCGAAAATTTTAAACTTTCAAATTAATTTAGTATATAGTCAAGCGGTCAAAATTAAAAGATTTATAAATTAATTTTAGTGCATTACTTTTTTGAATGTTTTTTTTGACCACTTCACTCTATACAAAATTAATTTGATAGTTTAAAATTTCTGTACGTAGACGCATCACTCGTAAGATAGATGTGTTTTAACATTCGAATTCATCGTTTGAAGTCAATCCGATAAGTTTTAGAGTTGAGTTCACAAAGAGAATTGGTGAACTAGAGTACACCCTAGTTCTACTCATCATTTAGTATTATATTTTATATCAGGTATAGAGATTTTTATTTCTAAAATATTATAGGATTGTGATTTTTTAGCAAATTGCTCTACTTTTTCTCTTTTTTAGGTTTTAGCCCATAGGATTTCATATAGCGACAATTTAGCGCTATATGTTTACTTCAGATATGGGGATCTTTATTTCTAAATATTATAAGATTGTGATTTTTAGCAATTGCTCCACTTTTTCCTCTTTTTAATTAGGTATTAGCGAGTAGGCTTTCATATAGCGATGATTTAGTGCTATATGTTTGCAGAAGATATGGAGATCTTTATTTCTAAAATATTATAAGATTGTGATTTTTAGGAAATTGCTCCACTTTGTCCTCTTTTTATTTTATGGTTTTAGCCTGTAGGCTTTTATATAGCGATGATTTAGTGATATATATTTACATCTTGTAAAATATTATAAGATTGTGATTTTTAGGAAATTGCTCCACTTTTTCCTCTTTTTATTTTTAGGTTTTAGTATGAAGGGTTTTATATAGCAATAATTTAGTTCTATATGCTTACATCATATATGAATTTTTTTTTTCTAAAATATATAAGATTGTGATTTTTAGCAAATTTAACGCCAAATTTTTATTTAATATTAACCCATAATAACTTTTTTCATTCTTTTCTTCTTTTTAAGGTTTTAATCCGTAAGCTTTTATATTGCGATGATGTAGCGTTATATGTTTATATCGGATATGAAGAATTTTGTTTCCAAAATATATGAAATTATGATTTTTTGCAAGTTGCTTGGATTTGGCGAATGTAACATCAATTATCATTTAGCTTTTGACATCATTAGCATTTGAGTGTTGAGTTAAAAAAAGTATTTATATCAAAAATATTATATTGATATGTGATTATTTTGCAGCTTGCATCAATACCAAAATAACCAAATCTATTAGTCCAATTAATTTTTCTGGTATATATAAATTTTAACGCAATGACGTGAGTTAAAATGAAAAGAAAATAAACCACAATGACAAATTCACTCTCTTGTTCTCCCTTTATCCAACACCACTAACCGTAGTTTCATCAAACCAGCACTATCATCCACCTTTGCTTTTTACCGCGTTGAACCAGCGCCGTCTGCTCTCACCTTTGGCTTTGATCAGCATGGAGTGGGAGGCGGTTTGATGAGCACCAGATCAAATTCGGTTCAATGTGGATGGAATTTGTTCGATCTATATCAAGATTCGCACATAGCCATCAAATCTGTATTAAGTGGAGACAACTTTGAGATTAGTTCGGATCAAATTCGCATTAATTTTGATGCAAATCATATAGCTCTGACTTAACATCAGACTGAATTTGATCTGATATCCATCGACCATCCCGATTCCTATAAACATACCTATTGGTGCTATAATTCCAGAATCTATCTGAAGTAAATCGGTGTATAGTTTAAAATAAATTTAGTAATAAGAGACATGTTGAGTACCATTGTTAGCTGCACTCATAGAAGCAAAATCGACTGCATCAAATATTTTCAGAAAATTAATTTTGTAATAATTAATAAATGATTTTATGAAAAATAAAAAGTAAATTCTTGTCTGCATTTGTAAG
The DNA here is from genome assembly GCA_025461125.1 of Carex kokanica. Taxonomy (NCBI): domain Eukaryota; kingdom Viridiplantae; phylum Streptophyta; class Magnoliopsida; order Poales; family Cyperaceae; genus Carex; species Carex kokanica. The sequence continues at coordinate 1,202,085 of JAJGRX010000856.1, read as the reverse complement.
GATACATAGTTTCATTTCGACTTGTTCATTTTAATTGAATTCATAGAAAAAATAATTATATCATTCCAAATTTGCATACTTCTATTCTTTCGTAATTATATCATTACTTATCGTATCGAATGCTATTTAAGTATTTATCGGAGGTGTCTATTGAATTCAGTTTATTTTGTTTTAAACAGCACAGGTGAATTTCTAATAAATTTAATTCATTTTGTTTGTTTAACTGATTTCAGTGCGGTTGAAATTCTAATACCGTCAAGAATCATATTTTGTAATAATAACAAAAGGTAATATTTTCTGTATAGGAGACCATATGTTCAAAATCTGGATGAAGGAATTGTTGAATTTTAAAGGAAAATAGAGAAGAAACAGATAAATGGTATATGGTGAAAAAGATGTAGACCATATGTTCCAAGTACATTTTAATATGAAGATCATATTGAGCGATTCGGATCGATTGTTCGAACTTTGAAAACAAAGAAAAAAATATAAAGCATGATTGGAGCACAAAACTAATAATGCATTTTAACCCTACTCTTTATAATCATACTTCAATTATACTCGTATATACAAGACAAACAAAACACCCAAAATCAAGAGCAAAATGTCAAAATGGTCCCCCATAAAATGGGACAGAACTAAGTGGATGTGATGCCCAGCACAGCACTAATAAGACTTTGAAATGAAAAAGAATAACATGTGCTATCTCAAGAAAATAAGAAAGAAAATATAACATGTGATTTGCATTTGTTTTGTGGCAAAACTGTTGACGTGTGATAACCATGATAACCATGATAACCAAAAACCTCAACTATTGGTCCACAAATAGGCAAATAGCACGATTCCTGTCAAATCCTAGTAGTGACCCCTTGAATCCACAAAGAACACAACAGAAATTTTTTTGCCCACATTTAACACAATAAAAATAATTTTACTCACATGATTATTTCCTAGCACGCATCGGTGTTTTATCAGGAAAGAGTAGATGTAACGACAACCAACCATCTCCATTTCTATATTAAGCATGTAGATGTTCTGATCTGGCTCTAATTAAAATATTAAATTTCAGATTAAAAATCAACATTCTAATCAAATAATATGTTTTCCTTAGGTTTAATGCATATTTTTTATATTTATTAATGTGTAGAAGTCTAAAATTAGTTAGACATGTAGTGGCCATACGTACTATGCACACAGTATCATTATAATTAAAATTAGCGGCGCTTCAAGGAGAAAGCTATTGATATCTTATCTTTTTTGTTCTCTTTCAATTTTCCTTGATTTCCTCATCCTTCCTTCAATACATATAATTTCACGAATAAGAAATATTTCCTCATGTCATAAAACTGAGAATAGGTAATCCACTAATCCTTCCTTTGATTTGCTACATGCCATCAAAATTAGAATTCTAGCTAGACAATTTCATTACATTAATTTTATATTTAAGTTGAATTAGATTTTTAAAGAAATGTCACATTTTAGTTAAGAGCCACAATTTTTATATAGCATGCATGGAAGTATTGAGAGTTAAATTATTTGTTGTCTTAATAATCTTCAACATTCTAAATTTCGTACTTTTAAGTTGTACCAGAGTTTATAGAAACTTTTACTCTTCCACAAATTATATTTTACTCCTACACCCCTGCATGCATTCTTTTGCTGAACAACACCCTCTTAACATCATGAGATAAATTTTAGGGCAATTAGAGAATAATGTAGCTTGATTATCCAATTTGTCGGTCTGTACAATAACTTCACTATCTGTGTTGAATGAAGAAATAAAATAATTATTTGTTCCTATTCATATTCGAATTTAGTATATATTTTTCATTTTTATTGTTAATAATCCTGAAAAATAATTAAAATTGTTGTTGTTTATTTTACTGCTATTTATTATTGTAAATTTTTATTGTTGTTTATATTTATTACTGTTATTTATTATAATATGTCCCCGTTGCAATGCACGGCACAATACTAGTTTAGTATTTATAAGCGATATTTTATCAGTATTTTGATCATGCGACCTCTCGTGCGTATGGTGTTGTTTTTCCCCACTAGATCAAAGACTGATTGTCTATGTTATTC